>OZ025290.1:389340077-389940077 GCA_964019185.1 Maratus speculifer
AAAAAGATTATTTGAACTAAAAGGTTGTTTTTTTAATTCAGTGTTTTATTCCTTTCATTATAATTATTCTTTGGATTAAAATTTCAGATGCAATAAGTCAAAACACAAAAACAATTTGGCAGAAAGTGTTTTGATGTGGATACAGGACTAGAAATCAGCAGTCGTTAGTCGTCAAATGAAACTAAATTATAGAAAAATTATACCTAGTCGTCAAATCTTGATAGCTAGCTTTCTTTAATTTTTGTTTAGCAAATGCTTTCATTTGTATTTTAGAATACATCCTCCCCCCCTCTACACTATGACATCAGCACGTGTCTTAAGAATTTTGAACCTTTCAATAACCTCTAAGTTAACTTCACTTTCACCAATGACTGATAAAACTGGTCCTTGGATATTACACCCCTGTAAACAAGATTTTCTTTTATTATGAGATATTTCTGCATCCTTATATGTTCCTAAAATAAGAAACTGTATTAAAATTGTTTAAAAATTTTTGTATTCCCTTCCTCAAACAAACAAACAAAAAAAATATATGTGATTTGGAAATGTTTTAAATGCCACACCATAACTGGCAACCAAAGATTCATTTATTTGCTAACTTTTTATTTTCTGATGTACTGTTAGTCTCGGATTTTTTAAAATTAGCTTATCCCTAGTTATATCTAAAGCTCATATTTTCTCTCTGTGGACATATTTGCTTGATTATCTGTTTTGTATGATTATTAGCTTTATAAAAATAATAAGTTTTTCCAGAATCCAAATATTGTAGTTTTATCAGGTTTCATACTTATGGAAAGTCAGTTTTTATTTTGTTTAGTAAGAAAAAGTGTTTAATATATAAAGCTTCCTCCCCACTTCCCTTCAATACATTAAAATTAAATATACAATGCAATATTATTACTATTAACATGGTTGTGAAAAGAAATAAGAAAATATGAAATGCAGTTGGCACATCGAAAAAAAATTGTAGGCATTATTTTGACACCTTACATACTTAATTTCTAATCCTGTGTGGATATATGCTATAAAATATGGATTTGCATATGTTCACTATAAAGGTAAATACTACATATATTGTAAAAATGATTTTTTTTACTCAATTTCATCTGTGATTTTACCACAACTATAAAATGAACTTATTTTCTATAATTCATTTCATAGCTTGATGGCTAACTTTCTGGAAGAATTTTAAAGAATATGAAGTATTCTTACTAATTTAAAAGTTACACAGCATTTATTACATATTCTTTTCTAATTTGTGTTTTACATTTTTTTAATTAGATACAGCAGGGTAGCTGAAAAAATATTGATGCGTTGTTTGACATTGATATTTCACAACTAAAATCTGAGAAATGCTTATTTTAAAATTTTGTAGCATTTCTTCTATTATATGAAAATCTTAATCCTCCGAAAAGTTCACAACCGTCAAAATGATCAGCAACTAATATGTTCAACGAAGTGTTCGCCTCATGGAAGCAAAATAATTTTAATGGAACTTCCAGCAGTATTGGGGCCTTCACATGGAGCAAAAACAACATTGACCTTCAACACCCATCTGCGTGGATATTTAATAACAGGTGTATTGCCTTCAAACAATCAGATCTTAACTCACTTGACTTCTGTAGAAAAGCTAGAAATAGAAAATCCCCAGTTTGCATAGTGTGTGATGCGAAATTATCAAGGCATAGAATGATTTAAATCAGAATTATCTGCAGCGGACTGTCAATTCTGTGATCTTTCGTTTTCAAACTTGTGTAAAAAATAAATATCAAGCCAATGAACAATTTGTTAAAATATTGTTCTTTCTTTTTTTTTTAATTAAATTATGGCATATATTTTACAGGATATAGCATTTTTCTGTGTTCCCATACTTTTCAGTTGCCCTGTATGTAAAATAATGAAAATACATGTCAAGTAATATACTATATGTCAAAAAAGATGGTTACGGATTACTTCTGAAACTATAAGAAAATTATAAAAATATTCATATGAAGATAGATAATTCAATTTGTACTTTCTCTTATTTTGGAGTCAAAAAACATCAAATTTTTATAATGTTCCTGCATCTAAAAATCCCCAATCACAAAAATAGTTACTGGCCCTTTCTTAAACATATCCAAAAAGTTTGATCCAAACATATGAGTTAGAGACAGTCAAAAATCATGATTTATTTCATTTTACAATAACTTCAAAACATAAAATTAAAAATCAGGCTTCAAATTGCATGACAAAGTCACAATATTTTACTCTAACTCAGTGATTTTTAGAGGCAGAAAATAGGTGTAGAGGTTGTGTAAATTTTGCGATTTATTCTAACAAAACCTTTTGGGTATGACTAGCAATGCAATAGTTATGACTTATGAGTAGTGATTTTCAAATGCAAAGACTGTATAAAAGTTAAAATTTTGAATTTTTCTTAAAATACTCTCCATGTAAATGAAAGTACAATTTGAATTCTCTGCCTTTCTATGATTATTTTTGTAGTTCATATTATCCCTCTCTGAGTTATAAAAATATGCTACAATTTTTCTTTGGTCACCTGATAATGAGTTTAAAAATATAATATTCCATCAATCTAAAAGAAAAAAAAAAGACTCAAAATACTGACTGATCATGATAATTTTCTCTGCAGAATTCAATTTAAAAATGGGTAAACACTTTATATTTCATGATTCAAACCAATGCAATTACTTGACAAGCAGGGTGGGGGGAGGGGGGTTGCAACTGTGGGCCGTAGATTGTGAGTGCTATTTCTTGTAGGATGCCACAGGGCACGCTGGATTATGTGTTTCATCCGTTCACCCTCTGGGGCACCCTGGATAAGTGGTATCATTTTTCTCCCCTGAGATGCCATTCTTTCACCCCTTAAGGTACCCTGGATGAGGGGTGTCATTACTCTCCCCTCAGATGCGATCCTTTCACCCTCTGGGGCACCCTGGATAAGAGGTGCCATTACTCTCCCCTGAGGCGCCATCTTTTCACCCCCTGGGGCACTCTGGATAAGGGGTGAGATTATTCTCCCCTGTGGTGCCATCGTTTCACCCTATTGAACACTGTGGATAAGGGGTGCCATTATTCTTCCCTGAGGTGCCGTCCTTTCACCCCCTGAAACACCCTGGATTAGGGGTGCTATCCTTTCACCCTAGTTAAGGGTGCCATTTTAGCTCCTCTAGGGGTGTCACCAGTGAGACAAGCCTTTCACCCCTAAAAGGTGCAATGTGTCACCATTAGTTTTAACAGTGTATAAACAAGGTAATAAAGCAAGATGAAAGTGTTTTTAAAGATTTGCCTTCTCATTTAAAGAATTTTGGACGAAACATCACCACGGATAACTTTTTTTCTAATTTCTCTGACAAAGCATTTATTCTTGCGTAAAATCACAGTGGTTGTTATTTTAAAAAGAATCAAACTTTATATTCTCCAAGAAAGGAGGGCATGTAAATCGCACAAGTTTCATCCACAGAATTTGGATTTCATAATGACGTAAGTATTTGATCGTATATTCCAAAAATGAGCATATATTTTATTCTGATATATACTATGTACCATTATAAATATTATGGTACATATAGGATTGTGCTTTAAATTATATGATTTAAACTATTGAAAATGTTCTTTGGCTATTTTCTGTATTTTATAAAATCATTCTTGAAATTAATATCATTACGTTGCTATTTCCAAAATAAAAACAATAGAATACACAGAGCATTTTTTTTTCTGTATTTTTTCCTTTTTACTTCGCAAATATTATTTGAGAAACATCCATATATTCAAAAGAAAGTATTTTTTATCACCACGTAAACAGCTGTCAAAAAACAATTTTTGATAATACTTGGTGAAAGGGTTTTTTACTACGTACACATCAGAAAAGGTCATACATATATATTTTTATCTAAAATGAGGTGTGATATTTATGTGAAATATGAACGCATATATTCACAGATTCATAATTATTATTTAGTAAAAGATTACTAAATTATTTCTGACTACAAATGAGAGGTTCACAAACATAGTAGACCGAGTCTACTGGGCCTTTGCAGCCTAATAAGGATAGCGTCGATCTCCGGTGTGAAAGATCTCGGTTCGATGTTCGACATCATCAAAGATCCTCCGAGTGTATGCAGTGCACGCTATCGTTAAATAAAGTGGTTCTGAAAGTTCTTCTTCAAAGCCATATCGAAAATGAGGTGTTATCATTGTTTGGTGCTGCCGTACTGAACATCTGCTACAGAAGTCTGACTTCCAACCCCCTGAGTGCAGAATAATGGAAGCTCCAAAACTCCTTCATGCCCATCGGTCACACATAAATAACAATAGCCAAGTCCTTTTTCAAAAATATGAGATCTGAGGTCAAAATTTGAGGGCAATGTTTAACTTTTTTTTTTTTTTTTTTTTTTACTTTTTCGAATTTGGTTTTAACATTTCTATTTGAAAACGCTTCCTCTATTGGACCTTTTTTTGAAGGTAGAATTTGAAAAATGAGTATATTTGAGGCAAATGTATGCGTTAATGTTCGAAATTTTAAAATTTATATTTGGATCTTTAGAAAATTTCATACAAAATTGAGATTTACATCAAATCTATTCATACAAATTCACTAACTCAACTACTCTATACTTTTTATCCTCAATTCAACCACTATTACCATTACATCCACTCACCATATTCAAATACATAATTCAAGTACGGAGTATAATCTCGTACGGATAACAGGGAAACCTCTGAATAAGGGACACTTATGGGAGCAGAAATATTGTCCTTTAAATAGAGATGTCACTTATTCGGAGTTTTTATTACAATGAAACTTCGAAATAAGGGACAGCTATGAGACCGGAAATTTTGTCCCTTAAATAGAGGTGTCCCTTATTCGGAGTGTCCTTTATTCGGAGTTTTCACTGTATAAACGTGAAGATATCGCAAAGCTTCAAATACAAGGGAATATATAATATTCTATTAGCACCACTATTTAAAGAAATATTTTTCATAGTACATTTTTATTGAAAATGTTTTTAAAGCGTATGTAAAAGATTTCTATTTTTATTTCTATTTTTAAAAAGAGTTGCGAGGTAGCATACTTTGCGTATCTCCAACTATATTATATATATATATACATATTTAATGGGATTTGGGAAGTTAAATGCTGTTTAAAATAACAGCACATAAAATTTCTAAGCATAGTTTTTCGATGTTGTTCATATTCTACAAGTGTAAATGCGCAATTTACTTAAAATATTCTTAATAAAACCTTTTGCTTTAAACATTTAAATTACAACACGAAAACAATGTTCTTTTTTTATTTTAATCTTCCAAGAACAACTACGATAAAATACTAACATATTTCGATAATAATGTGCGAAAGTTGAATATAAAAATCTATAGTGTTACATTTAATAAATATTAAATACAAAATATTGGAAATTTTTGACTGAGAAATAATGCATTTCATAAATCATCATAAGCATTACATTATTCTTTGCTTGTTTTCAAAAACAATGAAAACAACAAGATTCAGATAGATTTTTCTTTTATAATTTCCATTTTCATTTCAAAAATGTGTTTTATAATACTAGTATGCATTATTTGGCACACATCCAGACGTTCAGCAGGAAAGTCGTTTTTTTCCCATGCAGGTAAACATCTGTCCAAAAAAGAATTTTAATAACACTTCAAGAAAGATTATTTATTACGTTAGCATGACAAATATTCATTGCCGTAAAAAAAAAAAAAAAAAAAAAAAAAAAAATCAGATATTACACATACTATATGCACAAGATGTAACTGTTCAAATTTGTAAAAAAAAAAGAATTTTGATTATTTGCTAAAATAAAAATTTGCTAAGAATACGTTATGGTTTAATTATAATTTAATACTAAAACCAAGTTTACTTCTCATCTTAAAAATTATTTTTCATTAAGGCATTAATCCAGCCATGTTCATGTCTGCTGACGCAAACATAGTTTTTTCAATCGATAGTACTAATGTACAACTGTAGACGATTGGTTAGAATACCGGTCTCGAAGTAGTAAGGTAGGTGGTTCTATCCTAAGTTCAGAACCTTTTATTTTATCCCCGTTTTCTTCAATGAATTATATTTTATCCATTCGTCTATTAACGGTAAAATCCTGGAAATACTGCTGACAGAAAAATTTTCGAGAATTTATGAGGGTATTTTTAAATGTGTGGGAAGGAGGTAAATACTTTCATTAATCACACAGGATGTCTTGACAACGGGCTTTTAGATTTTAAAATGAAGCAGAAGGGAAATAATTGTTATTGAATTTTTTCAATAATTGGGTTAATGTACCATATAATGAAATTCTGTAATATGTCTGAGAGACTAATTTTTTTAACAAGTGATGTGCAAGATCTTACAGTTACCCTAAAACAACCATGCACTGCAAAGATAAAATTGTTGATGTTACTGGCAGTTGGGTTGACAGTTTTAATAAAATAGCAATATTTCACAGAATCTAACTGTCCCGCCTTTTAGGAAGAAGGATTTGACGCATTTTTATAAATATTGTCGACAATTGTAACAAATTTTACACATTATATATCAGAATCTGTGGCGTCAAATGCCCGGCCATCGCGAAATTGAAATTTTTTAAATGCAATTCGATAGTAAAAAGTCATATATGCAAAACGAGTTGTATGATTTGGTTTGAGATGCAGAAAAAAGCTTAATTAAATTAATTATCATTAAAAGCTATAGTGAATTACCTTTTTTGCAAAAATTCAACACTTAGACAATATCCAGACACGAAAAGATGTTGCCACCGAAACAATTCAAAGTAAAATAAATCTAAAATTTTATCACCACCTTTCTTAATAAATGTATAACGTCTATGGAAATCCTTTGTCGTTTACATAACAGTACGCACTGTCTGTAGTGCTTCTCGCTACTTACGCAACTCTACTCTCTGAAAGGACCTCAAAACAATTACCCTACATAAACATATTAACGAACTTGCAAAAAAAAAAAAAAATAAATAAATAAAATAAAATAAAATAAAATAAAATAAAATAAAATTTTTGACTTCCCAAAGGAAATTGTACCGGAGCTACCAGATTATGACGCCTTTGAGCCCCAACATCGAAAATGTCTCAGATATTCCATTATTAGAAACATCCAGTAAATACTGTCTTTACCAGACTATAGCTCTCTCATTATACGTGCAATTTTTTAAAATCTTTTTATATTTTCTTAAAAAACATCTTTTTTTTTATATATTTATAGAGGAATATATAAATATTTATTTATATTGCCCTGATTAGTGCCTTTTGTGTTAATGGGGATTTTGCCGCCTCCATTAGCAGCTTTTCCTACCGTTACTTGGTGGGAGTGATTTCTGAACAAGTGCTAACTTTTATTTATTTCTTTTTCTTTTTCTTTTTATATTAGTTTTATAACCACAGTTTTAACATTACGCTAATCTTTTTATCTATTTTAATAGAGTTAAGTTAATATCTTATTTCTAACTCTACATTTTTCTATTAACTAAAGTTTATAATTTTGCTCTTTTAATTTTTCCTTTTTATTTTAAATCGTGTGTCTACAATTAAACGTTTTTAAAGTGGCTCTTCTCAACATAAGTTATCGCAATTACATAGAATAGGAATAAAATAACTCTCAACTAGGCAACCCTTTAAATCTGCTGAATTGTTCAATACTGTTCAGCACCGCAATAAGATAGATATGGCATCATATTTCGTTCAGAATAAAGTTTGTCATACCATTTTTTTCTGAAAGAGCACAAACTTTTCTTTAAAATGCTTTGATAAGGTTTAATGTAAATGTTGACACGTAAACATTATAGCTTTTTAATTATAATTAATTTAAATAAACATATTTTCGGCTTGTCGAACCTAGTCATGCCCAGGTAATTTTTTTTCTATATCTTTTACTATTGGCCGGCTTGTATATATATTTTTTTCAATTCTGTGATGGTGGAGATTTCCTGTTATCGGCTCCCAGACAGTTAGAAATATGGAAGAGAAACCACTATCTGTTATATCGAGCAAATATGAGAGTAGAATGATTTTGGACTATTCTTTGATTTACCCGTTACTACAACCAGGACACACGAATGCAATGTTTGCAAAATCATAAAACTACAGTAATTCAAGACTTAAAGATTATCTTGTATCCTAACCTGTTGAAAAAAATACATACCGATGAAAATCCTTTATGGCTGCTAAGTTATTTCCACATCGAAGAAGAAAACGAATCATTTAATATATTCTGATTAAACAGGCCAATTATGAGATTAAAGTATGGTCCGTATCCTATGCAAATAATTATTATCCTCTCAACGGCCAAATATGCAACGAAAAACATATTTAGACCGGGAAATATACTAAGATGAAAGAGTTGTGAAAGACTTTCCCGCTCCATTCCAGGATTCTGAACGAAACATCAGCATATACGACATTTTCTCTAATTTCTTTGAACAATCATTTATTATGCTGAAGGTTTACAGTTGTTTGTTCTTTAAAAAGAAACAAATCTTACATTCTCGTAGAAAAGTGGCCATATAAATCGCGCAAGATTTTTCCACAGAATTTGGATTTCTTGATAACATAAGTATTTTTTTAACCTGACCTAAAAATCTGGGACCTAAAAACCTGAAATGATACAGTTTTAGAATGAATCAAAATATGGAGTAGAAATAATGAGTAAATACTTGCATCCATATGCAATATATATATGCCTATTACCATATGGCTATTTACCTTATTTTTCAATATTATGGATATAGCAGCACTTCCTGATTACATACTGCATATAATGATAATAAGAAATGAGACATACAATCGTTTCCTGTTTGTGCGGGAGTTAAATAAAATTTCAAATCTACCATTTATTCAAAACCAGTTGAAAAATGTACAGGCTAAGAGATAAAGTTCAAACATTTCAGGAATTAATAGTGTTATACTATAAAGTATGCTGAAAACAAATTCTTTACCCATATTTGACGCTTCCACAGGTTCAATGTTTAGCTCGGAAAAGCTAAAGTCAAGATGAAACAAGTATAATAGAAGCGGTCGGTGTAATATTTCCTTGTTAGAGATTCAAAAATGTCATATAATACGAGAAAACAATGTGAAAAGCCGACATATGATGTATATTCTTGCATCTGTTGCTACTAGGAAGCTGGTGCACAAATTTGCATGCAAATGATATGTTTCTTACATTAAAAAATATATCTAATTATTGCAAAAATTTATATGAAATTTACAGAGAAATACATATATTGAAACTACTTGAAAAGACATATTTCAAAATAGTAATGCACGCAAATGAACGTTATGTAAAGATAAATGAGTATACTTTAACAACTCAAATCCAACAGTTCTTTAGCCACATATCATAAATATTTAATACAAATGAAGTTTAATAGAAGATAATATAAATACATCTGGTTTAAAACGGAATGCCATAATTCGTTTATAATGTCAAAAATCTTTTGATGAAAAATACTCCTTTTGATCTCAGTTGGAAAATCTAATATATTGTACAGAAGAGGAATCTCCTGAAATTTCCTTCCATTTCCCGATTTTTAGGAAATAGCAATCCGTTTCCTTAGAAGCGCTAACATTTTAGGATCACAGCAAAACATTTCTATTTCAAACAACTTTTCGCTTTATTAAATCTCTTTTGTGCACTACAACATTTCCTCGTCTTGGAATAAATTCATTAAAGTAAAATATTTCGATAATGTAATTTTCAAATGTGTTCGAAGATTAGTATCACGTTTAATACGCTAATGTTTTTTAAGTAACTGCCAGTAATAATGAAAGAATTTGTGAGTGTTGTCAAATTTTCTGTTTTATTATGTATGTTATAATTAAATCATTTTCAATATTATTAATATCCAGTTATTAAAAAATATAATAATAATTTTAATTTAATAAATATACTAGCGAAATTGAATCTAGTGAGATTAATTGCATTATCTCGGTAGGATACTAAAGGAATTTAAAAGGTCATTAAAATTTTAATTAAAAAAAATTCTAATGTAGAATGAATACAAGATTAAAAGATTTCAAACTTGTTTTTTGAATATTTACCTATTAAATCTCTGAATATAATGTTTCTAACAAAACGCGTGCAAAAATAATTCTAAATTATGCATTTATTCCTTATATATACATAATTAAATATCTTGGTTAATAATAAGCTCTACTCCCCAAGAAGATTATGTTAGTTTCTGAGCCTCGAGCCCTACCTTTCCGCTTTTTTATGTCTTCAATTTAGGTATTTTCATGGTTGGTGTTCGGGCAGGTGGGTAAACCGTCGCGATGAGCGGCTTCTTTAAGTTCTACGTTCCTACGTGCTACACGTATACCTAAGACTTTAAAAAATCGAGACCGGAAGAATTTAAAAAAAAATAAAAAATGAAGACACCGAAAATAAGGAAGGAAGGGCTCAGGAATCTAAAGCTACAGCATATGCAGCGACATCGAGCCAATTATTAGCCTCCGTCGGCAGTTGGGAAATGGGCGGGTCGGTTAACCACTACAAGTGAGTGGCCCTTTCCCGTCCAACATCCCTGCAAGCAACCCGTATGTCTTAGAGCCTAAAAAACAGCGAAAAATGAAAAATTATTACTGGATAAATTTAAAAGGACAATTACACAAATTAAAGATAGCGAGAAGGGAGGGCTAGGGGATTTGAAGCTACCAAACGACCACTGCTACGTCGAGCTTGTAAATAGTGTTGGTCGGTGGGCAGGTCAACCGCCGTGTTGAGCGGCTTTACTCTGTCCGACGTCTCTGCTTGCGACCCAGACTCTAAAATACATGGAAAAACTGAAAAATGTTACTGGGTAAATTTAGAAGTTAAATTACACAATTTAAAGACACCGAAAAAGCAGGACTCAGGGTTCGGAAGCTACCATACGACCACTGCTTCGTCGAGCTTATTTTTGCTCAAAATTCATCAGTGTTTGTTACATTGGACAGGGCTTAGACTGTAAATACTGCAATTTTCGTGCGAAGAAAAAATAGAATAAAAGGTACAGATGAGTGTTTGCAAGAACATTCTAAAACATCTTAGAAACCTAGAAACGAGATTTTTTTCCTCACAAAATGTTCAGTTATATATAAACTGGTTTCCTTAGAACTTTTTGTTGATATTATCTGAAGTGGTGAAACCATGCATGTTTTTCGCATACATACATCTAGAAAACATAAAGCGGACCGAATTTTCTATGTATAAAAGAAATTTAAACAATTTAGAAACTACAAAGTACCAGTTGCATTGTATAGGGGAAATTGTATTGTTCTCACCAGTACCCTTAATCAACAATTTTCAGTATAACTTTATTCAAAATATGCAAGAGAAAAGCACGATGATAAAATTATTTTCAAAATAGTGGTAGGAACCATAAAATTTTCCCGATGGAAGTCAACCCCTGTAAAATGTATATTTGAAGGTTATGCAGAAACACGTCCTATATATACATTGCTGCTTCTGTCTGCATAAGCTGATTTTTTAGTACATCTGAAAATGCATCATTTTTAATTTTAGTTACACTTTTTTGTAAAATCTATTAAACCTAATCTGTGAAAACTGCACAGAAGATGTTTAAATATTAATAAAAATAATAACATTATGTTTCGACATAATTATCTAAATTATGAATAAAATTAAAATAACAAGATATATTATAATGTATTTCTTTTTCTAGGATGATCTGAATGTTTTAGTATTTTTTTTTCTTTTTCTGATAAACCAAAAAAAAAAATCATATTTGATAAATTACATATGTAAAGCATGCATGCATGGTATGAAAAAGTTATACGAAATATACTTGAAAAAATATATCAGCTGGCCTAGAATCTACGTATGTGCATATCTAGATATAGGTCTGGAATATATCTATCGATCTATATATATACTTATACAGGTATAAATGTGATTTTTTCCAAAAATTATCGTCTGCAGACATAATTGAGTTCAAATTTATATAATCATCCAATAATATTTTTTATGCATGGAATTTACAAATGTACACAAGTTCTCAAAATTATACAAAGGAATATTATAAAAATATACTCTTTTATATTCTTCCCTTTCTTCAGATTAAATATTTGTTTTAATATACGTCTTTATAATTGAATCTTAACTATGAAAAAAAGGCTAAATAATGCACTCTGGTATTTTTAACCTATAAAAAAAAAAATATTGCGATCTTATAAACACTTTTCTTAGTACTGAAATGAATGCTAAACACAGATATAAATATTACTTTATTAGAATTTTTAAGTAAATACATATGAAGGAAAGGTGGACACATATCTTAAAAGAGACATTAAAATATACTAAAATTTATTTTTAAAGTATCCTTCTGCTCAAGTATTAAAGATTAAAATGTCAATTATTAATGTACAATTCTCTATACTATTTCACCAGAAGGAAATCAACTAATAAGAAAAAAAGCAAATTATTAAAGTATACCATAAATAAATAAATAAATAAAAAGAAAAATATAAAAATAAATAAAAAAGTAAATAGTATAAAAAATTTTAAACTTTCCAAGTTTTTGTATTTGATCTTTCAAATCATATAACCTACATGTTAAACTACATTTTTATTACTTTTAAATATTTCGTCATTAATTAATGCATGGATTAAATTTTAATTTCAAATAGTCTAAATTTTAATTAAAATGTTTACAAATTTTTCATTTTAAGTACTTGCTTTGCTCTGGAGACTTTGATGTGTAAGACTCTTTGAATAAGAAATTTTAAGTTTTAATCAAAGCACTTATGCAGATTGTGTTTTAAAACTAATTTCACTTCTGAACGTTTTAAAATACATTGACGTTATAGTTAAAAGCATCAAAATCAACGAGATTTTCATCTTGTACACTCTTCCGCTTCTATAAAAGAATGTACAAGCTGAAAAATGAGACAATATTTAATATGATTTTTAACTGTGACTATACAGAAAAAAAAACTAATTTTCCATCTTTTCATTAATAGTTAAAGAAACTAATAATTTTATTGTACGATTATTATTGTAATACCTAGAGATCATGCCAGTTGCATATGAGCGTAATATTCTAGCGTTGCATACGGGCTTTGTATTTTTTTATACAATTTAAAAAGCACGTTTTACGTATTTGCGTTTAAGAATTTTCTAGTTTTTATGTCGATTTTTCAAGTGTGAAAAGTATCTTAAAATATTAATCTATTCGTAAAAAATTTTTACCAGTTGTTTGTTATTCAAACCTTCACAGATGAACAGAATGGGTCAGGAAATAGCACAGACTTTTCCTATAAGTAGGCACCACATTCCATTGTTCTCTCGGGAAGGTTTCGAATCCATCATCTTTGGCGAAAAATGCCGGTTTTTTTTGGCGGTGATCACTTTATTGGCAACTTTCAGATTTTACAAATAGAAAAGCAGAAGTGCGGTCCACTCAAGACAAAGATAAGAAAATGAGTGTGGCGTCCATCTTGCGCGGTCAGTAAAACAAGTTTCTCGTAAGAAGCGATCGAGCTAGCCTTTTGCTCGGCACATAAGACGCTCGTTTCTGACCGTAGGATCTCCAGTTCGATCCCTGCCTGGGCACATCACCTGCATTGGTGACCTCGGACAAACGAACACGCTTAACCACCTTCGCTCTAGACCAACAGATGGCAGCACTGAAAACACCCCCAGCATCCAAAGCCTGTGAAACACTCACAGCACCAACCAAAGCCTGTGAAACACTCACAGCACACAACCAAAGCCTGTGAAACACTCACAGCACACAACCAAAGCCTGTGTAACGCTCACAGCACACAACCAAAACCTATGATGACTCTCATAGCACAAAGCCTGCCATGCCGCGCAAGATCGAGAGGGCACACATGCGCTCGGCGGCAGCACACCAGCACAACACGAGTGCATATCGCTCGTCCAACGTCAACGCGACGTTCTTCTCACTGGGGGTGGAGTACTGTGGCGTCCATCTTGCGCGGTCAGTAAAACAAGTTTCTCGCAGGAAGCGATCGAGCTAGCCTTTTGCTCGGCACATAAGACGCTCGCTTTCTGACCGTGAGATCTCCAGTTCGATCCCTGCCTGGGCACATCACCTGCAGTGGGTTTCGGTGGGAGAAAAACCGGTTTCGCGAGCTAAATCTACTCTCCGTCAAGTGACGGAAGGCAAAGATCTCGGCCTAAGAAAAAGTTGCCGATGTGGAGTTTAGTTATGAAATGTCTGTGCGAAATAGCTTCTGCTGTTAACGACACATTGTTGTCGCGGGAACAACAGATCAAGTAAAATTGTTGCGTTTTGATATGACCTTTGTCAATACAGGATGAACAACAGAAGCTTGTCCTTTTAAGAAACAGAATGCGAAAAAGAAATCGTTGGATTGTCATCATCATATACTTGAAATTAAGGTTTAAGAAATTTTTAAACCACCCAGAGTTTCAAGCGGATTAGACATAATATTATTCAAACAATTTAAAATTTAAATTTTTTTCTGTAAATCATGACATATTTCAAACTTCCACAACTGGCAATTTCATCAATGAAAAAAATAAAGATAATGAATCCTAAATCATATAGTAATTTGCTCAAAATCATCTTAATTGTTTTCAAACAAGTTTCGATTACGAAGAACTGATAAAACTTGTCATCGTTTTCTTAAGTGGTGTACCCGAATGAGGTATTCAATTTTCCAGGTGGATTGCATCGAGCTTCATGGATAGGGAGGACCATATATTCGATCAATATTTGTTTATTTAGAAATCAGTTTAAACTCTGTAAGCAGGAAAATTCTGGAATTCGTCAAACTTGCTCCTTTGTGGCGAAAATCTACATTCATACCTGGTACCAGGCTCAAATTATTTATTGCGCTTGAAAAAAAAGAACGATAAAAAGTTTTTTTTTCTGCTATGAAAACATTCATAGAACATTTTTCTAGTGTATAGAAGAACGATTTTTTTTTTCAATTTTCGATGATAATGTATCTTTTGAAAGTAAATGTAATGGTGCATTCTCTGAAAAATGAAGAAAATTATGTGTCTTTGAAATGAACACAGGCTGATATTTGCGTTATTCTCCAAAAGGGCTTCTGATATTCTTTTTGATTTTTTAAAAATAGAATTTAAAGTTTTCAGAATCTTTTCATTGAAAAATGAATCTTTTTTAAAAGATGCGTTGGAGAAAAAAATCATTTAAATATGCTTTAAAATAATAAAAATAAAATGTTAAAATTTTCGTCGTTTTAAAAAGCCTTTCAGTTGTTTTAGGGAAACAGATTCAAACTCAGACTTTTTTTTTAGGTTCAAATCTTACAAAATTAAAGCAAATGCAAATAGAGTGATATTTTATCCAAATAATGCCTTAAAATTTGTCTTTATCTCGTGCACAACACTTTTATTAAATGAATCTTCAGCCTAATGTAAGATTGTCTCGTTATGTGTTCTTAGTTTGAAGACATCGGAGAAATACTTTAATTCACTAATGGAGAAATAAAAAAGATATTACTTCTCAAAGTTTAATTTTTATGTATGTTCAGTTTCATGTGTTTTAGACTACTCTCCTGCACCTGGATATTCATTTATTCATTTCGTACTGTTAAATATACAAAACTTTTGAATGCAAATATATGTCGAAGCATGCAAAAAATGAGGAATATTTCTATATGCATCATAGATTGAAAAAAAAAAATATTAAAGAATTCTTTTTTTTAAGTTATGAAAGAATGTAGTTCATATCTTTATAAATCACGAATACATATTCTAAAGCTTTCTATAAATGCTAAAGATGCTTTTGGGATTTCTGAAAGATACTCTTCGCATCGTTATTCACTTTTCCATTTTAAGAATAATTATTGTATGAATCACTCTTTTGTAGGGCAGATTTTATTTTATCCGATAAAGGTGAATCTTTTTATTTAAAGTTAGCCTGCTACATTAAAAAAATTACAATTTTTTTCTTAATTAAATGTTTTTTCTCGATAATAAAAATTAATGAAATTTTGCTCATTCTAAAATTCTGTCAAAATCCCTTGTCTAATCTTATTCAATTAAAACAAAAATTTTTTTATAAGAATAAATTATAATTTAGGTATATATAACAATTATTTTTTTAAAATTTTATGTAATAAGCAAGAATATATTTACGTATTAAGAAATAAATAAATATATATGTATTTTTTACGTGTACAGCCAGATAAGAGTATTTAATCCATGATTTTTTATTTAAAAAATTTTATTTTAAAAAAAATCAGCTATTTATTTTTTGTTACAATTTGTTACTACCATGGTCCTTTCTTGGGATTTATGATTTCTAAATAGTGAGACAATGTAAACAAGAATTTTCTCTCTCTTACTTTTTCTCTACTTTAGTAGTTGATATCATTCTCTAGCTATTCAATAATTTGAAAATTTAAAGAAAAAACAGAGAGTGTGGCTACGTTAGTTTATCATGTTGTTTATACATTTTTTCTTTAATAATGTTAAAAGTATTTAAAAATAAGATTTTTATATGAAAATATATTACTTTTTGTGCTTTTTTATTAAGACAAAAAATAAAATATGTATACTTCAGGTAATGTGCTCCAAAATTAACAGGAACTTTTCGTATTTTGTTACTTATAATAAACTATAAAAAAATAAATACAAATTCATTAAATATTCCTAAAATATAATATCCTGACCTACGAGAAATATAGCTCACTCGAGCTAATGGGTCATGGAAATCTAGTAGGGTTGATCTCTGTATCATTCTATTCATAAATTCATTAGCTTCAGTGATTAATTTCTTGATGAATAAACCAATTATTTACCGAAAGTACTAAAATTATGTATTAAATTAGTTACAGATGGCTAAATGGTATACTTAAAAACAATATACAGGGTGGTCATAAAAAAACTTTGCCGATATACGGAGCTCTAGCGGCCAGTCCGCTCAACCAATCGAAATGAAATTTCAGATATAGCTATTCAGAGGTATGAGCTCGAGATTCTGTGAACGACAACAAAATGGCGCTCACGGTTACGGTTATAGTTACAGAAACTCGAAAAATTCCAATGGCAACACCCATTTTTTTTCATCGCAAAATGCTCAGATCATGCGAAAACCCTAAAGAGCGTTGGAACCGTACGTGTATCGCAAGAAACGGGCATGTTATGCACACACAAAAAAACGTTCTGGGAATCCTCCCCCCCCCCCAGAGAAAAAACTCAATTGGGGCGCAAGGAAGAAATCTCTGATCACAATACAGATCGGAGAAACTAAAACTTTTATTATGATTAAACATTTTCCACATGGGTGCCATCAGAGGCAATTACACATTGCATGGTGATGGCACCCATGTGGAAAATGTGTAATAAAAATAAAAGTTTTAGTTTCTCCGATCTGTATTGTAATCAGAGATTAGTGTACTGACTGTGTGTCAGATGCAAATATCCTCTTTGCGCCCCAATCGAGTTTTTTCTATGGGAGGGAGGATTCCCAGAACGGTTTTTTGTGCGTGCATAACATGTCCGTTTCTAGCGATACACGTACGGTCCAACCCTCTTTAGGGTTTTCGTATGCGCTGAGCATTTTGCGAGGAAAAAAAATGGGTGTTGCCATTGGAAATTTTCGAGTTTCTGTAAGTATAACCGTAACCGTGAGCGCTATTTTGTTGTAGTTCACAGAATCTCGAGCTCATACCTCTGAATAGCTATATCTGAAATTTCATTTCGATCGGTTGAGCGGACTGGCCGCTAGAGCTCCGTATATCGGCAAAGTTTTTTTATCACCACCCTGTATTTAAAATACGCTTAAAAATTATCAACGTTTCTTATTGCTTCCGCGAACGTGGTCAGGATAAAATAGAATGATGTTAAGTGGATCATTCGATTTTATACTGACGACGTAATCTGTATTTAAAAATCTGTTGTTCGCAATCTGTATATATTTTAATACATATTTTTGTATAACTCATGGTGAAATTGTTTAATTCATAATTATAGAAAACACTACACATTTATTTTATTTACTAAAATGAAAGCAACAGTATAATAATTATAATCTTCTGTCACGGTGTTTGAAAACAAAAGTCGTTAATCAGAATTCTTTTAATAAGGCCTACGTGAGTACTCTAAATTACATTGTTTTGAAAGATACTAAGCGAGTAACACTCATTAAAAGAGAAAAGTATTTTAATTGTGAGTGAGAAACATAGTATCCCGAATGAAATCAGTTCATTTGCGTGCATTTAAACTTCAGAAGACTGTTTCGCTAATTAGTTTATAATTTCCTTCTTAGATATTATTATCTAAACTGAACTAAAAGAAATATCTGCATTTAATGATTCAAATCAAATATATAATTCAGTTACATTCTTGTAAAATAGAATAAAGGTAACTCCCTGAATATTTAATGTATAACAATTTGGAACCCAAAATTGATTGAAAATTAATTTTATACGAAATGTATCTGCCTTTAACTTTGCATAATAGCCAAAAATAAGAAAACGCTAAAATAACGAATATGTGTAAATATGCATATAATTTACAGTGTAATAATTATACAATAAAACTGTTTGGAAAAAAACATAAAATCAGAATTTTGTTTTCTCAAAACAAAAGATTTCTTTTATAACTAGCAAAAGCCATGCTTTGTTTGGATTCGCGAAGTATTATGCTATAAGATAAATATTTGAAAGTAATAATATATTTTTTTTAATTACTTTTGCATCTTTATTAAGCAAAAATGTAATTTTACGTTTCGGCGCATTTTAATTTTAAAATGTACTTTAACCAAATAACTAAGAATTTCTTCAGATTGTTTAAGACTGGATATAAGACTGGTATAAATAAAAATATTTTCGAAGTAGAATTATACAAAATATTAATTTTATTTGTTTGCAACGCTTTTATTGCCGCTTCACAAAAATATAATAAAACTTTTTAAAATCTTTTAAAATTCATAAATATCGTCTGCTTAAATGATTTCACAAAATAAGAATAAATTGTGTATTTGGATTCCTAATACAGAAAAATACTTTTATATTTGAATGTTAATAAGAGAATTCATTAAAAATATGTTATAATTTTTCTAAAAAAAAGTATTTTATAAATTTTATAAAATAAATCATGAAACTATACGTAATTAAAAGGAATGGGAATAGTTTGAAAATCTGAAAGCAGTTTTTGAGATTTTTTGTCAGAATAATGAAAATATATTTTATTTATTTAATGATGATTCTAGCTTTAATTACTGATCCCATGATTTAAGTTTTTCTTCTGAAAACGTACGTGTTTTACTTTTTATTTGAAAAACAAAAATGCGTTCGTAATGGGAAAACATGTAAAATAAATTAATTAAAATAATAATATTTTGAAAAGTATTTCTGTAAAAAAAAAAAAAAAATATTCTGCAAATCTACAGATTATAATTTATATTTCTGTTTAATTTCAACTCAAAATACTGCATAGTTGTTTTGTAAAGTGTACGACAAAATTTCATTTGAGTGGCCTAGTAGAGGATTCGCTTCGCTCATCCTAATGACAGGTGCGACTGCTATTTTTTTAAATAATGTTGATTCATGAAATACGCGTAAAATGAGTGTTTTTATCCCATAGGATTAAATCACAGTTATTAAAAAAAAACACTAATATCAAATCGAAATTTCCAGTAGATTGTGTGATTTTGTTTTAAATAATTTTAATAATTAATAAATTGGAAAATGCAGTGGCAATCGGTAACAATATATATATATATATATATATAAATATTACATTTAATCAAAAACTGAAAAATTTAATGTAAAAGCAGTGCCAGCGGCTACGTTTGTTTATGATGATGTTTATTGTTTGCTTTTTGAATGTTTTTTTAAGACTGTAAACAAAACATACGTATTTCATTTTTTTTTCTCAATTTGAAAGACTATCTATTCAACATCTCTTAAATACTTTTCAGGTAATGCATTTCAAAATTAACAGGGATTTATTGTTATTCCATTAATAATTATAAATTATAAAACAATAAATCAGGGATGCCGCGAACGCGCTATAGCGCGTAAAATACGCAAAAAATCGGCGACGGGAAGCATAAAATTCGAACTTACGCGTCCCGCGGGACGCGTAATTTTTGTCAAAAGGTCGCAAAAAAGACAAATTTCGTTAAAATATTACGAAACAATAAAAAATTTCCGACAAATTCCGTCAAAAAATTCGCGAAAAGAGGCTAATTTTGTTACAAAATCCCGAAAATAAAAAGCAGATTTCTTCAAAAAAAATCGCGAAAAAGCGGAAATTTTCATCCAAAAATCGTGATAAAACGGTAACTTTCGCCAAAAGATCGCGAAAAACCGGCGCATTTCGTCAAAACATAGGGAAAAACCGGTATATTTTGTCAGAAGACTGGAAAAAGGCAAATTTCGTTAAAAAATACCGAAATAACGAATACGTTCCGACAAATTTCGTCAAAAGATTTCCAAGAAAATGGTTAATTTTGTTACAAAATCCCAAAAAACGACAAATTTCGTCCAAAAAATCGCGAAAAAACGAAATATCGTTCAAAAAGCGCGATAGAACGGCAAATTTTTTCAAAAGATTCGCAAAAAACGGCAATTTTCATCAAAAAATCATGATAAAACGGTAATTTTCGTCAAAATATCGCAAAAAACAAACACATTTCGTCAAAAACTAGCGAAAAACTGAGAAATTTCGTCAAAAAATCGCGAAATAACGGCAAATTTCTTCAAAAAATCGCGAAAAAACGGCAAACTTCATCAAAAGATCGCTTTAAAACGCAATTTTCGGGGTACGAAAAGAAAAAGCTAAAGCGAGGATAGAATTTTTCTGTTCCAAAAACTAACTTTCCTGCTTCCAAATTATTAATTTTTTGCTGCTCCAAAAGCAGATTTTCCTGCTTCACAATCTGTTTTTGATTGTTCCAAATCTTTCTGAGTGAATGTAACTTCTGAAAGCACCCATTCATTTAAACAAAAAGTACCCCTTTACTCAATAAAAGTATTCTTTTTTCAAGAAAAATGTCTTTTTCAATAAATCTGTTTTGCCCCTTTTTAAAAGAAATGCGAACAATAGTGATACCTGTTATCTTTTACACTCAAATAAGCATTATTTTATAATTTAATTTGTATCTTGCACATTTATTTTTAAAAAAGTAAGGAAAATTTCTCTTAATTGTTTAAAAAATTAATATAGGTTTTAATTATTTATACATTATTACTAGAAAAATAATTATTACACTTAATTTTTCTTTTGCAAATGAACAAGTTCAATTTTTGCATCTAAAAATATGACTTATTATTTGTGGGGACCCGCTTTTGTAAAAAAGGGACCCGTAATTTCAGAAGTCCTGGGTCCCGGGGACCCAGGATTTTTCAAGTCTAGTGGCATCACTGATAAATCTAAATGTATTAAACAGTGCTACTATCTAATGTCCTGACTCGCGAGACTTGTAGCTGGCTCCAACTAATGGACCATGAAAATCTCGTAGGGTTCATCTTTCTATCTATCTATTGATGAAATCATTAGTTTCAATCATGAATTTTAGGATGAATAAGCAGATTAATTATAGAAAACATCATTCATTTATAAAGTTTAAATGATATAACACATCAATATTTTTTAATATACTAATTATCCTTACAAGATTTATATAAAAAAAATATTAAAGTTGCTTAAAGGTGTTTTTATTTACACTATCATATTTAACTTCTAAAATTTTCAATCATTTCATACTTTTCATCAGGCTTAAAATTATCAAAACAACTTTTTATTGATTTTAGCCCTGATGAAGAGAATATACTTGTAAGTATTAGGTTTTAAATTGGCATACTATAAGTAAAAATAACTTTAAGCAGCTTGAATATTTAGTTTTTTAAGCTAATAAAAAGTATGAATTACTTACTTACTCAGAATTACTTTAATAAGTATTTTGAGAGTACTTTATATTGTTTAGAAAGATTTTGAGAGAGTAATGATAAATAAAGGAGAAAAGTATTTTAATTGAGAGTGATTTCCTATGAAACTATTTCCTATAAAAGTAGGTCATTTGCATGCACTTAAATTTCAGAAGAGTATTTCACAAATTAGTTTATAATTTCCTTCATAGGTATCAATTATTTAAACTGCAAAAAAAGAATTATCTGCATTTGATACATTAAATAAAATATTTAATTCGATTATATTTTTGTGAAATAGGAACAAAGAGAACTCTTCGTATATTAATGTATATAATTTGGAACTTGAAATTAATTGAAAATGAGTTTTATATGTAAATGTACACGCTTTTAACCTTGAAAATAGTAAAAAAAAAGCACTAAGTAACAAAACACTAAAATTACAAATCTGTAAGTATACTCATAAAGTACCGAATAATAAAAATACAATAAAATTATTTGGAGAATAAGTAAAATTAAAATATTTTTTTCTAAAACATAAGATTCTAAAACATAAGTGATTTTATTTTAAGAACATTTATTAATTACAAAATTGGAAAATACTGTAGCAATCGAAAGCAATGTATCTATAATCATTAAACTTATTCAATAACTTCAAAGTTTGATGTAAAAACAGTAGCCGTGGCTATGTTTGTTTATGATGTTGTTTATTTTGTTTCCTTTGGAGATTAAAAAAAACATTTAAAATATAACTTTTTATGTTAAATTAGAATATTTGTTTGCGTTTTTTTTATTAAGACAGAAAATAAAACATGCCTACTTAATTTTTATGACAATTTGAAAGAAAAATTTCAGTTCTTTTAAGTACTTTTTTGGTAATGCGTTCCAAAATTAACAGGGACATATTATTTATCTGTTACTAATAATAAACTATAAAACGATAAATCCAAATGCATTAAATACTCCTAATTTCTAATATCCTGAACCACCAGACATATAGCTGGATCGTGCTAATGGGTCATGGAAATCTTGTGGGTTTCATCCAGTGCTCTCGCTGACATTAGACCAACATTTGTATTTTAGCTAATATAAAATAAAAAACATTCGCCAAATGAAAAAAGTATTCGCGAAATAGATTCGCCGTGTAACACAAAAAAAGTTTTCTATATTACTTTAAAGGGGGTACCTTTTTTTTTTAATATGTTTTAAAATAACTGAAGTTTTCATAACTGCGACCACGATTTTTAATCTAATTTTAACTATCCGCTATAAATATATTAAAAATATGTTTATATACATATTCATGAAAAAAAAGGAAGAAAAAGCAAAAATTAAGCAGTAGCAATTTGGCGAATCTAATCGTTTATTTACTCACCAAATGAAAAAGTTAGTCGCAATTTGGCGCAACAGCGGGCGACAGCGAGAACTCTGGTTTTCATCTCTGTGCCAATCTATTGATAAAATCATTAATTTCAATGATGAATATCAAGATCAACAAACAACTTAATTATTTAAAACATCATTCATTTATTAGGTGCGTTCGTAATTATGTAAATACGTAGCACCTATTGTTGTCGCTCAGTCCGTCCGTCTGTGCGTCTGCCTGTCTGTCCGTCTGTCCGCATATAACAACGCAAAAACTACCCAACCGAATTTAAAATACATAATTATAACATAATTTTGTCTAGTCATTTCAAATTTTATGAAAATCGGATGGATAGATCAATTACAAGGACATTCAAAAGGATTCCGCTACATTACGGTCAATAGGGAAAAAAGTTTTAAATGCATTTTAATCGCTTGAAATTTAAAACATATAATTATTGCGTAATTTTGTCGATTCATTTCAAATGTTATGAAAATCGGATGCATAGATCAATTACAGGGACAATCAAAAGGATTCCGTTACATTACGGTCAATGGGGGAAAAGTTTCAAATGCATTTTAATGATGTTACGCTCATTCGAACATAATAGAATTGGCACGAACCTATGAAATATGTACTAAAATATGCATTCTGTACAATCTGTGATGCAAATAATTTTTATTATTAAATTACAGGGCCACACAAAAGTATTCCACTATATAATGCTATACGGGGAAACATGGTTTGGTACGTGTTTTTATTATATTCAACTATTTCACATTTTATGAATAAGATATACGTTGCTGAGGTGTAATAAAAATTACTTCCTGCATATTTACAGAAGCGTAAAGATTTCGACTTCTATACTGTATCCGGAGTACGCTCTACTATATCAGCAAGATCTGATAATTTTTAAAACTTCGTTATCGTACGAACGCACCTCATTTGCTACGTTCACGTGCAATTTCCAACTTGTTTATTTACGGAAATGAAAGCCACAGTATAATAATTATAAACCTCTGCTTATGTATTCGAAAACAAAAGACGTTATTCAGAATTCTTTTAATAAGAATTGTGTGAGCACTTTTCATTATACTGTTTTGAAAGATACTAAGAGAGTAAAATGATTAAAGCAGAAAAACATTTTAATTGAGAGTGAGAAACTTATTATTTCCTATGATAGCAGGTCATTTGCGTGCATTTAATTTTCAGAAAACTCTTCAGCTAATTAGTTTAAAATTTCCTTCTTAAGTATCAAGTATCTAAACTGCAGTAAAAGAAATAAATAAATGCTTTTAATGTATCAAATCGAATATGTAACTAACAAGGAAGGTCTCCATACTGGGCATACTCAGAATTTTTTGAAAAAAAAATACTAATTAAACTACTTATGTAGGTAATAAAGGATTAATCAAATTTAGCGGCGGAATTACAATAGGAAATATGTAAACAAAAAATAAAATACTTCCGAATATTTGGTGTGAAAGGCCAAGTGGCGCTCGATTTGGCGAACAGCACTTTTCCCCCATCAGAAGCAAACGATTTTAATGTAACTGAAAATTGTTTCTTAATAGATTTTAAATGCATTTAAATTGTATTTAATGAATTTAACCATAAACAATGAGAGAATTTAATATATTCTATATATATATATATATATATATATATATTGTATTCCATATGTATATTGTTTATTGCTGTAGTTATTTAATTTACCTCTGGAAAAAATTATTTTCATAAATGAAAAATTCATATTGAGAAACAATAATTTCATAGATTCAAGCGTATTTAAAAATAAAAGTTAGCTGTTTCCATGGCAACAAAATCGAGTCGACAATGTTCAATTGGACTTTGAGCTTGAAACACTTTTAGTTAATTTAAATTATGAATTTCGTTTTAAATCGCAATTTTTGATGATTAAAGTTGAATATAAATACATATAAATATCGATATAACAAAATTATACTTAAATCAAACTAAAACTGTCAATACTAAAATTATTTAAATTAAATTTATCTAAACAAGTTCAGCAGGACACTTTTTTTCCTTTAAATGTATTTGATGTGGAAAAGTATTTTTTGAAATTGTATTTTGTCGTTAACCGAGGATAAATCGCCAAATAACGAAATTTCATTAATTTCTTACGGACACTGCTATGAGGTTCCGCCGAAATTTTTTTTATAAACATATATAGTCTCAGGAGAAAAACATTCTGTATTTTTTTCAGATTTTTCGGAGTATGCCCGTATGGAGACCTTCCTTGTAAGTTATATTCTTGTAAAATAAGGATAAAAGATTTTCCTCAAATGCTTAATGTATAAAAATTTGGAACTTTAAATTAATTGTAATTTAGTTTTATAAATAAATGTATATGCTTTTAATTTATATAATAATCAAATAAGGAAACATTAAAATCACAAAATAAGCACATCTCTAAATATGAACATAATGTACCGTGTAGTAAAAATTCAATAAAACTTTTGGAGGATAAATAATATATTTCCCCCCCAAAAAAACAAACGATTTCATTTTTAGGAACAAGGGTAACTTTTTTTTATTTTGTTGATTCATAACCTTCCCACTGCCGCAACCTGATATATCCGTTCACTAGGCTGCAGGCTTCACTGCAATTGAAACTTTATTTTAATTAATCTAATTCCACAAATATAATCCAGTTTTAAGGTATTAAGTTATGACTGATAGGTTCATAAACATATAAGTAACAAAAAAATTATACCATGTTCGAAAACCCTTCTTTTAATAAATTTAAAATAAATTACTGAGAAAACAACATTACAATTTTGCCCTTTTTCTCGGGGGTCAGGGGGATAAAAGACATAAAATCAGTGTTGTTATATTTTAGGATTAAATCACAGTTATTTAAAATACAAAATAATCCACGGCTGTAACATCGAAATTCCCAGTAAAATGTATTATTTTATTTTAAATACTTTTAATAATTAAAACAACACATGGAAATTGTAGTGGAGATCGGAAGCAAAATATATTTTTTAATTTTGAAATTTATTCTGGGAATTTGTCCCTGGGAAAAACATGAAAATAGATATAATACTGTGTTTGAGAAATGGAAATTCTAAAATATAATTAAACATTCATTTACACTAAATAAACAAATTTCTCATATTTCCCTGTTATAATTAAACATTCAAAATGCTATTATAAATTCAGTACCACAAATAAAATCTGTTTTTAAAGAATAATAAAAAAAGAAGGAAACTAAAAGGATCTATAATACAGTTTATAAAAATAATTTTAAAAACTGTTTTTATTAAGTTCATTTAATTTTGTAAATGAATTGTATTCATTAATTAGTTATAAATGTTTTTTATGTTTGATTTTTCAAATCCAATATTCTACGAAGCGAAAAAAAAAGTTTAATTTTCATTCTTAGTGTTCTTGAATCATATTTCGAAAGTATATGACACAAATTTGCTTGTGATCTATTTATTTTTACATTTATATAAAGCTAATGTAGCTGACAATTTTTCCTTATCACTAAAGTTTAAATTTTGCATAAAGTAATCGTTCAAAACAATTAAAGAAGGCAAAAGTTTCTAAAACATTTCAATAAAAAAAAAATTACACTTTTTTTCGATATTCCTTAAATTAATCTATTTTCTGGTATATTCAATGTTTCCATACTTTTTAATAATGTCTATAATTTATTACTTTTTAAATTTTTCTTCATTTAAAACGCTTATATCAATACTATACATTTCCAAATCCTTAATTTAAAGCTTTAGGTTCCTTCATAAACTTTATAAGCGAATCTATCGATCATTCAATCATATTCTGAGTGAAGTTAATTTTTAAATTCAAATATTTTTTCAAAGCCATTTTTTTTCAAGATTGATTCTACAAAATATCTGTTCCCGCTTTTGAAATTTTATTTCCTTTTGCAATGTTTACGACTTTAAGCGAGAATTTTTTTTTCGTTTAAGCCATACAAGGACATACTTCCTCTCTCGATTAATTTAGCCAATCGACTGAGCGACCACCTTTCTGTGATGCATTCTTTCTCCTTGCTACGTACACATATCTCCTTTCACCGTCTCGATAAAATTCAGATACACGGGGCTCGGAGCAGAGTTTCGTAGCCTGTTTACAAAAGCTAAATAAAAATATCTGATGGTCTTGATATCATAAATTTCATGAATTGCTCAATTGCCATTTTTGAAACGTAATGATGCTCCGTCGCACCCTAAATGCGATTTCGGCCTATTCTTATATCTGGGAATTGTTGGCACAACGTTAATGGTGTTAATGGTGGTAATTGCAACGTTACTGCCGTGTTACACTTTGGGAAAATTTCTCAGTGTTCGTCATTGTCTGTCACTTTTTCATGATTTCTTCCACTTCTTCGTCCATTATTATTCCATTGATGTCGACTGCATAGAAATTTCCAGTATATAAATTTGCTTAAGTTTAATTGCTGTAGAAAGAAAACATCGGAAAATTATCACATGATAGTTGTATTTTTGATGTTCAAAATTATTTCGGTAAGCCACAACGAATATCTGAATCGCTGTCTGAACGTCACGTTGAACACGTTGCAGCATTGAGGGTTACGTGCTCTCAGAAGCAACTGGTTCATGCGTCATCTGGTTGGAGTCAGGTTCGGTAAATTTAGAGACCACTTCACGAAACCACTGTACCCAATTAATTATTGCACAAATTTATCCATCAGGTACAATTGCACTTGCGCCTGTCTTAAACATAGGCACGCCGTCATATTTGAATAATATATTCTTAAGTAGAAACAAACACGTTAAAAAATCGATAACGTCTTGCTGAAGTTCTAAATAATGTGTGCCGGTTATGACGGCTACACTGTAAAACGTTACTCCATAAGATTGGTATAAAAATGGTGGCAAATGCTGCCTCCAATTTCATGGAGTAATTTTTTTCACATATGCAATGGTGTAATTTAAACATATATTTCTAGTGTAACATTACAATTTTACACCGGTTTTAACGGTTAAAATACTCCATAAAATTGGAGGCAGCAATGCTGCTACCAATTTTACGGAGTAACGTTTCCACAAATGTTTTACAGTGTAATATGAAACATATGCGTTTTATTCTGTAATGACATGTGTCATCTGACAACATTGCACCTGCGAGTATTGTCGCTGGACCTTTATCTGGTTCATGAGTACGTTGCACTTTGAATATTGTCTCTTGTCCGTGTAGTAATACATTCCGAAGTGTTGGTCAATGTGGATGAGTACATATTTCGTAACGATTTTCCAAAAGCAGCTTTTTGAGGGCAACAATTTTCACTGGCATTTTTATGCTACTGTTCGGATATTTTAGGTGTTAAATAACACATGTTCAAGATGTACTTGCCACCCTACCTTAGCTGCTCTGCCAGATCGAGATCTCCTGGCCTGCCTAATAAGCCTGTCTATCTTAAAGTTTTCGGAATTAAATTTTCATGCTTTATTTAGAAAGATGCAGACCAGAAGAGATATGTTAACGATACAATCGTTCTTCCAATCGTGCCTTGCGCACTGATTAATCGTAAATGGAATAATCTTACAATAATAATTTTTAAAAAATAGTTCCGTGATCATCAACATACAACCCCGAGGAGATATCTCTTTTACAGCTTCTTAGGTAAACAAGTATGACGTTTCATACATATTTGCATTAAATGCGAATTCAAATTTCAAACTTGTGAATCGAACTTCATGCTCGAATTGCCTTGAGTTGATATTCTTTAGACATTTTTTCGCAGTAAAATAAGGCAGCCCGCGAGGATTTGGATCACAATTCTCAAAATTGTGATTTACAATCTATATCACTGTGCCTTGATGAGGGTCGTTTTTTTGCCAGAAAGATAATCTTCCCTCCTTTCGTCCAATTTTCATGACTTCAATGTTTCGGAAATCCAGAACAAAGAAATTCCCGTTTTAAGCCTTTCATTTTTAACATTCATGCTCGCAAGGTGTCTTTTTATATAAAATTGATGATAGTCTACGATTTTGTGAATCACTTTTATCATTTCTTGAAACGTTTTCGAGTTAGTAACGCTAAGCCTTCAGTTTTGCACAAAGTAGTTCTGTAAGCGATCTCATCTATTAGTGAATTTCCAATTTGCTATACCTAGAAATATTTTTATGATTTTAACTGCTGCCGCTCATGAGATAAAAGTATGGGCATAGACTTTTGGGGGCTCACTGTATTTAATTGATTAAATGATCCATGAATGGCTGCAATATTCATAAATATAATAAGTTATTAACATGGTTGAAATGTATGATAATTGTGTCTGTCATTAGATTTGAAAAAAAAAATTCAGTTTGCAAAAAATATGAAAACTAACAAAAAAAAAATAAAAAAAAATAAAAAAATAAAATAAAACAATCTACATTTCGTTTTCTGAAACTATTTTTGAATGTGTGTGTGTGTCTCTTTGTGAATTTTTTGTGAATTTTCCCGAAGCAAAATTATGAGCTCATATGAGTAATTATAAAAATTGCTTTGAAAACTTTATAAATTTCAATATTCTGTGTAATGAAAACCATGATCAATCATTATTTTTCTGATTTTGACATATTTTATTGAGATTTAATTAACATAAATTTTTCATAGGAAATTAAAATAAATGCTTGTTTTAAATATTACTGCATTTAGTTAACAAAGTGAATGTTTGTGTAAAAGAGTATTTAACGTTCTGAAGATTATGTGTATATTTCAACAGTTATAATCCCAGCTGTCAGTACAACAGAAGAAATTATAATGATCAACCACAATCAATTTCAAAAATTTAATATTTTTTCCTCTAATAATGAAAACAGTTTCATAAAATGTATTTGAACGGAATATTTAGAACATTATTAAGTTTATTATCACGATTTATAGTAGTCTGTAATCCTAAACAGGATATCAGTGATAGATTAAAATCACTGCTAGCTGTACTATTTTTTGGAAGATTTCCAAAGAATCTGAATTAATTACATTACAATTCATCCCTTATTATAATGATAGTCTACTCCGTAGAACGATAGATAACTGTTTATTTGAATATCTTAATATCTTAGATTATATTCCGATTAGTTGTATAGTTCAAAATTGATAATTTTTTTTTTTTTTTTTTAATTAAGCAATACCTTAAAGTAATCTTATAATGGCATCGAGCATAAAATATATTACATTAACATAAAATTTTTAACACTTATACTTCGAGTGCATAATCTTTTAATAATGGTAATACCTTCAGTAATTTCTCCAATTCTGTAAGCAGTATCATATATTAGCAAATATCCAACTTGCTATGCCTAGAAAAACTTTTATGATTGTAACTGCTGCCGTTCAGCAGATCAGATTGTAGGGACAGACTTGGGGTCTCACTGTATTTAATTTGATTCAATGGACCATGAATGGTTGTAATATTCATAAATATAATAAATTATTAACATGGTTGAAATGAATGATAAATGTTTCTCTCATTACAGTTGAAAATGTTGTTCAGTTTACAAAAATTATGAAAAATAACAAAATAAATAAATAAATAAAACAATCAACATTTCATTTTCGGAATCTATTTTCAAAAGTTCTCTTTATTAATTTGGGTTTTCCGAAAGAACATTATGAGCTCATATGAGTAATTATAAAAATTGCTTTGAAACCATTTATAAATTTCAATATTCTGTGTAATGAAACCTTTGATCATCCATTATTATTCTTATTTTGAAATATAATTTTGAGATGTAATTAACATGATTTTTTTATAAGAAAATTAAAAAAAATGCCTGTTACAAACATTACTGCATTTATTTAACAAAATGAATGTATATATAAAAGACTATTTAATGTTCTGAAGATTATTACGTATATTTCAACAGTTATAATCCCAGCTGTCAGTACAACAGAAGAAATTATAATACTCAACCACAATCGTTTTCAAAAATTTAATATTTTCATCCCTAATAATGAAAATAGTTTCATAAAATGCATTTGAACTGAATATTTAGAACATTATTAAGTTTATTATCACAATTTATACTAGTCCGTAACATTAGACATGATATCAGTGATAGATTAAATTCACTGCTAGTTGAACTATTTTTTGGAAGCTTTCCAAAGAATCTGAATGAATTACATTACTATTCGTCCCTTATTATAGTGATAATCTACTTAGAAGAACGATAGATAACTGTTCATTTGAGCATCTTTATATCTTAGATTATGTTCCGATTAGTTGTCTGGTACTAAAATGATAAAACTTTAATTATTTTGCAAAATAGGCAATACCTTAGCATTATCTTATAACGGCATTGAACATAAAATATACTACACTATGTTTAACACTTATACTTCGAGTGCGTAATCTTTTAATAATGGTAATACCTTCAGTAATTTCTCCAATTAATTAAAAAGGACTGAAAAAATAAATCAGGTTGATAAATATGAGCTTCTCAACATAAATACATTTAACTATTAAGATAAAAAAATTAGTTTATAAATACCTGGATTATAGTAATTCAATCCTTAATGTTTAATTTATTTTTATCTGTTAATTAACTTTTAATCTTATGTATTACTAATTAAAAATATGCAAATGTAATGTTGTACCATGTTTAAAAAAAAAAGCATAATGATTACGTTTCAAACTCTCTCTCTTCAAATATTATCAACTTTTTGTTTAATTTAATTATGATAATACTTTATCATTTTAGCTATAAATTAATTAATGAAATAAAATTATAAAAATGGTAGAAAATATTAGATAATTTACTTTTGCAGATTAGTTCTAAAATATATTATGTTTCTATGCCTGGAATGAACTTTATTTTTAGTAATTATTAATATGATATATTTTTTATATTGTTCATATTATCCATCATATAGTAATTTTTAATTAATATGCAAAATTAGTATTTAATAATATACGCTATATCGTAATATAAACTTATAACGGTATCGCTCATATAATATATCTTACTAGCATAATATCCTTATCACTTGTACGTAGATTGAATAAATTTTTATAAATGATATTTCCTTCAATTATTTTCCGAATGAATTAAAAATGACTGAAAAAAATCTTTTCTACATATGTAATTATCATCTTCCCATCGTAAATTAAAGTTTTAGCATTATAGCATTTTTAGCAAAATTAAAGCAAATATTTTTACGGTAAACATTTTTTAGTTTATAAATACATGGTTTATAGTAACTCCAACCTAAAAATTTAGTGAGTTTTTACATATTAATTCTCTTTTCATCTCATTTTATAACTAATGATAGCCTTGTAATTTCTTTCTCTTTAAATGGTAACAACTTTTGTTTGGTGTAACTATAAAAATCCTTTATTATTTTAGCCATAAGTAAATTAATTAAATGAAATTACATTAAATGATAAAAAAAAGAAATTTTACAGATATTGATATTAATAAAGAGGATTTCATAGAAATATACAGTTTTTTATAAGCTACTTACAAATATCAATTACCTTTGAAAATTTATTCTGAAATACATTATGTTCTTTCTGTAGTAACCTTTTTTTTCAGGCATCATTAGTATGGTATTGTCTTACGACTTTCTCATATTATTAATCATTAAGTAAACTTGAAATTAATATGAGAAATTAATATTTAAAAAGCTTTATCTGTTAAACTGAGCTGTTTTTTCACATACAATATACACATGATTATAATAACATGGTATTCAAAAACACCACTACTAAAAAAAGTACTACTGCTAAGAATAAATTAATAATAATAACGTAAAATATATAAATATTGTAAACGTCCTGTCCCTTTTCGCTGGTTCAGAAAAACATTTAATATATATATATTGAAAAAAAATATTAATTTTTACAATTGAAAGGGTAAAATTTACCGAGAAGAATAAAGCTCATTATATAAAGTAAGAATTATTTAAAGTGTTATAGCAGCTGAAAATTAAATTAAAATTTATAAAATCATACTTTTGCACTTATATGCATTTAATATTTCTTTTGTTGAATGTAACATTAAACGCAGCAAGAGACAGAAAATAGAAAAACACATTGAAAACAGCAAAACAAGAATAAATCCGAAAATCGTTAATCACGTTAAAATTAAATAAATAAAGAACATCGCCTCATTTTAAAGCGCATTTTCTGTTTTAACAAAATATTTTTGTTAACTGAAATTATCTAATATATTAATTCTAAAAACGATTTATTTTATCAAATTATAAACCAACAACAAATATATATATACATATATATATATATATATATATATATATATATATAATAATAATTCGACGAAGGCTATGCTCCGTAAACTTCCAAGAATGTTACTTCTAAGAATCAGCAGCAGCACGAGCAGAGTAGTCACTCCGGCAGTTGGCAAGCAGTGGAAGAGTTGCATTGGGGAATTTCCCCATTATAAAAACAAAATCCATGAGTCTTTCAATTCCTTTATTTATTAACTTATAAACTACGTAAGTTCTTCCCCACATTCACCTTGGCCTGATCATCAAATATTCCAAAACTTCGTGATTAAGCTGCATTCCAAGATATTAGAATTTTTCGTGGAAAAAGAAACAGCATCCTAATATTTTAAAAGTCAATCGCATTCTCGGAAAAAATGACATGGCTTCCGAGTAGTTTAAAGGAGAGATGCATTCTAACCTCCTAAAAGACCAAATGAAAAAATCATTTTCACCACAAAACTAGCGCCCTCCTACTCCGCGTCAATCATTTTAAAAAACCAATTAGGATGAACTCGAGCCTCCAACGGACAAAAATGATCAATTCTAATTTGTCGTAGCAGGCGGTCCTTGGCAAGAACTATATTTTTTCCTCGGAAGAACAAAACCTTTAGCTACGCATAGTAAGACCTGTCACGCGATGTTAAAAATAAAAAATAAAATTAAAATCCCAGGAATATTCCAGAAAGTAAAAAGCTTACGAAATACCTCCCGCCTTTTTGAAAAGCAAGAAATAATTTATTAATAACTAAAGTAAGAAAAAGAATTTTAGCTGTTACAAGTTACGAAACTAAGATTGAAATATGTTCCACAAATGTAGAATTGAAGCTAAGAGAGAACAAAAAAAATGGCGCATTTTTTTTTTTTTATTACAAATCCCCCCTCCCAGAAAGACGGGTGAAAAAGTAGGTCTGAGACCTGCAATTTCACAGAAAGGGAGATGATGCAGACTTAGCTCACGAAGTTGTTGATATAAGTAATAATAATTAGATACTAAATAAAAAAATTTAAATTAATTTCTCTTTTTTATATAAATATAGTATTCAAATTTAAGAACACCAAGGTGATGCGTGGAATAACTTTAAATTTAAATACAATAAAATAGGCATCAGTACAAATACAAGATATAATCTTGTTTAAAGTACACATCATAAAGCAATTACCCATAATAATAACATAAAAATGAAACATAAAAATGAAAAACAATAACGTTGAATTCTTTTTTAACAATGTCAAATCTAGAAATGAAGGTATTTAATAGAACTTTCTTGAAATCAATGTTGAAAGTTTGTTTCAAAAATCCATTTAAGAGTCATATTTGGAGTGGTATAGTCAATTGCCTCTTTTCAAGGAGGTCTAATTATATCGTTATTAATTGTCCAAATTCAATATAGTAAGACATTTTATAATATAGTAATAATAAACTTTAACAATGTAAATAATAAACAATATAAGTAAGAAACATAATAAGGAAAAATATCAATAATAATAAATATCATAAGTATAAGTAAATCTCATAATGGGGATAAGTAAATATCTTAATAAGTAATAATAAATATCACAAAAGACATTCTTTAAATACTTAATCTCGTTTATCTCATCTCAGGCATTTGGGATGAAATATAGAGAGAAGTGGAATAGAATAAAGAATATAAGCAATTATTTAATCATTTACTGAATCTGGTAATTCGAGTACAGGATTAAGTAGGAAAATGTACAAAAAAATTTTTTAAATATAATATGATAAATTAAAATAAAATAAAGATAAATAAAAATTTTGTTCATGTTTGAGAATGCACGTGACCTTCAAACTACTAAGACTCTTTAAAAGAAATATTAATAAATAATAAAAATAAAAGACAAGATTATTAATGTCAATTCATGTCAAATAATTACGCAATAAATATTTTCTCGGTGTGATAAAACATTGCAAGATGCAAGTAGGAAAGAGAAAAAGAAACAAAATTAAATTCTAATTGACATGTACTTGGACTGGAATGCAGCAGCAAAGAAAGAGAGAAAGAAAAAAAATTAAAATAAAGTGATAAAAATTTTGTTACTTGGCAAATAATTAATTTATTAATTGATAGATTAAATTTAATATTACAAATAGGTTCAGTTGAAAAAAATATATATTTTTTTAAATATTTATTTGTTATTATATTATTCTAATTAGGGTGATTCAGTACAGAATAAGAATTTTCCACTTTGTTCGTCTACGCCGGCATAAACAAACAAATATAAAAATTTCCAGACAAGTGACACTCTCGCTGCAGTCAAGAGATATTATTGCCATTCTGTAAGAATTACAAGATATTATCTGAATTAAAATATGGAAAGATATTTACTGTTTAAGAGAAAAGAAAATATAAAATGATAAACTAGAGATATAGTCTAATCTACAGTTTTTACTTGAGTTTGTTGTTGTTGATTAGGGGGTTGTTGCTCATGACTTAATTTAAATTTATCAGGGGAATAATAAGGCCTTAATTTAGATACATGTACTATTTCTGAACTTTTGAACTGGTTTTGCTATCAATTTCAAAATTTACTTTCCCATTCGTTTGTGGATGATGGGCAGTGGTCAAACGTTGTTTAATATTATGATTTCGCAGGAATTTTTTGAATCTTGAAGAAGTAAAAGCAGCATTCCTGTCACTAAGTATTTTTTGAGGGGCCTGTACACTTGAAATCTTACTAAAACAGAATAATTTTTGAGGGATTTTGATATTGAAGATTTGTTTCAGACAATTTGTATAAGTTTCTGTAGTGACACTTTTGGAAGGGAATGCCCAAACATATCTTGTGGCATGGTCTATTATAATATGGAGATATTTTTTTGTAGAATTATAATAATTGAACCCTCCTACAGTATCAACAGACAGACAGTCAAAAGATTGATCTGCAGTGGGCATAGCATGTAATAAGCCAAATTTTTTCTGTCTAGGTTTTTTATTTTTCTGGCAAATATCACAGTATTTAACAAAGTTAGTAATGTCTTGGGTCATACCTGGCCAATAATAGTTAGGAGAAATTAAATTTTGCATTTTTTGAACACCAGGGTGACCAAACTGTTCATGAGCAACACTAAGCAATTTTTTTCTTGGGAACATGGGAACTACCACTTTACGAAAACCTTTTCTTTTAACTATAATCAGTCCATTGTCATTAATATAATTTGATCCACACACATTTTCTTTTTCTTGCATCTCAATGATCTCTCTAACGTCAAGAAGAAAAGTAAGGGGTTTACAAAAATGAGAAATAGTGTTTCGGGACAACATGTCGGCTTCGACATTTGTAGATCCCTTTAAGTACTCTATTTTGTAATCGAACATACTTAACTTCAATGAGCACCTAAATAATCGACCTCTTAAATGTTTGACATTTTTTAACCAAACAAGAGATGCATGATCAATATGGATGGTAAATTGTACACCGTGAAAGTAATGATATAATTTATCTAAAGTATCAATGATAGCAAGACACTCTAGTTCGGTAATGAAATAATTTTTCTCATAACTTCTCAATCCTCTAGAAAAATAAGCAATTGGACGTAAAAAGTTATTAAAAAGTCGGGTTGTTTAAGAACTGCACCTACCGCCACCTGAGAAGCGTCAACAAACATGTGTAGGGGTAATTTTGGGTCATAAATCTTTAAAATTGGTTTAGCAATGAGGGCATCTTTTAATTTTTGAAAAGAGATTTGACATTCAGTATTCCATTCCCAAATAGTATCTTTCTTAAGTAATTTATTTAGGGGGTGTCTAATTTCAGCATATTTGTCAATAAATTTATGATACACATTTATAGAACCAAGAAATCTTTGTAATTCTTTAGTATTAGTAGGAGGTTTTAATTTTTTAATTGTTTCTATATTAGTATTAGCTGGAGTTAAAGTTCCATTTTGGATTTCATACCCTAGAAAATTGATTTGTTTTTGAGCAAAAGTACATTTAGATAATTTTAATTTAATATTTTCTATTCGGCATAAATCAAAAATTTGGATGAGATGCTGTATATGTTCATCTATTGATTTAGAAAAAAATAATTATATCATCAAAATAATAACAAGCAAAGTCTATTTTATATTTTGTAAGAATTCTTCTAATTGTCCTGTTGAAAATTGGGGGGCCTACCTTTAAACCAAAGGGGAGAACATTCCATTCCCATAGCCCACAATTAGTAGTAAAGGCTAACTTTTCGGAATCGGCTGGGTGAATAGGTATGTGCCAATAGCCTGAGGCTAAATCTAGTGTAGAAAAATATTGGGCACCACTTAATTTGTCTAAAATTTCATCTATTCGGGGCAAAGGTTCAGCGTCATTTTTCATAATAGAATTTAATTTTCGGTAATCAACACACATTCGGATTTTTTTGCCTTCATCTCGTTTATTTACTAACGTAACTGGAGAGGAATATGGGCTATAACTTTCTTTAATTAACCTAGCAGCTAATAAGGATTGGATTTGCTGAGATATTTCTTTTTCATCAGCATTGGATGTACGATAAGGCCTCAAAGATATTGGTAGGTCAGATTTAAGATAAATACGCTGAGGTTCAATATTAATTCTCCCTACATCATATTTATTTTATGCAAAAATATCTAAATAATCCCTTAAAAGTTCCCTTACATTTTTATTTTGAATAGCACTCAGACTCCCCAATAGATTATAATCATCATTATTAGTTCGCGGCAAGGATTGAGGAGTTATGGTATTTCCATAATCGGGTTGCACAGTTGTATCATTTTTTATAATATCAAAATGAAGCAATTCTAAGTTATCACTGGATATGTTGACATATTGGTTTAATGAAATATTGTCTTGTAACACCTGGCTTTTTGCACAATCAATTTTCAATTTCAATTTGGCACAATCAGGTAAACCTAAAATAGCATAGTCCAAATCAAGCTTACTTACTAAAAAATTAACATATCTCTTTATATTACCAAATTTAATACATAATCGACAAGATTTATTAATTGTAAGAGTTCCTTGTGCCTGTCTAATAGTAATAGGGGTAACATTATGTAAATTACCATTTAAATATCGAACAAATTTGAGGGGTAAAATTGAGACAGTTGATCCACTGTCAACCACACAATACACTTTGTTATTGTCCACATATCCAGGGATAAATAATTGTCAGTCATTATTAGTAGGGGGTGGTTGAATATGAGCAGGAGTTTGAGATTGAAAGGAATTTGTGTTAAATATACAACTCCTCTCCCAATGATATGCATTTTCTATGCCTCTGTTTAAACATATTCTGCACGGACGACTAGGGTAGTTGTTTTGATGATGAGTTGCAGGCATTCTAGGAGTGAAAAACCTAGGATTAAAATTTTGGGATGGATTGTTTGGAGTAGATCGAGTCCAATGTCTGGGCTGAGGATTGGGATTGTGCATAGGTCTAGTTTGTTGAAAATTTCTATTGTTGTTATTAGAGGTATGATTTGGAATTGCTGCTAACTGTTTAGCAATGCGAAACCATTCACGAGTATTGGAAGGAGGGTTAACCATCAAACAATTTTGATACTCCTGCTGAAGTCCATCAGTTAATCCCTGTATAATTAAATTTTCCCCAAGCTGAAGTTGCCTTCCAATCTCAACTTTCTTTCTAAAATAAGAATCCAAATCACTTAGATCATTCAACTTTAAGGAGGTAAACTCAGAAAATTTTGGAACTCTAACCTTAATAAATTTTTCAGTTAAAATCTCGACAATTTCCTCATAAGTAGCACAATCCAAACAATCATTTATATAAGCTTTTAGCGCTTCCCCCTTTAAATAATTTGAAAGATTTTGTTTTTTCCACTCATTATCTTTTTTTTCTCCAGAACATTCATTATCAAAGTGTTTAAACTACTTAAAAATGTCCATGCCTGACTCAAAGTCAAAAGGGACAATATCAAGTTTATTTTCTGACATTTTTTCTTCTTTTACTAATCCTGACCTTAATAACATGAAAGAAGGATAATTCATATGGAAAATATTTAAATGCTATACTTCAATTATTAAAATTCAATTACTATACTTCAAATACTTCAATAAATAACAATAAAAATAATAAATAATAAATAAATCTATTCTGTTTGAATTCATGTGAAATAAATAAATAATAAATAAATAAGTAATAAAATAATAAAATAATAAATATCGGTTTTCCATACATGGGAAATAACAAATAATTTTAAGAACAAAAATACTTTTATTTACGTATTGAAAATAAATTTAGCAACAGAGTATTTTTTTAAGAACAAAATAATTCATCTTTCGATTTAAAAAAACCTTTAAAACTAAATAAAATTTCTATGAGCAGAAAATTTCAATTAATTATAAATTAAGAACAAATTTATTTTTTAATATCTGTAATAAAAGAGAAAGAAAAAGTGAAGAATTTAAACAAAGAAATTATTATTAAAATTTCTTAATCAAATACAAATAAAATAATAAATAATAACTTACAGACACCTCGATGTGGCCTTGTTCAAATACCTAAAATTTATTAAAATAAACAAAAATAAAGCACTTCGTAGATACGACTCACAGGTGCAAATTTCAATTAGTTTATATTACCGATGGTATCAACCTTGGTTTCGCAATCGTGATGAAGTGTTCATTTATTATGAAATGAAAATTTATCATAATATTTCTGCTCTTTTACCTAGAAAATACAGTAATAAATATATAAAAGCAAATGATGTTGAAATTTGTCGTGCAGGTGTTCTTTACAGGGTGCGTAGTCATGAAGAAACTCAGAGGATTTTAAATCTTTTAGTATCAGAAATTCTTTAAAGTACTGGTTGTTACATCTGAAAAAGGATTTCTTTTTCGTTAAATAAAACAAATATTACATTATAAAAATTCTGGTAAAAGGTGCTTACAAGGTGCTTCCAGACTACGCACCCTGTCTTTAGATTAAATAATCAGCATACGTTTTTCATCGCTGTCAAGAAAAAAAGAATATTGCAGGCATATCTAACACTTAAAAATTTGCAGATGCTAGACATAGTCACACAAAACTTCATAAGACGATCCGTTTCTCAGCTGAAGGGTTTATCATTTATGCACATGAAGAATCGGCGTATTCGGCGAAAATGGCGCGTGCAGTTCTCTTGATGTAGTTGGAACGGGAAGTGTAAGACAAACACATTTCTTCCTAGAACATGGCGAGCACACACTCATCGCTGTAGGTTTCTCTGACAGGAACAGTCTGCAGTTGGCAAACCATACTAGTTTAATATTTTCCCAGAGATGCACGCCGGCTCATAAATCCTGCCGGCTTTCAGTGTAATAATAATTCGACGAAGGCTATGTTCCGTAAACTTCCAAGAATGTTACTTCTAAGAATCAGCAGCAGCACGAGCAGAGTAGTCGCTCCGGCAGTTGGCAAGCAGTGGAAGAGTTGCATTGGGGAATTTCTCCATTATAAAAACAAAATCCATGAGTCTTTCAATTCCTTTATTTATTAACTTATAAACTACGTAAGTTCTTCCCCACATTCACCTTGGCCTGATCATCAAATATTCCAAAACTTCGTGATTAAGCTGCATTCCAAGATGTTAGAATTTTTCGGGGAAAAAGAAACAACATCTTAATATTTTAAAAGTCAATCGCATTCTCGGAAAAAATGACATGGCTTCCGAGTAGTTTAAAGGAGAGATGCATTCTAACCTCCTAAAAGACCAAATGAAAAAATCATTTTCACGACAAAACTAGCGCCCTCCTACTCCGCGTCAATCATTTTAAAAAACCAATTAGGATGAACTCGAGCCTCCAACGGACAAAAATGATCAATTCTAATTTGTCGTAGCAGGCGGTCCTTGGCAAGAACTATATTTTTTCCTCGGAAGAACAAACCCTTTAGCTACGCGTAGTAACACCTGTCACGCGATGTTAAAAATAAAAAATTAAATTAAAATCCCAGGGATATTCCTGAAAGTAAAAAGCTTACGAAATACCTCCCGCCTTTTTGAGAAGCAAGAAATAATTTATTAATAACTAAAGTAAGAAAAATAATTTTAGCTGTTACAAGTTACGAAACTAAGATTGAAATATATTCCACAAATTTAGAATTGAAGCTAAGAGAGAACAAAAAAAAATGACGCAAAATTTTTTTAGTTTATTACATATATATAACATCAATTAAAAGTACTTGTATATTTTCAGTTTCCCCCCATCCCCGTTTTTAGTTACTAGAGATTTGTAATACGCTCAAAGGATTTTCAATGAAAATATTAAATTAATTTAAAGAGTTGTTCTATATTTTTGGTCTAAAATTCACGTGATCTTAATATTCAGTGGCATATTTTCTAAATCGACACTTTCTTAAATAATGCTTTTATTGCATATTTATTGGTTGTTTTCTTCAACGATAACTAATCAAGAATGATTTCTTCATTGTTCAAAATTTAGTTTTCTGTTATACATTCCCAAATTTACACATAACCCGTTTAATAGGTATACATATTTCTCCTCACTTTAACTGTTTTACTTTAGTAGCTTTCTTTGATATATTTAGCATGCTCCTAAATCATTGATTATATAATTCACATTCAACAATGCATTAAATTTAATGAATAATATTAAAACTCTTTCAAAGTTTTAGTTTTAAAAAATATTAAATGAGTCACAATCTATAAGAAATAATTTAAGTTTACATTTCGAAAATGATCCGTGAAACATTTGAAAATGTTAAAATTTGTAGGTTTATTAATGAGATACGGTAAAGAAATATAATATCTGAATTAAATTAATGCAGCAATTTTATGTAGCTTTAAATAATCCTTCAATCAACTATTCACTATGGAATTATAAAATGCTTATTATATATTTATCCACTATAAGGTTCATTTAACTAAAGCATAGTGGCATAAACTACACATTTTTTAAATTAGTGAGTGTATCTATAACGATTTTATTTATATAGAATTCATGAGGTTTTAAATAGAAGAATACAGAATAAAATCATTCTACTTCTTGGAAGTTGCATGTTTTCAGACATAATTTATTGAAACATTTTGTAAATATTGTGCATTTATATATTAATACATTTATAAAAATATGATATTTTTATTACAATAATAATAATAAATATTTTTCCAGAAAATGTCAATACCTGCTGAGTTGTCCACTAGTATATAAGATTGCATAGACGTGTAATTGTAACACGAAATAAAAGGTTCAACAATTTGTTTTAGAATAAAGAATCGTTTTTATTTTTCATTTTTAGTTCAAGAACAAAGTTAGCAGTATTTAGAGCGCGTGATTACTTTTAACATTTAGCTACAAAAAAAGTTACATCTTACGAATGTGCGAAAAAAGAATCAATATTAGCTTTTCAGAAAAGTTATTATCACTGATGTATATATAAATTTGACTTAAATTTTTTAAACATTGATTTATAATTTACAGCTTTGTCCCACATTGCATATCCGGCAAACAGACTCAAAGAGAATGTATATTAGACAATACTTTAAAATACACATAAATACTTGCAAATATTCTATTGAGGAATCTAAATACTGTTATACAAAAACATGTTATATAACTCATAATGAACATAAAAAATGAAATAATCATTTCGGTATTGAATGTACGCAATCGCTAGGATTGAATTACCACAATAAAAAGTTCTTTTTACCTATCTTAGTATTATCAATTTTAATCCGCTAAAGCATTGCTCGAATTGAATCATAAATGAGACAATAGATTTCATCCAACCGTAAGAATTTACATTATTTCTTCTCATTTCACTTTAAATACCTCTCCATGCTTACGATCGGTCGTGTAACAATTTTTCGTAAACAAGATTCGATGTTAAAATATGCAAAAAGTGATTACATTAAAATAGAAACTTGCAAAGGAGGTAAAGTTTTAGCAACACTTATTAAAATGATCCAATTCCGATTGTAGTACAATTAACTGCTAAAGAAGTATCTAAAACGTATAGAGAGTGTATAACCATCACTAGAAAAACCTATTAAAGGGGCGTACACGATCAAGGAAGATAAAGCTAAAAATGTGTAAATATGAGTCAAAGATTTATCAGTATGTACAGGATATCATTGTTTTCTAAAAACAGTTTCATGCCCAGATGAAGAAATATGTAATTTAGTACATAATATTTTTTAAATAGCTAATTATATGTATGAACATTAATAATTTCACAATCTACTGCTCTTATTTCTTATTTAATTAAACTAAACTACATTCATGTGTACGGAAAATTTTAAGCCTAAATACATATTCCAATACATATGTTTAGAAAACTATGAATTTAAATAAGTATAAATATATGTATATATATAAATGCATGCTGTTTAAAAAGTTTCTTTACAAATTTCACCTTTTATTACAAATGAACAGATACATGTATGGAAATGATTACAACATGAAGAGTGTATATTGAAGCTTTTTTGCACCAATCAATAAACGTCTATATTGGATCTATCATTGGATACATCATGCATGCTAAGTTAATAATCGTCGACGTTTTTCTAAGAAAATCTGTCCCGTCCACTCTTTGCTTTATCCAATAATACGCCGGTTTACATAACTTTTAAGATTTTATTGAAACAAAGTGAAAAGAATATTGAAAGTAGTTCAGTATTAGGAGTATATATTGAAATCGGTTTTCGTAAGAATTAATAACCCTGTCAGCCGTTGATTGTATGATGCAAATAAAGGCCGTAATCATCAATGTTTTCCTCTGAAAATATTTTCCATTCAGTCCTTACTTTATCCAATACTAAGCCAGTAAATATACATTCGAATATTTTATGACAGAAACTAGTAAAAAGATGGACCGATGTAAAGTAATATAATAATAAGGGCATATATAGAAGAAAAAATATTGGAACTTAAAATAAGATATTGCATCACAAGTACAAAGTATGGGAAAGTATTCACGTGTGTTTTTTTATATAAAATAACTTTTTTCGTGCGTTGTAAATTTTCGATTAATCATTTGCATAAAACTAAACCATATAATATTTATAATTAACGAATGTTAAGTTGAATAGTTTGAAACAACTTAAATTTCATGCATGCATAAATTTCATACAGCATAATTTTAGTGGTTTTCAGGATTGAAAACATACAATATGGAAAACTAAATTTAGATAACATTTTCTTCAATATCAAGGGTCTTTAAAATTAAGATTTTTTTCTTAGCTAGGTTTTTTAATTTAATTATCATTTAAATATTCATATGTACATTAAAACTCACATCTCTATTTAAATATAGGAAAACGTTAAATTCGTTAGATTTTTTTTAAGTAAATGAAAAAATAACCCTTTTATTGTAACAAATATAATGATGCATTTAAGAATATCCTTATTCAAAAATAATAGTTTTGAATTATGTAACGTTATTAGAGGTAGACATTTTAATTGCTGCCAATATGAATATATAAGAATTATTACGTAAGAAAGATATTGTTACGAATTTTGTAAATAGTTAGTGTTTGTACTGTAAAATAATGTAAATAATCTTATTAAGCTCCATTCCTTTACTAATATTAGTTTTTGTTATTTTGTCTCTGTTATCAAGCAAACTTGTCCATTATTTTCAGTGTATGTCTACGGCAGATTGGCGAAATAATAAAGATATCGCCAAGTTGGCGACACACTTGGCGATTGTTGGCGATGGTAACCCTTCCCTCTCAATGGTAACCCCCCTTAGGTATACTGATACATTGTTTGTTGTTCCGTGGATTTTTCGAGATGGTTCTAGAAATTTCCCGCACCTGCTGCGAGCCTATATAAGAAGAGAAGCGATGCGACCTGTTGTTATTATTTACCAGTCAGTCATTGAGTGAACAAGGCGTTTGTTAGCAAGTTTGCTTGAGTTTCATTTATGTTATTTTGAATGTTATTAAGTGTTGAGACGTTGTATAAAGAGTCTCTGGTATCTAAAGCTATTCTTGTACGATAGATTTGAGCAGTTACTTTTGAATATCTAGCAATATTTGTGAGTTTCGAAGACTCTGTTGTTCTGAAGATCTGTAAATAAATTATTTTCTACTTTTCTAAGAGACAAGAGTTTGAAGTTCTCTAACCATAAGATCAAAAGAACCCTATAAACGCAACATTTGGTATCAGAATTTGGGATCTTATGGCGAAAACGAGAGCAACGGAAGAGCAACTGAATGAGTTGTTGAAAGCTATTAATGGATTATCAAATAAAATGGATAAATGCCAAGAGGAGTTGGCGGAAAAGATGAATAAATTCCAAAAGGAGTTGGCGGAAAAGATGAATAAAGGCCAAGAAGAGTTGGCGGAAAAAATGAATAAAAACGAAGAAAGAATGGAACAGTTGACAAATAAAATTGACAATGGCGAAGAAGATGTGACTGAAAAGATTAATAAAGGCCAAGAAGAGTTGGCGGAAAAAATGAATAAAAACGAAGAAAGAATGAAAGTGTTGACTGAGGAATTGAAGAAAGAAGTTAATAAAAGTCAAGAAGAAATGAAGAAAACTTTAGAAGAAAAGTTCTCGTCGGTAGATAGAAGAATAGATTCGGTAGAAGAGAAAATAGAGAATGAAATTAGTAAAGTAGAAGAGAAAATTCAGAATGAAGTTAGTAATATTGAAGAGAAAATAGTTGAAGTAGATGAAAAGCTAAATAAAAAAGTACAAGATCTGAGAAGAAGCTTTCAGCGTCCAGTGGTAATTATGAAGAATTTAGGAATCTGTCTGCTTCTCCCGTGCACATCAAGCTGTCGACATACGACGGAAAGAGTTCCTGGCAAGTCTACAAGACCCAATTCACCATTGTACCGAAGCGAACAAATGGAGTGACGAGGTGAAAGCTTGTCAACTGGCAGCATCTTTCCGCCGACGTGCTGCAAACATTGCCCGATATGACGCAACTCAATTTTGAGACTCTAAGTTGTGCACTTGAAATGAGATTCGGCGAAAAATTCTTCAAGGATTATACGAGAATACAAATGAAGAGCCGCCATCAAAAATCGAGTGAAACCGTTCAAGAGTTTGCCTCGGAAATTGAACGGCTTGCAAATTTAGCATTCATTGACTGTCCAACAAATGTACGGGAAATGCGGTGATACAGGACATCTCCGAAGAAATTGCCCCAAAATACACGAACGTGAGGTAAATTCAAACAGTCAGCAAGAAAACTAAATTTTGGCCATCTCGCGGGGCGGAGGTTGCCAGAGAATGAAAAGCCCCATCTGAAGATCCTCCAGATATCAAAAATGAGTGGCGGTGATAATGAATTATATGTGATAGGCTTTATTAACCCTTTGACGGTTAAAGCACTTCTATTCTTAAAATTCTAAAATGATTGAATGACACCGGAATTTAAAAACAAATTTATTTCATAATATATAAATGTTTTATTTTACGTTCTTTGTAAAATTAAAATTTTCATTTAAAAATTCCGGTGTCAGTATTGCATTTTGCAATTCAAATTAAGTGGTATTCTGGGCGCGTATACGCGCTTATAACCACGAAAGGGTTAACAGAATTCAGTGCCGTATGTTTGTCGATACAGGAGCCAATGTTACAATAATAAGAGAAGATTTGGCTCGAAAATTGAAATGTAAACTCATCTAGACTCCACCCTGCGTTACCCTGCAAACTGTGACGGGCGACAAGATAGGCATATATCGAAAGGCAAATTTAACAATCAGCTTTGGAGGAAGCAAATATTATCATACGGCATATGTGGCTGACATAACAGATCCTTGCATAATCGGGCTAGATTTTCTGAAGTTTGGCTTCAAACTTGATTTTAAAAATAATGAAATGCTATCTAAATTTGAAGAAATAAGCCTTTTTGGATTAAATAACGAAATTGAATATACACAAACAGTAATAGCCAAAGAAGACATCAATCTAGGTCCAAGAACAGAATTTTTAGTTCCAGCTGTAATTAACAATGAAACTAATTATCGATTTGGCCATATAGATTATCCCGAGGACAATAGTAAACAAGCAGGAGTATTGGTGGCTTCATCTGTGGTGGACCTCTCGAAAAAGACCATTCCAGTCAGAATTGCTAACATCAGTGAGAAGACGAGGACTATCAAGAAAGGAGAAGTGATAGCGTCATGTGCTCCTGTGACGTGCATAAGTCAAAATTCCAGTCACTCTGAGAAATCTTCAGATAATTTAGTCAAGGATTTGTTACAAAATACAGACTTAGATCCAAAACAGATGGAAGCTGCGGAAAATTGAATTAGAGAATTCCAAAGTTTATTTTCCCAAACAACTGAAGACTTTGGACGAACTAAAATGGCACAACACCGAATTGACACGGGAGATCACTCTCCTATTAAACAGCACCCTAGACGATTACCTTTTGCCAAGCAAGAAGAGGTGCAGAATTTAATTAAGGATATGGAAGAAAATGACGTCATCGAACCATCGACAAGTCCATGGGCGTCTCCCATTGTATTAGTAAGAAAGAAGGATGGTTCTACAAGATTTTGTGTAGACTACCGCCGACTGAATGACGTCACTATAAAGGATAGTTACCCTCTGCCAAGGATCGACGACACTCTCGACACACTTGCGGGCAACACTTGGTTCTTTACTCTGGATCTGAAGAGTGGTTACCTGCAGGTAGAGATCCATCCGGACGACCACGAGAAGACTGCCTTTACAACGGGACAAGGATTATGGCAGTTCAAGGTAATGCCTTTTGGTCTATGTAACGCACGTGCAACTTTCGAACGGCTTATGGAAACGGTTCTCCGGGGGCTGTCATATGAAGCATGTCTTGTTTATTTAGATGATATCATAATCATAGGAAAATCTTTTAATGAACATCTGAACAACCTCAGGCGGGTGCTACAAAAATTAAAGGAAGCTAATTTGAAGTTAAGCCCTTCGAAATGCAGTTTGTTTCGCAATGAAGTCGCCTACATTGGACACATCATTTCGGCGGATGGAGTCAGGACTGATCCGGAGAAGATATCGGCTGTGAAAAATTGGAGTCGTCCAGCAGATGTTCACCAGCTTCGAAGTTTTCTAGGATTATGCAGCTATTACAGAAAATTCGTCAAAGGCTTCTCGATGATTGCAAGACCACTTCATAAATTAACAGAAGCCAATCAAAAATTTATGTGGACACAGGAATGTGACGCTGCTTTTGAAAAGCTTAAGGAGGCCTTGACATCCACTCCAATTCTGTCGTATCCTTAAATCGATAAACAGTTTATACTTGATACGGATGCAAGTAACGAAAGCATTGGCGCTGTACTGTCCCAGGAAATCGACGACCAGGAGCGTGTTATCGCCTATTTCAGCAAGTGCTTGTCAAAGGCAGAGCGAAACTACTGCGTAACAAGAAAAGAGCTTCTTGCTGTAGTGAAAGCCGTAGACCACTTTCATCACTATCTTTACGGTCGAAAATTCCTGATCCGAACTCATCATGCTTCTCTAACTTGGCTATTGAATTTTAAGAACCCTGAAGGCCAGATAGCCATGTGGATACAAAAGCTTCAAGAGTACGATATGGAGATACGCCATCGAAAAGGCTCATCACATGGAAATGCAGATGCTCTCTCAAGAAGACCCTGCTCAGAGAATTGTAGATACTGCGACCGGGTTGAGAAGAAATTTAATGTCAAAGGTCCTATGGTAAGACAAGTTACAACTGGGTCTACATCATCGCAAGATCCGTGGAGTGACGAGAGCCTGCGTAAAGATCAACTTGCTGATCCTGAAATTAAGCCAATTCTAGAGCTGAAAGAGGATTCCAACAGGAAGCCCAGCTGGGAAGATATGGCCCACTACCATCCGACGACTAAACGTTATTGGGCTCTCTGGGATTCCCTACATTTGAAGAACGGTATCTTGTACCGAAAATGGGAGTCTGACGATGGAAAGACATGTAGATCGCAACTACTACTCTCTAAGTCGAGAATTTCTATGGTCCTTCAAGAACTGCATGGAACTCTCACAGGAGGTGTCATTTTGGTGTAATGAAGACCCTGCAAAAGTTTCGAGAGCGTTTCTACTGGAATAATTTTCGCAGTGATGTGGAGAAGTGGTGTCGAACTTGTGACACCTGTGTAGCACGTAAAGGTCCAAAGAGGCGCACCCGTCGACGATTGCAACGTTATAATGTTGGAGCTCCTTTCGAACGAATTGCTCTAGACATCCTGGGTCCTCTTTCTAGAACATCTGATGGCAACAAGTACATCCTCGTTGTCATGGACTACTTCACTAAGTGGCCTGAAGCCTACGCCATTCCTAATCAAGAGGCGGTAACCATATAGCAGACATACTAGTTTAAACCTGGGTCTCCAGATACGGAGTTCCTCTTCAAATCCATTCCGATCAAGGAAGAAACTTTGATTCGGCTGTGTTTAAGGAAATGTGCGGACTACTCGGCATGGACAAAACTCGAACTACACCTCTACATCCTCAATCGGAAGGCATGGTGGAGCGTTTCAATCGTACCATCCTAAATAGCCTCTCTCTCCTGGTGTCTAGAGACCAACAGGAATGGGACAAGAAATTGCCTCTTTTCCTGCTTGCCTACAGGAGTGCCACTCATGAGGCCACTGGTTACTCCCCTTCTCAAATGCTCTTTGGTCGTGATCTTCGTCTGCCTGCGGATCTTTTGTTTGGCCGTCCTCCTGACGCTCCTTTGTCGCCTGAAGAATACGTGGATGAACTCCAGGCACGGATTGAAGAGATTCATTGTCTAGCGAGTAACCGAATCAGACTGCCAACTGAAAAGATGAAGACACGGTACGACACAAAGGCAACAGGACATGAGTTCAACGAAGGTGACAAAGTTTGGTTGTGGAATCCGATACGTCGTAAGGGACTGTCGCCAAAATTACAAAGAAACTGGGACGGTCCTTACACAGTCGTCAACAGGCTGATTGACGTCGTCGTACGTATACAAAAATCGCCACACGCCAAAACCAAGGTCGTACACTATAACCGGCTAGCCCCTTATTTTGGTCAAAGTGATTAGAAATTCAAAATTGGAAATTCAGACCATGGTCATGAAAGTAACTTCTTGTAAATATGTAAATAGTAATTAGTTCTTATTTATGTAAATTTTATTATTATTGTTATTATTTATTTATTTATTTATTTATTTATTTGTTTATTTATTTTAAGTGTATTCCTCTAACTCAAGGATTGCACTGCCCGGGACGTGCAGTCTTTGAGGAGGGGGTAGTGTTACGAATTTTGTAAATAGTTAGTGTTTGTACTGTAAAATAATGTAAATAATCTTATTAAGCTCCATTCCTTTACTAATATTAGTTTTTGTTATTTTGTCTCTGTTATCAAGCAAACTTGTCCATTATTTTCAGTGTATGTCTACGGCAGATTGGCGAAATAATAAAGATATCGCCAAGTTGGCGTCACTTTTGGCGACTAATTTTGGTCGCCAAATTTGGCGATATATCGCCAAGTTGGCGACAAACTTGGCGATTGTTGCGATGGTAACCCTTCCCTCTCAATGGTAACCCCCCTTAGGTATACTGATACATTGTTTGTTGTTCCGTGGATTTTTCGAGATGGTTCTAGAAATTTACCGCACCTGCTGCGAGCCTATCTAAGAAGAGAAGCGATGCGAGCTGTTGTTATTATTTACCAGTCAGTCATTGAGTGAACAAGGCGTTTGTTAGCAAGCTTGCTTGAGTTTCATTTATGTTGTTTTGAATGTTATTAAGTGTTGAGACGTTGTATAAAGAGTCTCTGGGATCTAAAGCTATTCTTGTACGATAGATTTGAGCAGTTACTTTTGAATATCTAGCAATATTTGTGAGTTTCGAAGATTCTGTTGTTTTGAAGATCTGTAAATAAATTATTTTCTACTTTTCTAAGAGACAAGAGTTTGAAATTCTCTAACCATAAGATCAAAAGAACCCTATAAACGCAACAATATATTATTATGTAAGAGAAATAAATATCGCATATGTCCTAATTAGTAAATTTTTAAAATAATTTAAAACTTTAAACTAATTTTTTTTGTATTAACTATTCTGCGAGCAGTTAGTAACATTTAAATTTAAATGTAAATTGCATCTAAATTATACATCGAAAAATATTTTCAGTGTATTCGTATATATGGCATTCCAAAACGTATTCTATAATTTTTAATCAGCCACAAAATTAAAAAGTTGGTACCACAAACAATGGCACCAGTATTTTCCAATTTTCTTTGTGTTAAGATCATCTAACTTTTAAGCACATTATCACGTGTAAAAAAGTATGCATACTATAGAGCTCATGCTGATGCATTATGATTTTTATGACAAAGCATATTAGGTGTTTCCGTTATGATTTTTAGAGTTTTATTTTTAGGTTTATGATTTTTTGAAAAAAAAAATATATGCGCCATCAACTTGAATATAAATTTATTTTCAGGCATTTTCAAATTCAAAAATAACTATGTTTATTTTTAGATAAAAGCAAATTTGATTTTTTATGAATAATCTACTGATGCAGCCCATTCAGATAAGTTTTGACACAAAAAGTACTTTTTTGCGAATGTCAACATCCTTTAATACTTATTATGTTGAAATCTTATTATCGATGAAATTAAACTTTTAAAAATATATATATTACAAAAAAAAATCAGCCTTTTTAAAATTTCTATTGCTAATAGGTGTAAATTAACCCTTTAAAACCTGTAAAAATACGTTTATTTTAATAGGTTGCATGTATAGCTGCCAACATCTTCCGCTTTTTTGGTCCGGAAAAAAATATAGTTAATTTTACCATTTAAAATGCCGTAATGTCTATTTTCTATTACATTTTTCCGGGCCAAAAAAGCGAAAGATGTTTGCAGTTATGGATATGATTCAATTCTACCCGAGACATTCTTACAGAGTTTATAGATAATTGCAGAGATCTATAGAATAAGTGTTAAATTATAGAATATTATTAGACACTCATAGACAGACTCATTTAAAATTATACACTCATTCATTTGAACATATATTTGATACTAATCACTATAAATGCATTGAATTTTTTTATAAAGTTAAGCATCGTAGCTTCTGATAATTTTGCTATCCAATGATTGGACATTCTTTACCGGATTGCGTTCACCATTCTTGGTTTTAGTCTCCAGTTTTTTACTTGCATAATAAAAAAATTGTATCATTTTAGAGTACAAAATGATTAAAATGTTGAGAATAGACGATTTCTTTGTAGAAATTGTGAGAATAAAGGATTATCTTGAAAGAAATTTCTCATTTACTACATCTGTTTTTAAAAATACTAGATTGGTGCTGAAATTTGCATATATATTTGATGGATTTATACGTTTACACTGTAAAAAATCCGTCAAATTTACAGCAAAAACTGCTAGCAGAAATGTTACCAGCAGCTTTTAGAATACAAATTACGGTAAAATTGTATGTTATTTTTTTTATTACATCTGATTTTACTCAGCAATATTTCCGACAGGAATTGCTGGCAAAATTGCTGCCAACAGTTTTTGCCGTATTTTTTTTTACAGTGTAGAGTGACATGAAATTTCTAACTAGTGAGACACTTCCCCCTACATCTGACACATATTTTGTGATACTCTATCTCAAGATCTAACATATGAACTGAAAAGTTTTGGGATTGACACATGGTATTAGTTTTTCAACATAGTCTATAAAATGCGAATTTACATCTGTCCTTTTTTAAATAATTATTTTACTTTATTTCAGTTTTTTGTATTCGTAACTGTTATTATGTAATTTTTTATTTTATTTTATCATTTCTATGATTTAAACTTTTATATTTACTTCAATGATTCTCATAAGTCTGTATTTTTTCTTTTGAAAAATTTCAACATTAGATAGTTTAAAAAAATTATCCAACAGATGAAAAAGTCTATATATTTTTATTATTTTTTTCTAAAGTAGCTGATAATTAAAAATAGGGGGAACTGGGGTACATTGATACAGTTTTTTTCTAAGATTTTTTTTTGGTGTCAAGAAAGTAGAAAATTCAAGTTTTTTTTCCATGAGGTTACAGCAAAACTTGTGTAGTATGTTATAAAAATGTACAATCATTGTTTTATATAGTATTTTTGCATGTAATTTTAAAAAAATCAAAAAAAGTCATTTGTATCAATGTGCCCCATCCCCGGGGCAGATTGATACGTTTGAGAAAAATGACGACAAAATAATACCAATGCATATTTTTCATAGAAAATGAATTAGAAAACCCTGTTATATTTATTTATAAAAGTTCAAATCACCCACAATTTATTTTTAAGCAATATTAAAGCAATCAAAATTAAATATATTATGACCTGATGTTCTGGCTGTTTCTTGTCTGATTGTTGGCTGTGGTAACTTTGTCATATCTAGCACTTCAACCCCAGCATTATCTTCTTTCTTATGAAAGATGAAAAAATTACCAGTTTTTCTGTTTATAAATAGGTTCATAAACAGTAAATAAAGGATAATTATATTAAAAATTCTGTTTATAATATAAGTATAATTTTCTGTTCTGCAGTTTGTTTCTCTTACTTAACATTTCGCATGTCGAAAATACTTTTTTCTCTGGAGAATCGATATAAATTCGAGATTTGCCAGAATGGCGTCCTTTTCTTTTATATTAGTTCTACAAGCACTAGATGCTGGGTAAGTTCCTACGTCTTCTGTTTTCAAAAATACTATAAAATGTTCTAATATAAAGAAATTAGAGCTATTTCACTTCAATAAAAACTAATATTAGAAATTTTTCGTGAAAAAAAGGTTGGATTAAGGAGTGTATGGTAAAAAAAATAATAAAAGATAATGAAAATATGAACTATTAAAGGATTTAGGCTGTATCAATGTGCCCCGTCTTAGACTGTATCAATGTGCCCCATACAGCGATTTTGAATAAAATGAGTCTCAAATCCAACACTTCACAATATATCTAACAATAAATAATGAAGAACTGATAAAGAGTAGATTTACTTACCAGGGAGAGTATTCATTTTGGTTGAAAATACTGGAACAGTTGTATAAAAGCATTTCAATTGTACAACTCATATTTACTTTTGAACAACAAAAACAATAAATCACCCGTCCCATTTCACCAAACTACTGAATCATTCCAAGATTTTCTGTATGTAGTTGAATACACTAGCATCATCTTTTGGAGCTGTTGTGAAACTTCCTGTAATGACCCTGTGAGCGGTAGAGGGGGTGTATCAATGTGCCCCATGTATCAATGTACCCCAGTTCCCCCTACTCTTGAAGAATTTTAAATTAAAATAATATTTCTATGACGATATAAGTTAATTGTTATCTTATATTTATATAACAATAACAACACTGCAACAACATTTTAACAATGTATATTATTTTTACATATTTATTACATGTAATTAATTACTTCAGAAAATGTTCCAAACTAGCTTTTAAAATAAGCTTAAAATATAGTTACGTTGTTATTATTATTTATCTTATATGAGTGGATTTTTTTAGTTAACCCCCTGACTGCCCAGCCAAAGGGTAATATTGTAATGTTGTTTACTCTGTAATTTATTAAAAATATAAAAAAAAGATGTTTTTTCCAACCTGATGCAAAATACGTTATTAGTATCGGTGTATAATCTTTGATAGCATCAATCCTAACTTAATTTTTCAGAACTGGGTTTTATTTGTGGAATTATACTAATTTAAATATTGCTTATGTTGCAGTGAAACCTGCAGCTTAGTGTGTGAAAAAATCAGCCGGCGGCAGTCAGGAGGTTAATGTAATTAAAAATTATTTTCATACTTCTTTTTTTTCCCGATTCATATTTTAAGCATATTACATACTTTCTTCCTGTGATACAAATTTTCTAGCTTGTAAGATATCCAACAAAAGAAAACTTGAACGCTTTTTTGTTAGTTTTAAATAGCCCATTTGTTAAAGATGACACCTTTTATGCAAATTTACTAATTAACATTTACCAGGAAAAGAAATATTTCATGTTTTATTATTAAAAAATACCGATAGAATTATTTTAGAGCATTGTTTTCCTATAAACATTAACTATTACATATTACAACATTAAAACTTTATTATACAGCACATTAATTATATTTAATTATCAAAAGAAGGTTGGTGATGAAATAACGAGAATGAAATTTGCGCATTCTCTAAAACTTTTTTTTAGATTTTCTTAACACATGCTGCAATTTCTTTGAGATAAATATTTATATATAAGGGACATTTTACATTGGACTGCCACCTTTTTATTATTATTTTTCATGTATTAAGAAATTTAGAAATGTATTATTTAATTAACACTATTTTTACAATAAAAAGGTTTTGAATGATTTGCCTACTTGTGGAAGCGTGCAGATAGCTTTAATCTGAATATCTATATGTATACATATAATGTATATTTTAACACGTTAGTTACAAAACTCGCCTTACCAAAAATTTAAAAAAATGAGTTTTTTTATCTATTCAATTATTGTACCTCCATTTAAAAACACTACAATTTTCAAAACATTATTTCTATCGTATATTTTTAGCATATAAAATTTTGTCTTACAAAGAAAACCAATGAAAGCTATTAGATTTTTTTGCGATTGTTAAAAGTTTTCTTTTTGTGTATGAGGAGTGTTTTGATTCCCATTTCCTCTGTTCAAAAAAAAGATATATATATATATATATATATTAAATTTCTATAAACAAATTTAAGTACTACCAACATTGAAAATGGATTACAAATATTTTAGTGTAAATCTGAACTATAGAAGTATTTGTAATTTTGTATTATAAATCTTAATTCCAATATTATTTTAAATTTTACAAAAATCGATTGCGTGTATATATGTAATTTTTAAATATAATTACTTTGTGTAGAAATTTTCTAAAAAAAATTTTTTTCATTGTCATATGTAAATATTGGGAATATCAGATTTTATTAAATAGTATTGAATAATTTTGAGCAGAAATAAGTTATTATAAGCCATTCTAAATAACTTAAAATATCATTTTTGTAATTGTTTTTATTCATTACGATTTTACAATCATGATGATAGCAGAATTAATGAAAACAATTTAAACTAAAATCTGGGAGCACAACCATATTTTTTATCAGTATTTTCAAATCAAGTTTCCTTGAGAAATGTCTAATGGAAATCTTATTAAAATCTCCCTGGAAAATTATAATTTGAAAAACGTAGTAGCTTAAAACGTGACTAGTAGACTCCTTGTAATTCTTAAGATTTTTATAGTTTAATTGTTTTCCACCTTCTTTGATATATGTACTATGTTTGTAACTACTTCATTATTTCTCTGTGATTTTGTAATGCAAGAACAAAGTCTAATGATTAAGCAATAAGGTTTTAAAGAATTTCTCAGAATTATTTAATTTCATATTTATTTAAAAGACATAAGAAATCAGCTTTATTGAATTTTAAAGATTATTTCTAAACTTACATAAATATACACATTTCTGTGTAAAATATAGTATCTAATGTTTATTATCAAAAAGTTTTTATAAAATAAAACAGAATATGGATTATTACAATGTCTCACTTGCATTTCTCTATATTCCACTTAACTGAAATTGTTATATATGTATTGCAGTTATTATTACATGTACTAAGTCAGTCAACTCAATTTGAAAAATTAATAAAAAGATAAGAAATAGATTAAGAAAATTTATGGAGAAATATGTATTTACATCAGAAAAAATATCCCAATTTTGAAACTGAGGCACAAACAAATTTAGAGGAAAAAAAGGATAGTAAAAGTTAAAAATAAATATAATTAACATGATGATTTTTTAGAATTACACTTTTTTGAAAAACAATCAGATATCTCCAGAATATTTTACATATTTCTTAATAGGGTAATAAAGAAATGCTTAAATTTATCATGTTACAAAATAGATGCGTTATTTTTAAATAGGATTTTTTTTAAAAGTTATTCAATGAAGTATTAAAACGAATTAATATTAGTAAAACACATTAGAAACAAATAAAAAATGAAGAAAAAGGAACTGTCTCTCCATAAATAAAGTTACATTGCCATCTTTAAAAAGAAATTTTTAAACTAAGCTAAAAATTATTCCTTATAAAATTTTTTCACAACATTTTTTAAACATTTTTGCGCAAGTATTTCTGTTAACAAGGATTCTGAAAATGCCACCGTTTGTGCGATGAAGCATATGTTGATCTAAATAAAATGAGAAAGAAAATTTAATTTGTTACCACATAGCAACACTATGCATTAAAGGATTAAAAAATGAACGACCGATCAGGACGTTAAGAACAACAGCGGCTCGATAAGACAATATCATACAACGAAAAGCATATAAGATTCAGTAGAAGATTCAGTAGGGAAATATAAGGAGATGTACTTGCTACAAGAACAAATGTAAGCTTTGTGGTCGTATCTACGCGTTTTCGTAAATTTGCATTATCATAGAGAAAAGCAAAGGGCTTTAAAAGTGTTATACACATTCAGTGAATTTTTTTTATAACTGTAATTGTATTAGTCAATTTTTAAATAAGTATTTTACTTTTTTTATTCTACGTGTACGAACATATGTTATTACGGATTAATATTAATATGAATTATGATACTTTCCATTGTTAAGTATGAAGAGATTTTAATTTTTTATTTAACTTAAAAAAGATTCATTTATTTGCGAAATTTCGTATAGTGTTAAAATATTTTATAATGCATTTAAATTTTGTTTTAACGTTAGTTAAATCTCCCCAAGAAAAGCCACGTTTTATTATCATATTTAACATTTTCCCTCTTACATTTATCATTATTTTTACTTTATGTTTTACTTACATCTTAGTATTCCGTACTTGAAAATTAAAAATGGAACCATTTTAAGATCATTCTTGAGTGTCTATTTCAGCGACTTTTTACCCTTAGAAGGTCGCAGCGTCTCTAAAATTTCCACAATTTCCTACCACAATTTTAAAACGATAATATTTATTGTAGAATTTCATTGTACATGTTAAAGGAATCCGACGCGAAGAATTTTGATTAAAAATACTGGTAGGAAAAAGCGAAAATTTTAGGGACATTGCGACCCTTAAACGATGTAATGTGGAAACTTCAAACTGAATAAAATAATTGAGGCTATTGCCTCATACATCAGTAGTAGAATAAAAAATGGACAATAGATAATTTAATTAGAAGTAATCATATAGTTAATGTAGGATTCGCAACTAATATGCATAGAATATCTTTATTAGTTTGCCAGAAATGTCTTAAATGGTTAATTAAAAAAAACTGTCTCAAAAGACATTGCACAGACATAAACAGCGTTCGAAGTTTGGGAACTAATTTCGCAGCGAATTGAGCATAGTGCCAACTTTAAACTTTGAAAAAGTTTTTTTCGGAACATTGTAAAAATAAAAGATTATTACAACGCAGAATTTGGGTTTATAAAGGCCCAAATAAAGTTTAAATAAGCATGTTATAAGTACTAATTTCCCCATAAATAGTTAAAGATAATATTAAAAAAAGAAGTATACACTGTAGCAATATTCGATACCATTTATGCTTCATGTCCCTCTGAATTTTCATGACATATGCATTTATACATTTCTGTGCATCTATACCCAATCCTACGTTGTATAGTTTTTTTTTGGTAAAATCTTATCATTCTTTAAGCAGCGCTTTTTTATATAATGCATCTACTATTTAATATATTTACTGCATGGTACCCCCAGTGCGCGAGTAATATTCGTATTTGATTCTCTATGAATGTCTTACATGGCTCTGTAATTATTAATTTTGATGGTTCTCCATCCAGATAAATATGTTTATTCAATGTACTTTGTATATTGATTTTATGTTCTTATTCTTTACCTAGTAACTACATACGAAAGGTGTTATTTTTTATTACATTGTTACAGTTTTAATTTCCTGTGATACATCTTGTCCAATTATGGACTTTTTGCTAGCAAAACATGCCAATTAACCAACCCCAAAGAGAATAAACATGCCGCCTTTAACCCCTCAGTCCTGATGTCGACTTGAAGCGACACCGAAAGACACCCTTTAAATTAATTTTAATGCTTCTAGACTTGTTAAAATTACATATAAAACTTTTAAATATATATGGGCATATTATAAGAATCGATATGTAGAATGATACATCTTTGGAGATGTTTCATAAAAATTTTTAAGGCATTTTTGTAGAGCCCCCTAAAATTTGTCTCAGGACTGAGGAAGTTGAAGAAAAGTTTGTTAATTATTTTAATGATATAAACTGACTATAAACTTAAATAAGTAAATTGTGTTCTGTTTTGACTCCATAGTGATTTGCAAAACACAATAAAATTGTGCCAATTTTAAGTTTAAGATGCGTAAATACAAACCATCTGCGGCGTAAACATGCATATAAAATTAAGTGTCACAGTTTATTACATGCAATTAATCCTGATAAAATATTTACTTAATGCTACAAAACATAATGTTTATTTAATAGTCAAACAAGCTTTTTATATGTTTTAAATGCAATTTTTGTTACATATTATTCATAGGGTGACATGGAAACTAAACAGCATTGTTAGAATAAAACTTAAAACCTTCAATCTAGACTAGCACTATACATATTGTTATATAACTTATTTGGTTCAAGACAAGTTTATACTTGTATGTTGAAAAATAGTGTAAAAGTACAAAACTATGCATAGAAATTTTAGCCATTTGTCTTTAAAAAAATGCTAATGGAAAAAGATAATATATAAAAAAAGAATAATAAAATAAATAAACATGATAACAAAGACGTTATTTTAAGCACTATTTATTTACGTTTTACACCGTTTTTTACACAATAATTAAAGCTTTTGGAACAATAAATACCGTTCTGAAATTTCTTAGAAAACAACCTGATAATAAAAAAACATAATAAAAAAACATTTTTGTAAAAAATTACACACATAACTGTAATTTATACATTTAGAGAATTTGTTTTTATATTAAAAATGACTGCAATCATTTGCATAAACAAAGTAGTTCGATGTATGTATTTTTCATAAAAAAGCGTAAATTATACGATTTTCTTGCTATCTTTATTTTTTAGCATTAGTAATTGTTGTAACATTATAATGATTTGATCTTTTCGTCACAAAAACAGTGAAATTTTTCTTAGTTACGTGAATGTAATTAATAAATGTTTCTCATAATTATATGAAATTAATTCTCAAGTCAAGTTTATTATGTAAAAAAAAAATTATTTAAGAAAAGAATACTTCTTGTAATAGTAAGTAAAATATAAGAATAAATTATAAGTATTTTTTGTTGTTACATATATATATATATATATATATATATATATATATATATATACATTAGTATTAATATTTTTCATTGTTTGCATGTTTCATTATTAACAAAATATTTCGAAAAAAAAGGTGTTTCAAAAAATTGAATACTGTGTGTATAGAAATGCAAGTATGTAAAAAAAACATGTTTAAAACTTAACATAATGTGTTGTATTTGAGGATTCACAGACTAGAAGTTTCAAGAAATCAATTTCTTTAAAAATATATATATCAGGTTAAAACTCGTAACTTTTTCGAAAAATTTTGTTTAAGACATGTACTTATTAAAAAAATATATTATTTCGTAAGTATAAATTCCAAACTACAAATTATAATCAGAAATGCAAGCGCTGCATGACAAATAACAGATTTTCCTGCAGTGCTTGAATAATGACAAAATATCAGAAATTCTGTCATTAAAACAGGTGAGGAATACCATAAAAAATTTTGTGGTAGCAATGCTGCTCACTGTGCTTGCATCTATAACTGAAACATGTACTTTTTTTAAAATCAATTTAGTGTAAAATTGCGTAGCTAAAATTACAGCTGAATTATCAAGATAACTTAAAAATTATATATAAAAAAACTCTATTAACACTGCAATTTGCTTTTTATCTATTAAAAATGATTTGAACATCAAAGTTCTTTAAATTTAGCCATGCATAAATCCTAAACCACTTCACTTAATATATTTCTGTTTTGTATCCTAGGATAAAATTTGTTGAAAAATCCAAATTTGACATTTTACGAAGTTTGGACATTTTATTGAAAGCAATTAATCGTTTAATTTTAAGAAAAGAAAATTGCAATTTTATTTTTGAATTATAACATTAAAGATATGGATTTTTCACAAAAAGAAATACTAAATATTTATTGAGATTAAAAAAAAAAATATTTTTCTATTCTTCTTTATTTAATTTTAAATCAAAGGAAAGCATGAAAATAAAGAAACAAATTGAAAACTGGCGTCGGCCAAGAATAGAAGTTGAAAATCAAAGAAGTCCGCAGATTGGCCATTTCGGCGTCTGAATTTTTTTTTCAGTTTTTAGAAAAAAATACTTTTACGCTAATAACATTAACACTAGTTATCCAAATAGATTAATTAGTGATTAAAGAATATTTATTTTCTGAAAGATAACGATAGTTGTTGTTTTGCGCATTATTTAATTAATATTCATATGAAATTATGATAAGGAAAATTTTTTCGAGGTGTTTAGAAAATATTCTATTGTAATAAGATTTAATTTACAACTGTCTTTACATTTTTCGCTTTATTACACGTGGTTCTTTCACGAAAGCATCATTTATTTTAAATTTAAAGATTGAAATATATGTTTAAAGTAAAAGAATCGCAAACGTCGCAAAGAGAATTGAGCAAATAATAATAATTATTATTATTAAGATATGCCCAAACATAAATGGCGATATATAGTAAATGCACAAACATATACTAACATGTAAATAGTAGAAAAAGTATTTTTTAAACAAAATAATGCCCAATTAAAATACATGTACTATTAATAGCACACCAGATCCGAAAGGGTAAAAATAAATCATCATTGAAAGATGCGATGCACGTTTGTATTTCTCTTGTGTGTTTTTTTGGAAATTTCTAAATAATGAGTCTAGAATGGCGCATGACAAATGTATTATCAACTCCATTAACATTAATTTATTTGTTTGACAAATACATCCCGTTTTTCAGTGCTTATATTACAGAGTTTGTACGGTTCCTGAAATTTTGGAAATAGAAATTTTTTGGCATCTGTTTTTCCTTACAAGCAATTTCTCCTTAAATACGCGGAAGTCTCGCGAAGTCTCTTAAATTAGATTTTTTTTACTATAAAAAATATCGGTAACACTCCTGAAATTTTTTTGAAAGGTACGAACCTTCTATTATTTTTATATTTAACATGCATAGAGTTGTAATATTTTATTCAAAATATTTGAAAAACTTTCTTTTAAGTATTTTTTCATGGTGAATCTGTCCTAGTTTATGGAGTAATACCCATTACAATTTTTTTTGTATAAAAAAAATAACTTGAAACAGATTGCTTGTCATCATAAGATGAATAGAAAATATCAAAGTAATCACACGAACTATGTTATCGAGAAGCATTTTAAAATGAAGTAATTCGAAAAACTTGCAAAATGCAACTCAACCGATTCATGATTCTAGCGACATATCCGTACTTTTACCATCAAAAATATATTCTTACTATTTTAAACTTCTGTAATTTGCAGAAAAAGCATAGCGAAAAAAATGATTGAAAAACACCAATTACTTTACTATACAGGATAAGAATGAAAAGTGTACCTTTATAAAGGAGCCAAAAACTAACGGCTAATTACAAACGACTACATAATTTGCATAAATGTGAAGATAATAACATTTTCGATAACTCAAACAAAATACATTAAAAATTATGAGAAATTTAGAAATACTACTTTGAGTATAAAATTCACTTTTACTTATTAATTATTTTGAAATAACACTTTAAACTATGAATACGATCAATAAAAAATGTAAAAAAAAAGTGCCGAAATGGTAACTAGAAATAGAAAATAGCATACAGCAAGAGATCTCAGGATAATTTTACATACAGATTTAATAACATAAAATAAAATGCTTGGGAAAACACTCTTTCACTACAAAATGACCTCATTTCTGTTATTTTATTTTTATTTTTTTGCAATAGTTCATTACAAAACTTTTTATAATAACAGGAAAAAAAAGAATTGTCATGGAAAAAAGATAAAGTTTTTCACGGAAAAAATCAGCTCAAAAAATCTCTAAATCTGAGAAATGGATTTTTTGGGTAGATTTCGTATGAAATACTACCTATTGCGGTCGTTCCTATGTTGGAATTTGTGAAAAATATTTGCAGATTGAAAAATCGCACGACCCCTAGATCCCAAAACTACCATCAATAAAAAAAGTTTATATATATATATATATATATATATATATATATATATATATATATATATATATATATATATATATATATATATAAATGTATATGTATGTATGTATGTATATATATCACTTTTTATGAACACGATAACTTCTATAGTTCTGTTCGAATCTCCTCCAAACTGATACATAAAATCAAAGGGTATAAAATCTGGGTCAAGTTCGTTAATGGTCAAAATCGGACGAAGGGTGTGAAATAGGAAGGGTTTTGAGAAAACAGAAAAAAAAAACGCCATAACTTATTACTTAGAATAGATATCGAATCAGTTTAAAGTTTGCATTATTTGTAAAGAATGGGCCAAAAGTTAATGCATGACAGATTTTTGATGAAATTAAAAATCGGCTCAAGGTGCGAAGAAGATTTTTTTTGGGAGAAAAAAATTCCTAACTTTGTCAATTCTCACGATGTCTAATACAACTATTTTTTTTTATAACTCTTCCATAACTTATCTAAAACGTTTGAATTTACACGTTTTGGATAGGGCTAACTCTTTCCGATAACAACAACAAAATAATAAAAATAAAAGCGAAAACAAAAAAGAGGCTGGAAAAAAGGAATAAATCCATAACTTCATCAATTTTTAAACTATTAAATAAAAAAAAATATTTTACATCTTCTCAATACTATCTACAACTTTTAAGCTGACAAGATTTTCATAAGGCCAATTCTTATAGCAAAAATAAATTAAATAAAAATAGGAGTTGAAGAAAAAAATTTATATCAAAACTGCTTATATTCTGATCAATTTTTAAATTCATTTTTGATTTTAAACGCATCCAAATGGCAGTGCTCCCAAATGGTCCGCGAACTGAACATCAGTATTTTTTAACAGAAAATGTCATGATTCGTTTGCGCTAGAATCAACTTCCAAAGGTGGTTTCTTGACAATTTGCAAGAAAAATCTAAAAATAAAATTTCTCTAAGAAAATTCTGATGTTCAGTTCGCGGACCATTTGGGAGCCCTGAAATGGCAGGTCCTCATATTCAGAAACTATATAATGTGACGTATTGCCCAGTGTTTTGATAAAGGCAGAATATATTGCAAAAAAGAATGCTAAAATAGGTATTTTGAACGGAATTTCCCAAAGCGGTCGTTATTGAAAAATTTAGGAAGTATGCAAATAACAAATTGCGTTTTTTTTTCTCTTTTAAATCTACTTCGGCTCTCAAACGCATTCAATTGACAGGTTCTCTTATTTAGGAACTGTATAATGTGCCGTATTGGTCAGTTTTTAATAAAGGCAAAATACATTTTATAAAAAAGCTGTCAAAGTGGGCACTTTGCACAAACTTTTTCGAAAATATCGTGATTGAAGATTTGGAGATGTATACAAATAACAATTGCTTATTTTAGGACCTATTTTTAAATACAATTTTGCTGTCAAAGGCATCCAATTGACAAGTTCTGCTATTTTAGAAATGTATAAAGTGCCGTATTAGTCAGTTTTTTTTCTTTTCTTATGAAGGCTGAATATATTTAAAAAAAAAAAAAGCTCTCAAAGTTGGCACTTTGGACAAAATTTCCTGATATGATCACGATTAAAAAATGAGGATGTATTCGAATAACAAATTGCTTATTTTGTCACTCATTTTTATATTAAATTTTGCTCTCAAACGCATTCATTTGACATTTTTTTCTTATTTAGGAACTATATAATGAGCCGTATTGGTCAATTTTTTTAATAAGGTCAGAATATGTTTCGAAATATCTTGCCAAAATGGGCATTTGATCCGAATTTCGCTTAAGATGATTCTGATAAAACCACTTCTTACAAAAAAATGAATTTAAACTTTTTTAAAAGCGGCCAAATAAAACTGTTTAACTCGGTTTATCCCTAATTATATTTTATTTTTTGTTGTCGAAATGAACACTCTTCAAAATCTACCGACAGGGATTTTTTAATATGTCAGCGTAATTTTCATTGGACATAACATAAAACTGGTATAACCAATGTGTGTACCTTGGTTGTAACAATGTTTTGTAAATTTATATTTTAAACCAACGTAGCAGTTACTTATGGTGTCAGATTTATGCTTAATAAAAGAGATGGAAGCTGTGTTATCTCTAAAGAGAATTGGACATTGAATAATACTAATGGTTTCTAAGTCAATACTTTTCTCAATTTCTGTAAGAGACATACGGAAGAATTTTAAACCCTTGAAGAGCGGTGGTATAAAATATATACCACTTAATTTTAAATGCGAAATGCTACATTAACAGCAGAATTTTGAAATGAAACTTTTAAGTTTATCGATTACATAAAGAAAACATTTAGCTATTTTGAAATACATTTGTCTTAAAATTCTGGTGTCAATCAATCATTTCATCATTTTATGAATATAAGTGCTTTGCCTTTCAAAGAGTTAAATCCCTTCTATACAGAATGTTTTTTGTCTCGAATTGACTTAAGGCAATACAGCTCGGTTTGGTTACTCTCCAGGAATATTATCTACAAGACAATGTGGTGTCGTGGCCGTCTGTTTCCACCTTTCAGCCATATATATATACAAGAAACATCTTGTTATATTAATTTTAATTCAAGTTCTTTATTAGAACTACTATTTACAAAACAAATAAATAAATAAATAAATACACTCAACGTCATATTCATAATTGAGGTGGATTCCACATTGTTTCAATTCGATCATACTTCCACCATATCGGAGAGAATAATAATTAACCTCTTTCTCCAACATCTACATAGCGAATGTTCCACCTGTTCGAACACCTGCCTTTCTCAGAACTCCCGCGCTTTTCTGTCCTTGCGCAAGAGACATGTTGTTTTCTCAGGTGAGTCAGCTAAGACATCACAACAACATATCCGCTGCATGGTATTCTGACAATGGCGACACTTGCCCAAGAGATGTCCACGTAGACAGCTAACTGGATTGGAGGGTCAGAACAAGTACATTTTAATCCAAGATATTTTGTTGAAGGCATGTACATCAAGAATCAGAGAATTGTTTAAAAATGTCAAAAATTTTGACTGTCGGTGAAGTGGGAAAGATCGGCTACATACCATGCAACGTCAGAGCAGCATCGGTGGGCAATATATTGTGGACATCCTGACAAGTTTCTCTAAGGCGAGCTTTCTGGATATTTACCTTCTTCAACAACTATAACGGTATTACATCTGGAAAGAGAAGGAATAGATTCATTAGTAAAATCAGAGACATCAATTTTCCATAAACACTTTTCTATGTAATATTTTAGGAGGTTATCATTAAATTCTATTACCCAGAAAAGCCTGATTATATTTTTTTAGTATCAGGAGGAATTTAAAATGACATGAAGCTCCTGTTGAAGTTTACAGGAACTTTGTTTTATATGATACATTTTTATCTCTTTTCTGTTTTCCCTACCTGTGATAAATATTGGTAAAAATCTGGTAAAATTATTCAAAACTAGACAAAATATTTTAAACTGAAAAAAAAAAAAAAAAAAAAAAAAACAAGAAGGAAATATTTACATCTTATATTGCTCCTTCGAGAAGTAATACCATAAAATATTAATGGCTTCCCATAATAATTTCGAAAACATCATATAAAAAGTACACAGGATTATGTTTTCAAATCTTCAATTCAAAATATTGAAATTTTTTATCTGCAAGTATATGTGTTTCATAAATTTATTCATTAATCATTCATGACATTAAAAAAATAGATTATCGTTTTCTGTTTTAAAAAGGAAAACAACATACTACTCACAGCATTCATATTTTTCTTTTCACTTCGAAAATGTTTCGCCTACTTTTATTATTTGGCAAACTTCCATACGTTCAGGAGAAAGTCTTTGTACCAGCAGGTAAATAGCTGTCTAAAAAACTTTTTAATAACACTCAGTGAAAAGATTATTTTTTATATAAACATCCCAAATGTGCATATCTATAGAATATTTCTTTTTGGATATGAGGTGTAATATTTATATACGATATGAATTCACGCATTAGGAAAAAAAAATTTTTGCTGAATGTTTACTAAAACAGTATCTAGTTGAAAGTGTTTTATGCTATTCATAGAATTTGTTATTTATAGCATGTTTATGCCTTATATTACTATATAGTATTATTAAATTAATTATTACAAATAATTTCTATAAAATGTTTCAGAGTATCATTAATTTTTCTAAGATTTCATGGAATCAACTTGTATTTTTTTTTACTTCATGTCTAATATAACATGGTAATAACATTTTTATAAGATTATTATTTTTGCAAAAGTTCACTACATTAATTGTTACGACAAATAAACTTCTGCAAAATGTTTTAGAACATCAAGAAGAAATTTCAAGACATAAAATTATACAGTAGTATGACAATTTCAATTTTAAGAGCTTTTGTTTAACAAGGCGTATTGGCTTGATGGTCACAAGATAATAGTAATGTAAAAATTTACAGAAAATTAAATTTATTCCTTAACGAAATGTTGCTAAATTATTTTTTACTACAATTATATTTCATAAAATATTTAACGCGTTGTTCTTTAAATTATTGCTATTACTGAAAATATCCTTTCGAATCCTTTAACATTTTTAGTGTGGATATCCTATAGGAACTGGAACTCTCGTTCAATAATTTGTGTATTTATGATAATTGGTATTCAGCGTAGTTATTAGACAGGTCATATTGTAATTTTTTCTGTGATGAAAGTGGGTTATTGCATCAGAACTCGCCATGTAATCCATCTGTGGACGCTACTAATAATTTTCCTTATATTTTAATACAACGTCAAAGCTTTGAGTTGTCTTTGAATTGTGTTGTAAATATTAAAATGAATTCCTAAGAGTCATTGAAATGAGGTAAACGGCATAGGTTCAAACCCCCTTTCAAAGTCACTTTAAGATTTCTTCCCTATTTCACAGTTATCTCTCTTTTTGAAACTATTTTAGAAAAAAAAAATAAAAAAATAAAATATTGAAAATTTGAGAATTTTGAATATTTATACCTTTTTGTTCCTAAAAATTAATTGTTTTCGTAAATATTGGCAAACAGTGTAGCAATTGAGACTATTCTTAGACGTAAAAAACAACAACCCACAGAAAGTACATTCAAAACAGATAAAAAAAATCACTACCTTTATTTTGGAAAAAATATATTTGACTAATTATAATAATTATTATTCATTTAGTATAATTCAATAAAATATTTTTAACCTATTAAATATGTATATTAAAAGTGGAAAATACTATTTAATGTGACGTCTACTTATCATTCTGTGTGACTGCGTGAATAAAACTTTAATTTACTTTTGCGATCACATTATCGAAATCAATATTCATATAACTTAAAGTTTGATTGGTTTTATATCGATAAATATTTCAGAAATAAGAAGAAGGGTGCAATCAATACTGATGTAGTTAAGTGCAGATTCATTGGAATTTAAAATCGAAATACATATTTAATCCTTCAAGATTAAAACTTTTCCAACTATTATAAAGAGAAAAGTTTACTTTAAATAATAAATAGTTTTAGAAATCTATATTCTTTTTATTGAAAGTACAGACTCGAATACTTTTGAAGATTAATGGATTATATTATGACAGGAGATGATAATGAATTAAGCATTCGTCAGAAACCACAATATTCTTATTTTCTTTTTAAATATTGATTATTTTGCAAACGTTTTTTCTTAGGTTAGAATTTTGGAAGATTAATGACAGCCACAAGATTATGAAAATACCTATGTGAAACTTTTACATAATATTTTCTTCTTTCTATTAAAAAATTTCGGAACAACAATTTTATTGCATGTAGGGGAGAGTGGGAATACTTGAGCATAGGGGATACTTGAGCCACCCCTATTATCTCTACAGTTGGTTAATTTTTCTTTCTAAAACTGCCAATATGATAACATATTTATAGTTCTGAACATGTAAAAAAGAAATCGCACATCTCTGTACCATTTTGAAAATATAGTGATTAATAGTTGTCTTTTCCCTATCTGAAGTAAATATTTGGGTGCATGGCTATTTTGTTTTTTTGTAATCAAAGTTTTGTTTAAAGTTGCAACTATATACATACATTCAATAAGCATAATTTCAATTGTATTTTGAGTCTAAAATAGTTCTAATAGCTGCATGCTTTATTTAGTAAAACTCTGGGAAATAAAAATAGTGATAGTGGGGATACTTGAGCCAATGAGAGTGGGGATACTTGAGCCATGTCTCAACCATCCCCCCTAGAAATTAAACATGGGTGAAACAAACAAAACATAAAATTCCATCCTTAAATTCACTAATATATATTTTTCTGGATAAAAGGGAGAATAATTTTTCATTTTATTTTTTTTTCTTAAAAAAATAACGACCTAAAAATGTTTAAAAATGTATATTTTTTAAATGAAAATATCTATTTTATTTTTCATTTTGACTAACAAAATAGCCTGTCTAGATAAATGTAAACATAGTTTTCAATTCAACTTTCATTAAATTAAAATAACTGTTTAAAACGGTTTTACAGGCTATAATCTCTAATACTTTAATTAGGTCCAACATATTAAAATATTTATTTTTTAATATAACATATTAAGATTAATATTTTATATTGAAATCGTAACCTCTCTTGCTGTGACTTTTTTTTAAACTAAGAAAATTGAAGAAAAATTGGTAAAAAGAGCGCACAAAAAACAAGAAAAGCAACAAAAATCCCAGTTCAAACTTACCTGTATGGAGCCAAAGAGGAAGACAAAATCTTTTCCTGTGAAATCAAAAAAGTATTTGAAATAGTAGAATGATACATCTGGCTTAAATTCCGACAGCTACTAAATTAAAAGCATGAGTTCGACAATATCATTAGAGGAAAATTCTGTCAATGATGGTGATGATGTGAAAAGAAAAACCTTCTATTGATCGTTGGTTACTAATAAAATATGCCAGAAAAAAAAACTGTATAAAAATATTTGTTGGATAAGTGCTTAATATTTTGAAAATGAAATTTGCCCGAAGAATTGCAGATTCCAAATTTAAATGGCTCTGAACTGAGGATGTTTCTACCGTCGTTATAACTCAAGTTGAAATTATCCTCCGACAACCAGTTTTAACGACAAAAAATGATCGTATTACTAGCTTTGTTTTCTCAATTGGTTTTGAAAGACTTTACGTTTCATAATTTATCATTCTGTAAAATGTTTGTGAAAAAATAAAGCGAAAAAAATTACTTTTGTAGGTATTTTTCCTTAGTGGCTCAAGTAACCCTTCACCATGGCTCAAGTATCCCCGCCATGGGGATACTTGAGCCACGATGTAAAACAAAAAATAAACATTTATTATACATAGAAAAATAGTTCAAAATTAATTGAAAGTGGTTTTTAGTCGAAGAAAAAATATCAAATTTTCATTTTCAATATTTTATTTTATTCTAAAAAAATATAAAAAATTAAAAAAAATTAAAATTCAAAAAATGGCTCAAGTATCCCCATCTTCCCCTAATCACGGAATAACAGAACACTGGAAAAAAGTTGCAGCAGAAATTTACTGCAGTAGAGATTCCAGACAATCTCCATAAAAAAAACGGACTTTATCCTTATATTTTATTATATTATATCTCTTAACTTTGACATTATATTAACGGATTTTGCCCGTAAAATGCAAAAATATACGGACGTTGACCGTTAATTTGAAAAAAGAGACATTTTCCGTAAATTTACTGGCGCATTCACGGTAAATTACCGTAAATTTACAATTTTCTTTTTACAGTGAAGAAAAATAGATCAAATATGTATTTTTAATTATCAGCTGTGACCGATGCTGCGTTGATTTGTGTCTCATGTTACGTCACAGCTTTGTGTGGTCCTGTAAACATCTCCAACTTTTGCTGCATTTCTAGCCTTATAAGTGAGATATACCAAGCTGGGCATCTTTCGCCTAGCTTAAATGGTGGAGCATTCTATTCCAAAGATTCCGGTTTCGATCCCCAGTTTGGACATTTTTCACTCTGTTGGTTCTACGCGTTGTTAGCAATGTAATAAATAGCTTCTTAAATATGTAAAACATACATTACCTTATATCTGGTATGAATTCCCCTTTTTTCAGACACATACGTTACCACTGGTAACAACAAAATTACCACAGATGAGGTTGAAAATTATTTGGTGACACTGTAATTCAGAGACTCTTACGATCATATGTCTGCTTTATGACGAATTGCTCATGCTACTTGATATTCTCTTATAATGTTATTTCATCTAATTAAGAAATAACCAATTTATATTACTAAAACATAAATCAGTCCGATGCTAAAATTAAAACAACAAGCACCTTCCTTGTTTCACGCACAATTTCTGACTTCATATATTTTTTTATATTTTAATTGTACAGAAAATGCGTTTAATTCCATTAAAAGTTTAAAAATTGCAAAAGGAAAATGTGTGTAAAACGTTATTTTAGAAAAAAAAATCTTCTATTCTATTACGTCGAAAACCGATAAAAAATATAGTTAACATTATTAGAGAATTTTACAGCTGAATTTTTCTATTATTAAATAAATAAATGACAGTGTAGAATATCACAGGATTACTCTTTCTCTTAACAGTATTTATTGTAATAAGAAATTAGAAATTTAAAAAAGCTATTCCTTTGTTCAATAAAATATATTCGTTACTTCTCTATCTCTTTCTCTTTTGACATTATTTAAATTCAAAATAATTGTCATGCATAATTTTCCTTTTATCGTTTTTTTTTTTTTTTTTTTTTTTTTTTTTTATGTACAGATATTTTTTAAACTGTTTCCTTTTCAAGTAAAATGCATTTGAGCATGCACTTAATATATTATTTTTAACTTTTCAATTCTGTTTTATTTTAAATTCCTTTAGCTATTATTTCAGCAAGGAGTTATTATATAACCATAGACGCGATATTCAAAACTCGTCTTTACGAAAATTTAAAAAATGCGAGTTTTTGCAATCAATTTATTCTACTGGTTCAATCAATTTTTTTAATCTACTTTTTTCAATAATTTTTTTTGTGCATCGGAAACGTTCAATAATCTAAAAAAAAAAAAAAAAAAAAAAAAAAAAAAAAAAAAAAAAAAACTAATTTTATTGTGTACTTTTGACCTTGTAAAATTGCAGTTTTAAATTTAAAAAATGCACATAGTCTGAAGCTTTTTCCGATTTATCAATTTATTATTTTTTGGACACTGCTAGTTTTAAAAATCACGCCCTCAATTGAAAAACGTATGCGTTTCTAATTTTTTGATATTGGGCCATTTTACATACTGTTTAGTAAACGAGAACTCGAATTAATTATAGAGATTTCCAGATAGAGCGGGAAATGAATGCATAAGAAAATTGTTAAGCCAAACAAAAAGTATCAACACAAGAAAATTAAATATAAAGTATTTTTCATTTTAAAAGAATTTGAATGCAATAAAATTTGCATACTTTTTTCGATAAAAATATGTCGAATATTTGATATGCATAATAAGCTTTTCATTGATGCAAAAATCACCCTCTTTGAAAAAATTGCATTAGACATAAACTCCAAATATTAGATAATTTTAATATGTAAATATCATTAAAGAATATTTACATATAAATATTCTTTACATGAATTCACAACATTGGGAAAATATAAAAATTGATAATATCTGTTATTACGAGATCGGCTGAAAAGTTCCAGGACCGAAAATGAAAATGACATTAAAAAAAATATATATATTTATTTCTCAACATAATCATCAGAAGGCTAATAAATTTATCATGTCGTGTTCATATTTAACAAGGCTCCGGATGGAATTGATAACACATTCCAATCGGCCCTGTACCGTGGCCAGAGCGACTGCCGGACGCAAATAAACAAACACTCAACGTCCCAGCGCTTCATGCCAACTTCTGTAGCCAAGCGCTTTGGGGAAATAAAAACTTCGAAGAACATGCGATTCGGAAGTTGCGTCGATTTTTCATATTTTATCCTTTTGACCGCGCTCGTCTTGTTTATGTTATATTTGTAAGAATACGAGTGCGATTTAAAAAATGCTTACATCACCTTTCGAAAAATTATGCATGCATTATTAATGCTCTGTAAGTCGACCTTTTTAATAATAAAATAATTTATAATCAAATTAGTTACTGGTTTAGAGTATGTTATAATAAGTGCTTTGTTGCCGATTGATAACAGGTTAAAAATATCCAATAATGCACACAATCGGCTCTTTTCAAAGTTTTTGGCTCATAAATAACTAGGAACTAAAAATTTAGCCTTTATTCATTTTCTTTCAGAATCCTCCTTGTACGCTACGATGCTGTTATGCTGATAATTTTGATTAAACAAGTTTGGAAGCAATTTTTTTTCAAAATAGAAAACTTTGAATTTTATTTATGCTGTCATTTACAAAATAGTTTTTTATTTTAACCCTTTCGTGTCTGGTGTATTAGTAACAGTACATGTCTTTTAATGGAATATTATTCTGTTCAAAGAAATACTTTTGCTTCTATTTACTTGTAGTAATGTTAGTATATATCTATGCATGCACTAAATGACTTCATTTGTGTTTCAGCATTTAATAATAATAATAATTATCATTATTTTTCGAATTTTCTTTGCGCCGTTTTAAATTCTCTTATTTTAAACGTATGTTTCACTTATTAAATTTGAAATAAAAGATTTCTCCTGAAAGAATTGTGTGTAATAAAGCACAAAAAATTATTAGAAAGTTGTAATATAAGTTAAATCTTATTGTAATACAATATTTTCTAAACATCTCCAAAAATTCTTACTTAGCCTTTTGTCATATAAATATTAATTCAATAGTACGCAAAAGAACAACATATGTTATCTTTCAGACAATCAAATATTCGTTAAAAACTATTTAATCTATATGGATAGCTAGTATTAAAGTTATTAACGTAAAAATAATTTTTTCTAAAAACTGAAAAAAAATCGGACCCAAGAGGGTTAAAGATTGCAAAACCAGTATACATTGATGGAATGCTCAGTTTTCTTTTATGAGCTTCTACCGAATTTATTTTTAAAAAATTAAAAATTACAGTTAATTATGAGGAATTTGAAAAAGTAAAAATCTAACCATACTCGTTATTGAATTTGTGGTATTCTTGCAATTCTGTATTATTCCTTTAGAATGTACTTTATACTATCAGTACTTTACAAACTGTATAAAAATAAATCTATTATATTCTGAAATTTAAAAAGAAAAGAAAAAAGAATGAAAAACCATGCTCCCAGTATATACTATGAAACAATTTCCAACACCTTCAGAATACCGTAACAAAATTTTGCAATTTATTAAGCTGAAACAAGATATCTAAATAAACAATTTTAAAACCCAATTTCTGCAACTACCATCAACAGTTTAAAAAATATCAGCTTTTTTCTGAACTTCCTGTGTATAATCTATATGTGTATATTTGCTACATAGTATGCTAAAAGTTAATTTAGTAAAACGTGGTTTACTTAACAAAGGAAACGAAATTGTACTTTTTTGTACAGCTTTGTATATATATAATATATAGAATTTCTACACTCTTAAGTAAGTAATATGAAAAAATAAATAATAAATAAAGTAAAAACGCGCAGCACAAATGAAATCGCACTTTCAGAAATTATTATTCGAGGAGTACAGTTGTCAAATTCTTTTGTGTGTCTTTGTAAATGAACGATGAATTCTATGCTCATCCTATTCTACTGTTTGCGCCTTACAGTAGAATACATTACATAGTACAACTCATATGTGTATAAATTACAATATGCTTAAAATAACGTAATATCATTAAAAATAAAACACACTGTAAACGATTTTTCCACTACAGAACGCATGAATCGGAATTCCTTTTAGTATCCGTGTAAGCGAACCGTAAATGCTAAAAAAAATATTTTCATTAATGAGTATTTCATCGTAAACCGAAAAACATGTAGGACAAATCAAATTCGTAAATACTTTTGAACTATGTTGAAATATCTTGAAATGGATCAACTATTGTTTCAACTATTATACTTTCATAACGCTAGAAACATGCAATTTAATTTTTTCAGCATCAGACTTTACTTTGTAACAGTATAATCTTATAGTAACAGCATTAGTATTCCACTTAGTCTAATCAATAACAACTTGTGTAGATTTAAATTGATTTGCAAGTTCAAAAGCATTTTCTCTGAAAAAGAATAATTCTTTTATTTGAATATTTTGTATCCAAAATATTCAAGTTAAATGGATACAAATATTTGCACATGTAAACTTCCAACTACGGTACTAGAATAGAATGTAGCATGCACGTTGCACGTTGAACTTCATTTTTTCGCCAAAGCGCTTGACTAGAGGGGTTGGCGTGAAGCGCGCGCTGGGACATTGGGTGTTTGTTTATTTGCCTCCCGGACAAAACCCCTGGATTTCTATCTCTGGGAATATCTTTTTTTGGCACTGGACCTCATGGCACGGATCACCGAAACGGCAGCATATGTCTACGAGTACGAGACTTTGGACAATTGGAATGTATTCTCAAATTCGTGTGGTGTCAATATGAAGTGTCAATGTGGTGTAAATGTGAATTATGTGTGGTGTCAATGTGGATTAAACATATCATATTAAACATATCATCACAGCTAATGAAGCAAATTTTATGCACTTGTTATGAGTTGTAACATTTTGCATGCGTATTTTGTAATTCGATAAGTTTTTATTTGTGAAATTAAGACCATTTATACCGTTTGCATTCTTTTATTATGTCACGGTCACGATACAATCGCACCGTCACAATCGCATCTTCAACCCCCAGTTCATATGTAATTTTTTTCATCGTGAAATGACAGACCTTTTGAGACACCCTGTATAACCTAATATCCAACTTTAACCCATATGTGTTTTAGTGCTTTACAGTACTTTAGTTAGAACAGGCCTTTTAAAAACTTCATATCATATTAAACTAAGATTTTTTTTTTCTTTTAATGGGTGAAAAACAATTATAAGTAACATTAATAAAGGTTATCCGGAGATTTTTACAAAAAAAATTAAAAGGTATTTTGTTTATTTTAAACGAATGGATGTTCTGCCAACATTTCTAAAACATATCTAGAATTTCAATTTCTTTTTATCTCCTTAGAATTCGTTTTTTTTATAAAAGAGTCTTTTATCCTGCGATTTCTTCATGATTTATAGGTTATAAGATTTGAGATATATAGTCCAACTGAGAAATTGAAAAACCTCATCTAGGCATGCGGTTTCCAGTTTGCACACCTATTCAGAGTTATTAACAATATCAAAGAAATTAAAATTGGTTAATCACCGACTATTTATTTTATTGTGATTTAAAACTGGTATAGATTTTCATTTTTAAAATAACTTTAAAGACTATATTTAAATAAAGTATAACTTTTTTATTTGGCAGTCCTAATAGTTTAAAAAGCCTTTTTTTAAAATTGAAACGGTTTGTTAGAAATTAAAAAAAAATGATTTAATCATTGGAAACGTATTAAATAATTTAGGATTTAATTTCTTTGTTTTTAACGGCTTAGTGAAGAATTCTAATTACAGAAAAAAATAAACTTTCGCTATGTCTTATTTCCCAAATGTACAAAGGTAAGATTAGAGTAATAAAACACATTTTTTAAGAAGCATTAATGTCTATGTTTAAAAGCCATATCGTCACGTGAGAATAATAAGGTCTATCTGCGTTTATGAAAAATTGATTTACCTATACAGAAAGGCTTTATTTGTATCTATAAAGGCCTTTCTGGATTACAATAATGTCATATTATGATTGTAAGGTCATATGTAAACTATATACAGCATCATTTTGATGCAAAAATCCCTTCATAGATGCAAATAGAACCGATCTATATCAATAAGTGCAATTTATCAAAAACTCAGATAGAACTTTATTATTCTCAGGTGACGATATGTCAAAATAAAAAAAAATGGTGTTGATCCATCAAAGCAATGAAAAGCTTGTGAAATATGTAAAGATTAAAAAAAATATTCTACACAATATACTTCATTCCAGTCAAAAGTGAAAATATTAAGCACTACTTTTGGATCATTTTATCGATCTCTTCACATAAAAATACAAAATACAGTAAATAAATAATTAAAATTGAGTCTCTTAATGCCATATCTTATTTAGAAATATGTAAATAAAAGAAAAACCTTGAAAACATTTAACGCTTCATTACACTTTCTCTTACTTATTTTCGCAATATTAAGCAAATAAAGACATCGTTAAATGAACAAATCAATCTTTTTTAAAGATCAGTAATGTCTTTTAAAATAAATTTCAAGCGATTATGTAGAAATGCAAATTTTGTTTCAAATACATCTTGCTGTAAATGACATATTATGACTTGAATGAATATATATATTTAAATATCATAATTAACAAAATATCCCAACATAGTTGAAAATGTTCATAAATTTAGTCTTCAATCTTCGTGTTTCTGAATCTCATAAAAGAGTCCATTAGTCTCGAGTTTCAAAGTCTCGTAAATATACTCGGATTATCATGAAATAGACGAATGAATTTTACTATGTAATGTTCAGCATTGACAATTAAATGCATATAGATCACAATTAGGTTTGCGGAATATGGAAAGGAATTCCGTTACATTATATTCGATGGAGGAAAAAGTATGAGCTGTACTTTCTTGACATTACACTATTTCCCAAACTTTGCAATTCATATACAGGGTGCCCGAAAAGTCTGGAAACGGCCGAATAACTCGAGAAATACATATGAGATTGAAAAACGTAAATATGCATGTTAAATATTTTTAAATAAGCTACTCACTGATACCAAATTTGACCTTCGCAACCAACCCCCTGGGGATCAGAGGTGGTCCAACTTTGAAATCTTAAATTATAACCCCCATTTTTTATTGCACATTCGGATTCTACGGACAAAAATACGTAACTTTTGTATTTGATGTTTATTTCGAATCTTCGTTTATCAAGGTGTAATCGATATATATTTCGGCTTTTCCAACAGGATTTTCCCTAATCAAAACTGATTGGGGAGAATTTTTGACGTCAAATTCCTAGTCTTTTGCAGGAATAGCGTTTCTTGAAAATCACCCGTGGCGGTTATTTCGATAGTGCTACACTGTAAAAATTTGACCCATTTGCTGCAGCGTCACTCCACAGCTTTTATAGAATATCTCTTTTATGACCAATGAGAATGCTCCATAACACAGTAAAGTAACCGTTTTCTATAAAATCGGTGGAGTGACGCTGTAGCAAATGAGTCAAAATTTTTTTTAGTGTATAGGGGTTTTTATGCTTTCACTAGAAAAATTCATTAAAATATATTAATTTAGTTTTTTATTTGGATTTTTATTTTATCTAGTAAATGGTTTCTAAAATACGACCTACTTGTTTTGATGTTCTAATATGTAAATATTAGCTTCCACTCCCAAATAGAAAAATATCTTTAGTTTTTGGGGGCGGAGTATGTAAATATTTTGCATTTCGATGAGTTCTGACTTTTTTTTAATCATTTAATTCAGGGGGCAAATGTGCGTGCATGGAGTTTTTCAAATAATTTTTACAATGTATAATAAAATGTAAGGCAAACTGACCTGCGTGTTTCGATCTTTTATCATATAAATATGCACCTCTCCTAAAAAATAGAAAAAAAAATAATTTTCATAATTTGAGGGTGGGGTGTGTGTATATTATGCGTTTCCATATATTCTGTTGTTTTTAAAAAACATCTCGTACGGCTGATGTGAGTGTATGTTATTATTATTATTATTATTATTATTATTATTATTATTATTATTATTATTATTATTATTATTATTATTATTATTACAGAAAAAATATAGGACAAAATATTAAGAAATAAAGTTATAAAACATTTTATGGCTGTGAAACGGATGAAGAAGTATCGTAAATTCATTGTACTTACGGAACTCGTTATTTTCCATGTGAAATATCAGTATTTTCTTTATAAAATAAATAAAACTACTATAGACATTCATTATTTTGCCATCTTTAACAAGTGATTTTCAATAAGAAAATATTCGTAGTTTGCATTTCTTATTGAAATGAAATTGAAATGCAATCTTATTGAAATTATTTCCTCTTCCAGAAATAGCAGGATCCTTAGGAGCCCTGAAATTTTAGTTTGGGGGAGGGATTATACGTTTTCATAATTGATTAATTACTGCAACAACAAAATAATAAGGCAGGGAATTTTTCGACAATTTTTGTTGATATATCATGATTTTTTGTAAATTAATATGTATTTTGTTCATTTTAAAATAGTTTTTCAGAAATTTAACCGCTTAACGGATCAATATTTCTGGTAAAAATTTTCAAATAATGTCTAATTTAGCATATCCTTTACACAATTTTTAATCTTTTATGACGGGTTATTTTAAAGAGAAACTTTTGCCTTATTGAATCAGAAAAGTGCTCGGATTAAATAATGCAACATTTAAAATTAAACTTTACTAGTAAGATAAACAAATTATGATTAAAGCATGGATGCCTGGCAAAGATTGATAGGAAAAATTACGGTTAACATGCCAAATTTCATTTTTCTACGCCTTTCAGTATCACAAAATTGCATTTTTAGAAAGTTTTTTTTTTCCTGCGCTCCGCTTGAGTTCGTGGTATGGATATAAAAGATAGTCTATATTTGATTCTAGGGGAACACCATTCTTTTAGTATCAATGCTTTTGAAATTAGTTCGGTAATTGCTCAGATTTTCCTCTACAAATAAAGTAACTCTTTATAATATAGGTATGCCTATATATAAGTTGCCTCTTTATAATATAGGTATATTTATAGACTACTAATGCATTGCATTTATTAAAATTACTTATAATTGGTTAATATTTATAATTGATTGATTGGTTAAAATAAAGGCACAAATGAAAAATAATTTAATATATTTCTATTAATTTCCATGGCAGAAGCATATAAAACAGTTCTGTTATCGAAACAACCGTTAATGATTATTTTCTACAAATTTGTGTCCGCTAATGCGACTACTTTGCTGAAGAAAGCTCTGGCCTTTCAAATTTTGTGTTGGTAAAATCTGTCTGAGAAAATAAAATATGTATCTGATGTATTTTGTTCGATTACAATCGCGATCTCCGAAAATCCAAAAAAAAGGCTTAAAAAAACAATCATAATTTATTTATCTCACCAGTGAAATTTAATTTTAAATATTGTATTATTTAATCCGAGTATTTTTCTGATTCAATTATTAAAAATTTGTCTTTGAAATAACAGGTGATAAAAGATTAAAAATTCTGTACAAAGATATGCTAAATTAGAAATTATTTGAAAATTATTACCAGAAATATTGATCCGTTAAGCGGTTAAATTTATGAAAAACAATTTTAAATTGAACAAAATGCATATTAATTTACATACTATAAAAATCATGATATATCAACAGAAATTGTCTAAAAATTCCTTGCCTTATTATTTTGTTCTTGCAGTAATTAATCAATTGTGAAAACCTATAATCCACCCCCCCCAAACTAAAATTTCCTATGGTGAGTTCCTAAGGATCCTGGAATTTCTAGAGTAGGAAATAATTTCAATAAGACTGCATTTCAATTTCATTTCAATAAGAAATGCTAAGTACGAATATTTTCTTATTGAAAATAATTTGTTAAAGAAGGCAAAATTAAGAGTGTTTATAATAGCTTTTTTTATTTTATAAAGAAAATACTGATGTTTCATTTAGAAAATAACGGGTTCCGTGAGTACCACGAATTTACGATACTTCTTCATCCGTTGCACAGTCAGCACAAAAAATGTTTTATAACTTTATTTTTTAATATTTTGTCTTATAATCTTCTGTAGTAATAATTAAAAAAAACATACACCCACATCAGCGTATTAGATGATTTTTTAAAAAACAACAGAATCCATGGAAACGCATAATATACACACATCCATAATATACATACATGCTTTTTTAAAAATATTTCTATGTAATTTATTAAAATATATTTCCTATAATTTTGTTAATAAAAGTGTCATTATCACTGTTACTGTCTTTACAAAACTTATTGTCTGCGGCAATAAGTTTTTAAGACACTTTTAATGAGAGTTTAATTCATATCACTTAATTTAATAACACTTTTAATGTTTAATAAAACGGCCCGACCAATGGGTCGTGCCAGTTACGAGGTTAGCGCCAATCTCGAGATATTCAGACATCTAGCATATTTCAAGGAATTTTAAAGCAAAAACTTGTATCGACGTTTAACAATGCGTAAATTTACAGTCGATCCCTAAATTGTACTGCAAATGAACTGATATGGCTGAGCTCAGAGGTATGCATAAGTGCTGTAAGTCACGAATTTTGGAAAATTTTGGATTTTAATATCTTTCGGGGATTTCTAGATATCGAGATGATTTTTTTTGTTCAATTCAGGAATAGATAAGGAAATTTTTTCTAATTAAAAGTTTTATCCTCTGGGGGCCGTATAAAAATTTAATTTTCGTATTTTTTAAAATAGACACTCCATGGAGTTGCAACTTATCTTATCGAAAAATTCACATGTTTTTATGAAACTTTGCAATTAGAAGTATGGGTCTAGGGGCAATATTTAAGGAGATAGCCTATTGTTTCGATATTTATGACTCACCCTGTATACATAACTATATATAGTTCTGAAACCTATTTATTGATCTATCTATATACTTTTATAGTTTTCTACAAATTATCGTCTGCAGAGATAATTGAATTGAACTTTATTTAATCATCCAATAATATTTTTATTGAGCATATCATTTACGAATTATATACAAGGTCTCTATAAATATAAAGGGTATATTATAAAAATATACTCTTTTATATTCCTTCCTTTTTTCCTATATATATATATATATAGACATATATAATAAAATTTGTTTAACTATTTGTTTCCATGTGACGTCTTTATAAATAAGTCTTGACTGGTATCACTGGTATCTGTACTCCTATATCTATACAACAAAAAAATACTGCGATCTTCTAAACACTTTTCATGGTATTAAAATGTATGATAAACGTATATATAACTATTGCTTTATTAGAAATTTTAGCTTTAAGTAAATACATATGAAAGAAAGATGGTCACATATCTTAAAAGAGACATTCAACTATACTAAAAATTGTTTTGAAAGCATCCTATTGCTCAAATATTAAAGATTTAGTAAAATGTTATTTATTAATGTACAATTCTATGTGCTATTAAACTAGAAGAAAATCAATTGCTAATAGAGAAAAGAAAATTTTTTATTTATACAATAGAAAAATAAATGAATAAAAATAAAAGTAAAAAAAATAAATAGGATAAGAAATTTTAAACTTTCCATGTTTTTGAATTTAATCTTTCAAATCATATAACCAACATGTTAAACTACATTTTTATTACTTTTAAATATTTTGTCATTAATTAATGTATGCATGAAATTTGAATTTCTGATAATCTAAATTTTAATTAAAATGTTTACAAATTTTTCATTTTAAGCACTTGCTTTGTTCTTGATACTTTGATGTGTAAGACTCTTTGAATGACAAATTTTAAGTTTTAATCAAAGTACTTATGCAGATTGCGTTTTAAAACTAATTTCACTTCTAAATGTTTTAAAATACTTAAAACTTTGATACGTTATAGTTAAAAGCATCAAAATCAAAAAAAATTTCATCTTGTACATTCTTCCGCTTCTGGAACAGAATGTACTAGCTGAAAAATGAGTCAATATTTAATATGATTTTTAACAGTGACTATAGAAAAAAAACGTTAAAAAAGCGAAAAAACTGAATTTTCTATTTTTTATTTATAGTTTTAAAAAAAACTAATGATTTTATTGTACAATTATTATTAAAATACATAGAGATCATGCCAATTGCATACGGGCGTAATATGTTTGCATTGCATATGGGCGTTATATATTTTTTCTTTATACGTCTTGAAAAGCATATTACACGTACTTGCTCCTAAGAATTCTTGCTTTTATGTAGATTTTTGTAGTGTGAAATGTATATTAAAACATTAATCTCTTGGAAAAAACTGTTAGTTAAAAAAAAAGAAACTTATTAGCACTTTCTTAAACGATACTTCATTTTATTCTTATTCTAAAATAAACTTCATTTAACAATTTAAAAAAATATTTTTTTATTTGAACAGAATTTTTCTACAAAAATATATGTATTAGGACAGTACGGAGAGTACGGTAAGACGGAGACAGTATTTGCATTTGGCATGAAACAAAGGTAAATGTAATAGTGCACAGGAGAACAATTTTCTTTTTGCCCTTTTCGATGATAATGTATTTTTTGAAAGTATACGTTATGGTACGTGCTCTGAAAAATTAAGAAAATTATGTACCCTTGAAATGAACACAGGCTGATATTTGTGTTATTTTCCAAAATGGCTCAGATATGTTTTTCAATTTTTTATTAATAAAATTTTCAGAAACTTGTCATTCAAAAAGGAATCTTTTTCGAAAGATGCGTTGGAGAAAACAAATCATTTAAATATGCCTTAAAATAATAAAAACAAAATTTTGAAAAAATTCTGTCAGTTGTTTTATGGAAACAGATACCAACTCAAGCGGGTTTTTTTAGATTCATAATCTTACATAAATTAAGTAAAATCAAATGGAGTATTATTTTATCCAGATATAGCATTAAACAATGTCTTTTTCTCGTGCACAACTCTATTATTGAACAAGCCTTCAGCCTATGAAAGATTGTTTCCTTGTGTGTCCTTAGTTTGAAGAAATCAGAGAAATATTTCATTTCTCTAATGGAGAAATAAAAAGATGTTACTTCTCAATGCTTAAATTTTATGTATATTCAGTTGTATGTGTTTTACACTAATTTCCTGCACATAGATATTCATTTATTCATTTCGTACTGTTAAATATACAAAACTTTGGAATGCAAATATGAGTCGAAGCATGCAAAAAGTAAGGAATATTTCGATGTATTGAAAAAACATATTAAAGCGTACTTTTTTTTAAGTTATGAAAGTATATAGTTCATATCTTTATAAATCACGAATATTTATTCTAAATATTTCTAAAAATGCTAAAGATGTTTTGAAGACTTGTAAAAGGTACTCTTCGCATAGATATTCCCTTTTCCGTTAAAGGAAATCATTTTAAGATTAATTACTGTATGAGTCACTCTTTTGTAGATTTCGATAGATTATATTTTATTCGATAAATGTGAATTATTTTATTTAAATTTAGCCTGCTACATTAAAAAAACACAAATAATTATTATTAATTATTTTTTTAATATAAAATAGTTTTTTAGACAGTAGAAACAATAAAAATTATAATTTCCTGTTGATTCATTATTTTTAATTAATTAAATTTTGCTCGTTTTAAAATTCTACCACAATCCCTTGTCTAATCTTATTCAATTAAAACGAAACAAAAAATTATAAGAATAAATTATAATTTACGTATGTATAACAATTATTTTAAAATAATTTTTACATGTAACGCAAGAATATATCTACGTATTAAAAAATATATATAATCCATGATTTTTTTACTTTAGAAATATTATTTAAAAAAAAAACAGTTATTTATTTTTTATTATAAGTATATAAAAATTAAAATTTTCTGTAAAAACTAGCAAAAATGATTAATAAATAACAAAGAAAACTATATGCTACATTGTAAATAGATTAAAGCTCACATAACTGACCAAAAAAAGTTAGCGAGTAATTTAGGTTAAAATTTGGGTTGTTTGGTGCATGTTACGTAAGAAGCAAATCAAAATGGTATTATTGAACATTGTGTCAATATATTAAAAAATAAATAGACTGCTGAAGATAGCATTCATTGTAAATATGTGTTTTCAAAACGGTGTAGACAGCTGTATCCGAGCTGCAAAATGTTCATCATCAGTTCAAAGGTTAATATTAGTGTATAAAACGTTGATGTAAATCAGCTACGTACCTTAAAGTTTGTCACCAAGGGTAAAATTGTGGCGAGTATTAAAAAACAAACAAAAACAGGGGAATTACATATCCCCAATCCCGAAGAGACCAATAAAAATCGCTTAGCCATTCTGAAAGACTGTAAGTAGAAATAAGAAAATACATTCATTAATTGTTAGTTCGCTGTATTACATCGCTCTTATCTCCTTTTGTTTGCTTAAGCTCTTCCAGAATGTCTAAGTATTTATCATCAGTTTTCTCAGGTACCTGGAACGAGTTTTTCTCCCACTATTTCATCCAACTTGTAATACAATCAAAAATTCACATTTGCATTCCATCGTTGAATATCTTGCACCAAGAAACAATTTTTCCTTCTAATTCCAAAAATACATATGCCATACAATTTTTGTGATCAAATGATATTCATTTACACAACGATTTGCAATTTTTTAAAGTTATGTCACCATGAACTTCAGGAAAAGTTTTTTTTTTTTTTTTTTTTTTTTTTTTTTTTTTTTTTTTGTTTTGTTTTGTTTCTAAATCAAATCAGTTACCTTATTCAAATTAACCATGAAGATTTTGCAAGAAAGTAACTGTCTAAAAATCATACTGTTTCTCGGAACTTCATCGTTTGCAAACAATAGATAGATAAATAAGCAATTTTTTTGCGAGGGGAGGTGGATTTGTTGTTGTTGATGTGTGCCCTAAGGACAAGAAGGCTTGCTGGAGCTTCCATTAGACTGCACCCACAGGATTGGAAGACAAACTTCTACAGAAGATGATAGGCAAAGATGCCAATAGATGGCAGGACCAGGCAACGACATCTAAATTTCGATAGGTCTCAAAAGGGGAAGAAAAGATTTCTTTGGAGACCTACACTCATCGTAATGGCAAAAACCGACCGCAGGACTTTCAGAACCGCTTTATTTAACAAGCAGGTACACTGAATACACTCTGTGGGTCTTTGGTGTTATCGAACCTTGAACTAGAGACCTTGAAAACTAGAATTTGGCGCTGTGACCACCAGGCTGCCATGGTCCTTTCTTGGGATTTATGATTTCTAAATGAGTGTGACAATGTAAACAACAATTTTCTCGGTTTTGGTACGTGGTAGCATTTTCTTTCAATAATTTGACAATTTAAAGGAAAAACAGAGAGTGCGGATACGCTGCTTATGATGTTTTTATTGAATTTTTTTCATAATGTTAAAAACATTTAAAATTAAGATTTTTATGTGAAATTATATTATTTTTTGTGTTTTTGTATTAAGAGAGAAAACAAAATATGTATACTTCAGGTAATGCGTTCCAAATTTAACAGGAATTTTTTGTTATTCTGTTACTAATAATAAACTATAAAACAATAAATCCAAAAGCATTAACAAGTCCTAAAATTTAATGTCCTGGCTCACGAGACACATAGCAGATTCGAGCTAAAGTATCGTGAAAGTCATGGAGTAGTTCATCTCTGTATCAATCTGAAACTTGGATTTTTTTGCGTAAACACGCTTTAGGTTCCCTTAGAAAGACCCCCATGGAGGGCATCCCACACATTAGGGCTCATATCCCAAGAGTAGATAATTGGCCGTCATAAAAAAACCATATTTTATCAGACTATTGTTAAAATCATTAATTTCAGTGATAAATTTCTTGATGAATAAACAGGTAAATTATCGAAAACACTAAAAATATGTATTAAGATAGATACATATTGCTAAATGTTACACTTAAAAACAATATATTTAAAATACACTTAAACATTACCAACGTTTCGAACCTCTTCTGCGAACATCGTCAGGATAAAATCGATTGATGTTAAATTCATCATTCAGTTTTATACTGACGACGTTCGCAGAAGCGATACGAAACGTTGATAATTTTAAAGCGTATTTTAAATATATTGTTTTTAAGTGTACCATTTAGCAATTTGTATATATTTTAATGCATATTTTTAGCAAAATTTATGGTGCAATTGTCCAATTCATCATTATCGAAAACGCTATTCATTTATTTATTTACTAAAATGAAACAACAGTATAATAAATATAAACTTCTATTCACGGTGTTTGAAAACAAAAGTCTTTATTTAGAATTCTTTTAATAGGGCTTTTGCGAGTACTTTTCGATATATTGTTTTGAAATGTACTTAGCGAGTAACAATCATTAAAAGCATTTTAATTGTGAGTGAGAAACATATCTCGTATGAAAGCAGTTCATTTGCGTGCACTTAAACATCAAAAGACTGTTTCGCTAATTAGTTTATAATTTCCTTCTTGGATATTATTATCTAAACTGAACTAAAATAAATATCTGCATTTAATGAATCAAATCAAATATGTCATTCAGTTAAATTCTTGTAAAATATTAATAAAGATAACTCCTTGAATATTTAATGTATAAACATTTGGAACTCTAAATTATTTGAAAATTAGTTTTATACGAAATGTATATGCCTTTAACATAGCATAATAGCCAAAATAAACACTAAAATATCGAATATCTGTAATTGTCCACATAATGTGCCGTGAAATAATTATTCAATAAAATTGTTTTGAAAATGTATAAAATCGGAATTTTGTTTTCTAAAAATATAAGATATCATTTATAATCACAGGTGCGACTGCAATTTTTTAATATTGTACATTCGTGAAATATTTTTAAAATGAATGTTTTATGCCATAGGATTAAATCACAGTTATTAAGAAAAAACACGAATATCAAATCGAAATTTCCAGTAAAGTGTCTGATCTTACTTTAAATACTTTTAATAATTAATAAATTGGAAAATATAGTGGCAATTGTTAAGAATATATAAATATATAGGGGGAACAGGGGGACATTGATACAGTTTTTCATTATTCAATTACTAATTAATAATTATAAAACAATAAATTTAAATGCATTAAATAATGCCACTGTCTAATGTCCTGCCCCACGAGACGTGTAGCTGGCTCCAAGTAATGGGTCATGTAAATCTCGTGGGGTTCATCTCTCTATCTATCTATTGATAAAATCATTAGTTCCATTCATGAATTTCAAGATGAATAAACAGGTTATTTATATAAAACATCATTCATTTCTTAAATTAAAATGATATAACATATTAAATTTGTTAAAATCCACTAAAAGATAAAAAAGTATAATCAAGTTACCTAAAGCTGTTTTTATTTACTGCATGACAATTTAAATACTAGAACTTTCAAGCATATCATACTCTTCATCAGGTTTAAAATAAAATAAAAAATCTTTGTCAAATAAAATCATTGTTGATTTTAACCCTGATGAAGAGCATATGCTTAAAAGTACTAAGTTCTGAATTGACATACTATAAGTAAAAATAACTTTAAGTAACCTGAATGTTTTATTTTTAATCTAATCATTTATTTATTTAGTGAAGTGAATGCAACAGTATAGTAGTTATAAACTTGGGTTCATGGTATTTGAAAACAAAAGTCTCTATTCAGAAATACTTTAATAAGTATTTTGTGAGTACTTTACGTTATATTGTTTTGAAAGATACTGAGAGAGTAATAATCAGTAAAAGAGAAAAGTATTTTAATTGAGAGTGATAAACATATTATTTCCTATGAAAGCAGTTCATTTGCGTGCACTTAAATTTCAGAAGAGTATTTCACTAATTAGTTCGTAATTTCCTTCTTAGCTATTAAGTATTTAAACTACAACAAAAAAAAATATATGCATTTGATGCATCAAATCAAATATTTAATTTAGTTATTTTCTTCTAAAATAGGAATAAAGAGAACTTCTCGTATATTAATTTATATAATTTGGAACTTTAAATTAATTGAAAATGAATTTCATATATAAATGTACCTGCTTTTAACGTTGAAAATAATCAAAATAACGAAACACTAAAATTACAAATATCTGTAGATATGCACATAATGTACCGAGTAATAAAAATACAACAAAACTATTTAGAGAATAAATAAAATATTTTTTTTTCTTCTAGAAACATAAGATTTCATTTTTTGGAACAGATGTGACTAATATTTTTTTAAACATTGTTGATTGTTGAAATTCACGTAAAATGAGTGTTATTATATCGTAGGATTGCATTACAGTTATTTAAAATACAAAATAAACCACAGTTATCAAATCAAAATTTCCAGTAAAATGAGTGATTTTATTTTAAATACGTTTAATAATTACAAAATTGGAAGATACAGTAGCTATCTAAAGCAATATACATACTTACATACATACATACATACATATATATATGTATATAGTATATATATATATTCATTAAACTTATTCAATAACTTCAACAGAAAACAATATATGCAAGCTTCTTTTTTATGACAATTTGAAATAATATTTTTTTTTCAGTTTTCTTAAATACTTTTTATACAATACGCTCCAAAATTAACAGGGACATTTTATGTATGTGATACTAATAATAAGCTATAAAACTAAAAATCCAAATGCATTAAATAGTCCTTATATCTAATATCCTGACCCACGAGACATATAGCTGGCTCGAGCTAGTGAGTGTAGGCTAAGGTAAATAAGAAAGATATTTTCTTTGGATTTTTGACTACAAAATAAATGAGACTATATAAACAAAAATTCTCTCTCTCATTTTCTCTTTGTTGTGTCACCTGATAGCTTTTTTTAACTATTGAATAATTTGAAAGAATAAAGAAAAAAAGAGTGACCGTGACTACGTTTGTTTTATTTAATTTTCTTCGAAAATGCTAAAAACATTTAAAATATAGCTTTTAATGCGAAATTATAGTTTTTTTTTCTTTACTACAGGGTTCGTACGCTTTAAGGAAGCTTTATTTAATGCTTCATTTAATGGAAAAAATTATATTTTTAGATACAGCAATCATTACTTTACTAATTTTCTGGTGCAAAACCACCTAAAATCCCAAGAATCCTCTGATGCGTACAAACCCTGTACTAACTAGGGATAGCAAGAAGTGTAAGTCACCGATTTTGATGAAAATTGTATCGTTCGAAAGATGTCATCGAGAGCAATAAAAAACTTAATGGAACTACTAATGGAACCGTCGCAAATCAGTCGTTTTCGAGATATCCGACAATTTATGTCACGTAATTAGTGCATACTGAATAGGGTACCGCCAAAAATTTTAGTCTCGTTTTAACGAAAGTGGCATTGTTAAAAAGATATCATAATGAGGAAGAAAAAACTCAATAGAACTACCCGTCGGAAATAAACCGTTTTCGAGATATCTGATAATTTATGTCACGTAGCTAGTGCATACTGTTCTAGTGCACACTTAATGGGGGACCGCAATTTTTTTCTCGATTTTGATGAAAATGGTGTCGTTGCAAAGATATCATTGTGAGAAGTAAAAAACTCAATGGAAGTAAACATCTGAAATGAGCCGTTTTCGAGATATCGGACAATTTATGTCACTTAATGCAGTTTCCCAGCAGAGTGCAGTGCATTATCAATGTGACACAGATTGTTGTATATCTCGAAAACGTCTTCATTCTGCCGAATGATTCCATTGAGTTTTTTTACTTCTACGATGATATCTTTTCAAAGATACCACTTTCGTTAAAACGAGACAAAAAATTTTTGCGGTAGTCCATTAAGTATGCACTAATTACGTGACATAAATTGTCGGATATCTAAAAACAACTGATTTGCGACGGATAATTCCAATCAGTTTTTTACTGCTTACGATGAGATCTTTCCAACGATACCACTTTCGTCAAAATTGGGGTCCTTTCTTGGGACTTCTTGCACAAAAACTTACACTTCTTGCACTTCCCTAGTAAGACATAAGCAAAATACTTATACTGCATTTTTATGACAATTTAAAATACTGTTTTTTTATTTTTTAAAATACTTTTCAAGTAATGCGTTCTAAAGTTATCACGGACATTTTGATATTCTGTTACTAATAACTGTTATATTATGTTACTGAAGTATAAAAAACAATAGATACAAATACTTCAAACAGTGCTAATATCTAATATCCTGACCCATGAGACAAATAGCTCGCTCGAGCTAATGGGTCATATGAATCTCGTGGGTTTCATTTCTGCCCCAATCTATAGATAAAATCATTAATTATGATGATGAATTTCGATATGAATAAACAGCTCAGTTATTGAAACCATAATTTATTTATTCATTTACTGAAACGAAAGCAATAGCATAGTAATTATAAAACTCTGTTTACGTACTTGAAAACAAAAATCGTTATTCAGAAATATTTTAACAAGGCTTTTGTGAGTACTTCTCGTTATACTGTTTTGAAAGATACTAAGAGAGTAAAATGATTAAAGCAGAAAAGCATTTAAATTGAGAGTGAGAAACTTATTATTTCCTATGAAAGCAGGTTATTTGCATGCCTTTAAATTTCAAAAAAACTGTTCAGCTAATTAGTTTATTATTTCCTTCTTAGGTATCAAGTATCGAATTTGCAGCAAGAGAAAAAAAATATACTTTTAATGCATCAAATCAAATCAATGTAACTAAGTTATATTCTTGTAATATAAGGATAATGGGATTTCGTCGAATATTTAATGTATAACAATTTGGAGCTCTAATTTAATTGAAAATGAGTTTTATTCATAAATGTATATGCTTTTAGCTTGCATAATAATCAAAATAAGGAAACATTAAAAACACAAATATCTGTAAATATGCACATAATGTACCGTGTGATTAAAATTCAGTAAAACTTCTTAGAGAATAAATAATATATTTTTCCCCCGAAAACAAAAGATTTCATTTTTATGGACAAGAGTAACCACTTAAAATGCGTTCGGGAAATAGAAATTCTAAAGTATAAAACATTCATTTACACTAAATAGACAAATTTCCCAAAGGTACGGGGTTTGTACTGATAATCTGCTTATCAAAACGAGTTTTGAAATTCAACTGATTTTATACAGTGTATGGCATAGTGTATTTGTAATAATTTAATATTGACTGTTTGGTCTTAACTTTAATGGTGCATTTTGTAATCAGGAAACATGCAGTGGTAGGCTTTTAATGGAAAATGTCCAAAATTAAATACAAAGAATTTGTTCACTGAGAAAAAAATTCATCGTCGTCATAAAATTTTCTTGATTGATTTGTGGAAGATATAAGATAGTAATTCTGAGCTACTTTTGAGAGAATAATTTACGAAAAAAAAGTTGTTTTCTAATATGTATGTTATTGAAGACGTGTTTCTCTAGCAAATACTTGAGTCTATTGGAATGTTGTTTAAAAAAGAATTTTTATCCATATTTGCATTATGTTCTTTAAAGAGCCACTAAAAACCAAAATTTCACTTTAAAATTTTCATATTTCTATACCTGAAACATTGCAATTCTAAAAATTCAAATCTGTTGATTTTTTTAGATACTCTCAATACAAAAACTTACTGAGAAAACCTTCGTTGAAAAAACAATATCAGGCAAGGTTTATTTTTATTCATTTCATCTTAATAAACTTTAGTTAAGGTTGCTCAGTACTGCAAACGATATTACTGTAGCTTTATAAACTTTAAAGATATCATAATTAATGAAAAAAAAAAGTTTTACGACATTGAATACAGATTCATTCTCTAATATATTTAACGGCTTTAAAATTGTATTTCTGAATTTGATAGGAAGATCAATTTCTAATACAAAAATAATTGATTTTCCGGTTACTTATTTAATATGAAGGATCACTCAAAAAGATTTCCTATTTTTTATGTCATACATTTCATGCAATTTCCGTAGTGCAAAAATAGTCATGCGTTTCTCTTATATAATGGTGTATCATAATTTGATCCTACCATGTTTTTCGATTTCAAAATACAATCTCTATTTCAATCATGTTTTACTGTACCTGATAGTGCTGTGGTAGAGAATGTTATTTCTACTCTGAAGGTCCGTGGTTTGAATTTGAAACTGTCACTTATTTTACATTAAATTGTCCCATGAATTTAATAAAAGAAATTTCGCATTTTATAGCTAGTATATGGGGTTTTATTTTATTTTTAATAAATGTGACTATCATTATTTCGTGCAGTCTAATGAAGGTTTGTAAAATGAAAGAAATAATATGGATATTTTCTGAATTATTTCAGAATTTCAATTACTTTTTTTTCGTTTAAAAAAAATATATTTTATTTATATATTCATTATTTTTATCCAAAAATTGCTGAATTTAAAAACTTTCATTTTATAAATTTTATTTAAATAATTTTACGTGAATATTTGCCATTTGACCTACTTAATTTTTGATTTTTTCAATTAAATATAATGGTACTGTCATTTATGTAAAGATTTAATAATTATAAATTAACAGTTTAGGTATATTAAGTATAAAGTGTGTGAACCAAATCCTATATGATCTTCGATCTGATTTACCAACTTGTTCATATTTATTTCCACATGTTAACTAAAAACATTAACTTCCATAATTACTTCACTGCATCAATATTTTATCATAAAAAAAAATTGAATTCAAATTTTAAATACTACTAAAATCCGTTAATTCTCGATTCATGATTGTTCATTGCTATAAGTACACATTTACCACATAAAAATTGTCGGTACTCTAATTAAAAAAAACAAATAAAAACCTCCGTTGTTTTTAAACACGCCTTAAATACACGCTGGGAAACTTGAAATTTCTTCTTTTTATATAAAAAATAATAGTAATTATATCGTTAGACATTCAAAATGCTAATGTAAATTCAATACCTCAAATGAAATATGTTTTAAAAGAATAACAAAAAAGTAGGAAGCTAAAAGAATCTATAATACAGTTTATAAAAATAATTAAAAAAATGTTTTTATCCAGTTTCGTTTAATATTGTAAATAAATTGTTATCTGTATTCATTAACCTATTCAGTCCTTGAGTACCCAAATGGGTACATCAGTTTTGTCCCATTTTATTAATGATACTCAAATATAAAAGAAATTTCGATATAAGAATAATGTTTCGAATTCTAAGATTCGAGGTAATGAAAATAAAACAAAAATCTCGCTCTGAAGTCAAACGAGAGAAGAAATAATTCAGTAATAATTAAAAATACTGTAATAATCGCCAGTAGCGAAGAGGTTAATTAGTTATAAATGTTTTTTATGTTTTATTTTTCAAATCCAATATTCTACGAAGCGAAAAAAAAATATTTCAGCATCATTCTTACCGTTTTTGATTCATGTTTCGAAAGTATATGAAACAAATTTGCTTCTAATCTATCTGATTTTTGCATTTATATAAAGCAAATATAGCTGATAATTTGTACGATTTTTCTTTATCACTTAGGTTTGAATTTTGCGTAAAGTAATCGTTCAAAACAATTAAAGAAGGCTAAAGTTTCTAAAACATTTCATTAAAAGAAAAAAAAGTACTTTATACTTCTTTTTTTCGCGATATTCCTTAAATTAGTCTATTTTCCGGTACATTCAATATTTCCACAATTTTCAATAATATCTATAATTTATTCCTACTTAAATTTCTCTTAATTTAAAAACGCGTATATCAGTAATATCTATTTCCAAATCCTCAATTTAAAGCTTCAGGTTCCTTTGTAATCTTTATTAGCGAACCTATCGATCATTCAATCATATTCTGAGTGAAGTTAATTTTCAATATTTATAAAAGCCATTTTTTTCAAGTTTGATTCTACGAAATATCTGTACCCGCGTTTGCAATTTTACCTCCTTTTACAAATGCTTACGACCGCGTGAACTCTTTCATTAAAAACGCACTCTCTCTCGTTTAATTTAGACAATCCACTGAGCAACCTCCTTTCTGTAATGTGCTCTTTCCCCGTGCTACGTAAACACCTGTCTCCTTTCTTCATCTTGACAAAACTCATATGAACAATATTGAATCAGACTTTTTTAGCCTGTTTACAAAAGCTAATTAAAAACTATCTGGTGCTCTTGACATCATAAATTTGTCACAAGTTGAGCAATTAGAATTGCTCTCTCACCATTTTTCAAACGTAAGTGTGCTGCGTCGCACCCGAAAGGCAATTCGACCTACTGCTATATCTAAGAATTGTTGACACAACGTTAATGGTGGTAATTTCAACGTTTATGGTGCCGTGTTATATTTTGGGAGAAATTCTCAGTGTTCTTCATTGTCTGTCACTCTTTCATGACTTCTTGCACTCCTTCTATCATTATTATTCATTTGATGTCGACTGCATAGAGATTGCCACTAAATGATTTTGCTTTATGTTTGATTACTATAACTTTATGTTTTATTGCAGTAGAAAAAAAACATCGAATAATTATCACATGATAGTTGTGTTTTTGATGTTCTAAATTCTTTCTCTGATTTACAACGAAGATCAGTATCCCTGTCTGAACTTCACGTTGAACACGTTGCAGCATAGAGAGTTACACGCTCACACAAGCAACTGGTTCATGCGTCGTTTGTAGTCCTGCAGTTTTGATGAAGGTTGCACGCACACATTTTCTGCTTCAGTATCCCCATAAATAAAATAAGTCCATTGGAGTCAGGCAGAAAGAAACACGTTAAAAGAATCGATTAAGTCTTGCTGAAGTTCTAAATATTGTACGAATGTTATGATGGCTTGCATGAAGCATGTTATGTTCATGTTATGTGCATCTCATGTGCATGTTTCATTCTGTGATGACATGTGTTATCTGACCACATTGCACCTGCGAAGATTGTTTGTGGACCTTTATCTTGTTCTTGAGTACGTTTCACCCTGAACGACGTTTCTTGTCCGTCTAGTAATGCCTCCCGAAATGTTGATCAATAGGGATGAGTTCATAGTTCGTTACGATTTTCCAAAAGCAACTTTTTGAAAGAAGACAGTTTTCACTGGCGTTTTTATGCTACTATTCGGATATCCGAGACGTAAAATAACAAATGTTTTAAGTGTACTTGCCGCCCTACTTTAGCTGCTCTGTCGGATCGAGGTCGCCTGGTCTGTGTAATAAGCCAGTCTGCCTTAAATTTTTCGGAATCAAATTTACGATGCTTTATTTAGAAAGATGAAAACTAGAAGAGATATGTTACCGATACAATCGGGCTGCCAATCGTGCCTTGCGCACTGATTAACTGTAAATGGAATAATCTTACAATATTAATTTTTGAAAATCTTCAACATACAATCCCGAGGAGATGACTCTTTTACAGCTGTGTTAGGTGAACAAGAATGACGTTTCATACATATTTGTAAATTTTTCGGAATTCCAGTACAAACAAATTCCCTTTTTAAGCATTCTGTTTTAAACATTCATGTTCACATTCATGTTCGCATCATGCAAAACTGATGATAGTCTGCAATTTTGTGAATCACTTTTATCTCATTTCTTGTAACGTTTTCGAGTTAGTAACACTAAGCCTTCAGTTTTGCATAACGAAGTTCTGCAAGAAGTCTCATATATTAGCGAATATCCAACTTGCTTGCCTAGAAAACTTTTATGATTGTAATTGCTGCCGTTCAGCAGATCAGATTGTGGGGACAGACTTTTCGGGGCTCACTGTATATAATTAATTCAATGGACCATGAATGGTTGTAATATTCATAAATATAATAACTTAATAACATGGTTGAAATGAATGATAATTGTTTCTGTCATTACAGCTGAAAATAGTTGTTCAGTTTACAAAAATTATAAAAAATAACAAAATAAATAAATGAATAAATAAATAAAACAATCTACATTTCATTTTCGGAAACTATTTTCAAATGTTCTCGTTATGAATTTGGGTTTTCTGAAACAACATTATGAGCTCACATGAGTAATTATTAAAATTGCTTTGAAAACATTTATAAATTTCAATATTCTGTGTAATGAAACCTATGATCATCCATTATTTTTCTTATTTTGAAATATGATATTGAGATGTAATTAACATGATTTTTTATAAGAAAATTAAAAAAAAAATGCCTGTTACAAACATTACTGCATTTAGTTAACAAAGTGAATTTATATATAAAAGAGTATTTAATGTTCTGAAGATTATTATGTATATTTCAACAGTTATAATCCCAGCTGTCTGTACATCAAAAGAAATTATAATACTCAACCACAATCAATTTCAAAAATTTAATATTTTCATCCCTAATAATGAAAATAGTTTCATAAAATGTATTTGAAATGAATATTTAGAACATTATTAATTTTATTATCACAATTTATACTAGTCCGTAACATTAAACATGATATCAGTGATAGATTAAATTCACTGCTAGTTGAACCGCTTTTTGGAAGCTTTCCAAAGAATCTGAATGAATTACATTACTATTCGTCCCTTATTATAGTGATAGTCTACTTAGAAGAACGATAGATAACTGTTTATTTGAGCATCTTGATATCTTAGATTATATTCCGATTAATTGTCTAGTACTCAAATGATAAAACTTTAATTATTTTGCAAATTAAGCAATACATTAACATAATCTTATAACGGCATTGAACATAAAATATATTACACTATCATAATATGTTTAACACTTATACTTCGAATGCGTAATCTTTTAATAATGGTAATACCTTTAGTAATTTCTCCAATTAATTAAAAAGGACTGAAAAAATCAATCAACTTGTGTGATAAATATGAGCTTCTCAACATAAAATACATTTAACTATTAAGGTAATTTTTTAAGTTTATAATTACATGGATTATATTAACTAAATCCTTAATGTCTAATTTGTTTTTATCTCTTAATTAACTTCTAATCTTATTTATCTCTAATTAAAAATATGCAAATATAATATGGCACCATGTTTGAAAAAAATATATATAAAAGTGCATAATGATTACGTTTCAAGCTCTCTTTCTGCTAATATTATCAATTTTTTGTTTAATGTAATTATGATAATACTTTATCATAATAGCTATAAATTATTGAAACAAAATTATAATAAATGGTAGGAAATATTGTTTTTAATTTTACAGATAATAATGTAAATAAAAGAAATTTCATATAGTTCCACAGCTATCTACACGTTTATAACAAAGATGATTTACTGTTGCAAATTAGTTCTAAAATATATTATGTTTTTATGCCTAGAATGAACTTTATTTTTTGTAATTATTAGTATCATATATTTTCTTATGTTGTTCATATTATCGATCATCCAGTGTTTTTTAATTAATATGCGAAATTGGTATTTAATAATATAAGCTATATCCCCTCATAGCATGAATTTCGACAGTGACGTCACTGTGAGTCACTTTGGTCACATGACATTTGTGACCAAAATGCCACCACTCAGTGACGTCACATTGTGACTGAGATGTAACTTTCTTAAAAATCTTTAGAAAATTACAAATATTCTTCAAAATATGTTATTCACTTTAGAAAACATGTTTTTGGCAGTTTAAATATCGCCGCTTTTGTCACAGTTTCGTCACAATGTTAATGTCAAAGTAGTCACAAATGACACATTTTTCACAAAATTTTCACTCCGTGACTTCACAAAGTGGTCACAATGTGACGTCACAAACGAGCTCTAAAACGACCATAACGACTTCACATTTTAGTCAATGTGACTTGACATCGACTTCACGTGACACATCGCTAATCGATGGTCACAAATTCACAATGTGACGTCACAACGACGTCGCAGTGACGCACCATGCCTTACGGATCGTAAAGGCCATTTTCACTATTCGCTTACATTTCAGAATTTTAATTTTATTTTTCAAACTTAATTATTTCTTTTAAAAATGGAGACAGGCGTTTCAGTAAATATTGAAGATACATGTAAATTGTTTGTGCACTTTGCCTTATAATATAATATGTAAATGCTATACAAAGTTGATTTTAAGAAAAATTGTCAAGTCTTATCATACCGTGCGATAACAAACTTGACATTTGGTAACGGACTTGACACTATGTTGAAAATGGCCGGTAATATAATCTTATAACGACATCGCACATATAATATACCTTATTAATATAATATCTTTTACACTTGTACTTAGATTGTTTATTTTTTAATAATGATATTTCCTTCAATTATTTTCCCAATCAATTGAAAATGACTAAAAAAACTTATATATATACATATAAATATTAACTTCCCATCATAAATCTAATTTTTGGCATTATAGCATTTTTAGCAAAAATATAGCAATCATTTTTTCGATAAACATTTTTTAGTTTATATATACATGGATTATAGTAATTCCAACCTAAATGTTTAATGAGATTTAATATCTTAATTCTCCTTTCATCTCAATTTATGACTAATGATTATTTTGTAATTTCTTTCTTTTCAAATATTAACAACTTTTGTTTGGTGAAGCTATAAAAAACCTTTTTTATTTTAGCTATAAGTAAAGTAATTAAATAAAATTAATTTAATTGATAAAAAAGGAAATTTTGCAGATATTATTGTAAATGAAAGGCATTTAATAGAACTATACAATTTTTTTTTATAAATTAATTGCAAACATCATTTAACTTTGCAAATTCATACTAAAATATGTTCTTCATGTAGTAAATTTTGTTTTTAGTCATCATTAGCATGGCATTTTCTTAAGACTTTTTTAATATTATTAACCAATTAGTAAATTTCAAATTAATATACAAAATTAATATTTAAAAACTGAGCTTTTTTTCAAACAATATACATACGATTATAATACTTTGGTTTTTAAAAATACCACTACTAAAAAAGGTACTATTGCTGCTAATAAATTAAAAATAATAACGTAAAATACATTGTAAACGTACTGCCCCCTTTTCGCCGGTTCAAGAAAACATCTTTTATATATTTTTTTTTTTTGAAAAAAAGTCTTATTATAATATAAATTATTGCAATTAACAGATGACAGTTATAACAGCTGACAATTAAATTAAAATTAATAAAATCACATTCTTGCACTTATATGCATTTAATACTTGTGTAGTTGAATGTGACATTAAACGTGGCAAGAGACTGAAAGTAGGAGGGAAAACATTGGAAACAGAAAACTAACAATACATCCGAAAATTGTTAATCACGTTAAAAATAAATAAATAATTAAATAACGCCGCCTGATTTTAAAGCGCATTTCTTGTTTTAACAAAATATTTTTATTAACTGAAATTCTCTAGCATATTCATTCTAAAAACGATTTGTTTTACACTATTATAAACCAACAAACCATTAAATATTACATTTGTAAAAATTTATCAGAATCTGAAATAAAATTTTTAAGCATAATGTTTATATATATTATATATACATATATATATATATATATCACCAAATCAAAATACCTATATAATTTCAGTTTTCCCCCCTTCCCCGTTTTTTGTTATTGGGAATTTGGAGTACGCTCGAAGGATATTCATTGAAAATATTAAATTAATTTAAATATTTCTTCTACATTTTTGGTCTGAAATTCACATGATTCAAATATTCATGACATATTTTCTAAATAAACACTTTCTTAAATAATGCTTTTATTGCATTTTTTTAACAATAACTAGACAAGAATGATTTCTTTATTGTTCAAATATTAGTTTTCAGTTAGACATTCCCAAATTTACACATAACCCATTTAATATGTTTACACATTTCTCCTCACTTTAACTATTTTATTTTAGCAGCTATCTTTGAAAAATTTAGCATGCTCCTGAATTTGTGATTATATAATTTACATTCAACAATGCATTAAATTTAATGGATAATATTAAAACTTTTTCAAATTTTTAGTTTTCTAAAATATTAAATGAGAAAAAATCTATATGAAATTATTTAAGTTTATTGTTCGAAAATCATCTGTGAAATATTATTAAATGTTTAAACTTGTAGGTTAATTAATGAGATACGGTAAATAAACATAATATTGAATTAATGTATCAATTTTACATAGTGTTAATCAATCCTTCAATCAGCTATTCACTATGGAATTATAAAATGCATATTACATATTTATCTAAAATAAGGTTCATTTGAGTAAAGTATAGACGCATAAACAACCATTATTAAAATTGTGTGAGAAAATCTATAACGATTTTATTTATATTGAATACTTGAGGTTTTAAATAGAAGAATATAGAATACTTCTTGGAAGTTGAATCTTTTCCGACATAATTTATTCAAACATTTTGTAAGTATTGTGTATTTATATTTGAATACAATTACATTTATAAAACAGTGATTCTTTCATTACAAGAATAATAATAAATACTTTTCCAGAAAATGTCAATACATTTGGAGTTGTTCACTAGTATATAAAACCATAGAGACGTATAATTTTTACATGAAATAAAATATGTTAGCAATTTGTTTTAGAAGAAAGAATATTTTTTTTCATTTTTAATTCAGGAAAAAAGCTAGAAGTACTTAAAGCACGTGATTACTTTTAACATTTAACGACAAAAAACAATTACATCTTACGAATGTGCAAAAAAATCAATATCAGCCTTTCAAAAAAGTTATTATCACTGTTGTATGTGTAAATTTGACTGGTTTTTTTTAAAACATTGATTTATAATTTATATATTTCTGCCACGTGTCATGTTCGGCCGTACTGAAACAGAATGTACATTGGAAAATACTTTAAAATACTCTTAAATACTTTCAACAGGTCTATTGAGGAATCTAAATACTGTAACACAAAAATATGTTATACAACTCAGAATAAACTTAATAAATGAAATAATCCTTTTAATAATGAAAGTATGCAACTGCAAGTATTGAATTACCGCAATGAAAATTTTTTCTTACCTAAAACTAAGTATATCAAGTATTAGCCGCTAAAGTATTGCTCAAATTGAATCATAAAGGCGACAAAAATTTTCATCTAACTGTAAGAATTTACATTATTCCTTCCTATTTAATTTTGCAGACTTAGCCATGCCTACGACCGCTCTTGTTGCAATTTTTCGTAAACAAGATTCGATGCTAAAAATATGTAACACACAGCATGCACAAAGTAATGAAATTAAAGTAGAAATGTTGAAAGACGGTAAAGTAATAGCAACACTTATTACAATGATCAAATTCCGATTGTAGTACAGTTAACTGCTAAAGAAGTATAAAAAAGTATAGAAGATGCATAGCCCTCACTAGAAAAACCTATAGAAGTGGGTTATATGATCAAGGAAAATAAAGGATAAAAATGAATGATTATTAGATTTTTTTCAAGGATACATCGATATGTACAGGATATCATTGCTTTCTAAAAAAGAGTTTCATGCCCAGATGAAGAAACGTGTAATTTAGTACACCATGTTTCTTTGAAATAGCTAATTATATGTATGAACAATAATAATTTCACAATCTACTGTTGTTAATTTTTACTTAAATAAACAAAACTGCATACATGTGTGCACAAAATTTCAAGTCTAAAGACGTATTCGAATATATATGTTCATATAACTATGAATTTAAATCGGTATATATATATATATGCATATATATATATATACAGGCTGTCCCTAAACTCATAGCATATACGATAGGGGGTGATAGAACACTTCAAGACGAGTATTAGTAAATAGGAAACCAAGAGTCCCAAAGGTAATCCAAAGGAGATAGCCGCCATTAAAGTTTGGGGTCCAAAATTTTAAATACACATAAAAAACGGAAAAATTGTTCGATTGATATGCGGTTTTCACTAAAACTATTCTTTATGTTGGTATTTTCTTGAAAATTTTGAAAAATGCCGATAGAGGGCGCTTTAGACTTTGAAGTAATCAAAAACTATTTTTTTGTCGTCATTTTTTGCATCTCATTAAATGGTTTCGTAAGCTTAGACATAAACTTAAATTTTGAGCTCAAAATCTGAATAGTTGGGAGTGGTTAAGTAGCACAAACTTAACTGTGTTCAGAGGGTTTAAATTTCAGATGATGATAAAAAAAGGAGAAATTGTTCGATTGACTTGCGGTTTTCACTAAAACTATTCTTTATGTCGGTATTTTATTGAAAATGAATTATAAAGATAAATTTCAAAAAATGTCGATAGAGGACGCTTTAAATTTTGGATTAACTAACAATTGTTTTTGCCGTTATTTTTTGCATCTCATTAAATAGTTTCATAGGCTTAGATTTAAACTTAAATTTTGAGCTCAAAATCTGAATAGTTGGGAATGGTTAAGTAGCACAAACTGAACTGTGTTCAGAGGGTTTAAATTTCAAACGATTATAAAAAACGAAAAATTAGACAATTCGTTGCTAAAACTACTCTTTAAATCAGTGTTTTCTGGAAAATAAATTTTAAAGAGAAATTCCACAAAATGCCGATAGAGGGCGCCTGAGACATTGGAGTAGCGTACAACTATTTTTAACCGTTATTATTTTTTTAAATCTCATTAAATGCTTTCAAATGCTTAGATTTAAATTTTGAGATCAAATTCTGATTCGTTGCGATTCGTTGCGCAAAAGTGAACTGTGTTCGAGGGGGGGGGGGGTTAAATTTGAACTCCTGAACACACTTCAGTTTGCACTTCTTAACTTCCAATTACCAATATGAATATATAAGTATTATTACTTATGAAAAATATATTATTATATAAAAGAAATAAATATCACTTATTTTTTTAATGTTTATTATTTAATATTATTTTAGATTTTAATTTTTCAGGTTTTCTAATCTCATACAAACAGTTGTCTTATACTTACATTAAAATTATTCTTAAAACTTGTAATTTCTTGAATTCTGCATCAATTTGATTCATATTTTATTTTTTGTAGTTTGTTGTCTATATTTTTTTATGTAACAAACTCTAAAGTCTCGTGTATTTATAATCATGGTATAAACAGTTAAATTTTTAGTAATTAAAGACATTATAATTCAATTTACTAATTGTGACACTTATTCATTTGAACATATATTTGTCACTTATTACTAACAATGCGTTGAATTTTTGTATAAAGTTAAGTTTCGTAGTTTCTGACAATTCGGGTATCTCATGATTCGACATTCTTTACCAGATTGCGTTCACCATTCTTGGTTTTAATGTCCAGTAGTCCAATTGCGTAATAAAAAAACTATATAATTTTAGCGTACAAAGTGGGTAAAATATTGAGAAAAGACGATTTCTTTGACGAAATCGTAAGAATAAAACTTTATTTTTAAAGAAATTTTTCATTAAGGACTTCTATTTTTAAAAATACTAGATTGGTGCTGAAATTCGAATCTGTTTTTTGAAGGATTTATCCGTTTACACTGTAAAAAAAAAACCGTAAAAGTTACTGCAAAAACTGCTGGCAACGACGTTGCCAGCATTTTTTGCCATAAGAATTTCTGTAAAATTAGATATGGTTTTTTATTACATATAATTTTACTGCAATTTTCCCGGGAAAACTGCTGGTACACACAGTGTAGAAGGATCTGAAAATTGTTGTTTGTTTTCAGAAAACACTCCCCCCTTCACTGACACATATTTTCTGATACTCTATCTCAAGGTCTAACATATGATAGAAAAAGTTTTGAGATTTACACATGCGACTAGTTTTTGAACATAGTCTAAAACATGTGAATTTACATGCGTCCTTCCTTAAATAATCATTTTGTTTCATTTAACTTTTTTTTTGTATTCGTAACTATTATTATGTAATTTTTATTTTATTATATGTTTTCTCTGATTTATGCTTTTACATTTACTTCAATGATTCTCAGACGTCTATAAAAAACGTTTTCTTTAAAAAATTTCGACATTAGAAAAGTTAAAAAAAATTTATACAACAGACGAAAAATTGTATACATTTTTATTAGTTTTTCTAAAGTAGCTGATAATTACAAATACTTTTGAAGAATTTTAAATGAAAATAACATTTCTATGAAGTTATAAGTTAATTATTGTCTTATATGTATATAATAATAACAACACCGGAACAACATTTTAACAATGTATATTATTTATACATATTCATTACATGTAATTAATTACTTGAGAAAATGTGACATACTAATTTTTTAAAATAAGCTTAAAATATGATTACGTTGTTATTATTATTTATCGTATGGAAGCGGATTTTTTTAGTTAACGTAATTAAAAATTATTTTCATACTTCTTTTTTTCCCTTTTTCATGTTTTAAGCATATTACATACTTTCTTCATGTAATACAAATTTTCTAGCTTGTAAGAGATCCAAAGAAAGAAAACTTGAATGCTTTTTTGTTTGTTTGAAATAGCATACGTGTTAAAATAAAAAAGAAATATTTTTAATATTAATGACACCTTTTATGCAAATTTTCTAATTAGCATTGATAAATTTTACCAGGAAAAGAAATATTTCATGTTTTACAAGAAAAATATCGATAGAATTCTTTTAAAACATTGTTTTCCTATGAAATTATAACAATAAAACTTTATCACAAAACATATTAATTACATTTAATTATCTAAAGAAGGTTAATGACGAAATAACCAGAATAAAATTTGCGCATTCTCTAAAATATATGTATTCTTTCGTAGATTTTCTTAACACATGCTGTAATTTCTTTGAAATATATATTTATATACAAGGGACATTTTACATTACACTGCTACATTTTTAGTATTTTTTTATTTCATATATTGAGAAATTTATAAATGTATCATTTAATTAACACTATTTTTACAATACAAAGTTTTGGAAGATTTACCTAATTGTGTTAAAGTTCAGATAGCCTTAATATGAATCTCTCTCTATATATAACAAGCTTTTGCACGCGTCTTCGCTCGCGTTAAATACAACAAACTATGTAACAGACCTTTTAAAAACTCATAAAATTATTCAGGGATAAGTGGAAAATAAATTTTACTTGCTATTTTTATGTATATTTACTTTAAACCAAAAACAACAAAAACAATTCACGAAGCAGAACTAAATCCAAAACCAAAGCGATTGTCTTATTCCCTAAAAGTCCAGGAATATTATAAATCTAAACTAAACGAATTAGTCCAATCCGAAAAACTACAACGTTGAAACCGAATGTGAAGCCGAGTTTGTTTTCGGAAATTGAAAAACCAAACCAAGACAACTATACCAAATCGCAAAGCAAAACATGAATAGCCAAAAATCGAAAGCAGTTAAATCAATGTGAATCAATCGTCAAATAACAAATTATAGGTACCGTCTGCACTATAGTGTGAAGCGTGGGCGGATGCCTGCACTTAAGTACTGATAGAGAGCATACAAAGTTATCTTGTTTCAGAAACCTATCAGCGCCATCTATCGGAATCTATGAGTTACACTTTAACTTTCTACCTTGAAGTTGCTCCATACAAACTTCCACCCCCCCCCCATTTTAGGGAAGTGGGGATTTAGAAAGAGGCAAAATGTAGCCTATGTCACTCTCCATCCTTTCAAATATCTCCACATAAAAAATCACGTCAATTAGTCGCTCCGTTTTGCCGTGAAAGACGGACAAACAAACAGAAACACACATACACGTTCCCATTCATACTAATATTATAAATGGGAAAGAGTTTATTCAAATTTTCTTCCCAACAACAACTATTTTCCAAATAGATTAAAAAAAACTTGAAAAAGATTTTTATTTATCATAGCGTAAAGAAGAAAAAAACCTAGTAGAATTGAGTATTGAACTTACAAAACATAAATTTGTGCATAAAAGAATTGCATAATTGCATACTTTTCCTGTGAGTTTCATTATTTGTAATTCAGTTCTGCCTCCACTGTACTTAAGGCAATACAGCTCTGCTTGGTTACTGCCTGGGTTACTGGAATATCATTCAAGATGACAACATATCCGCAAGGAGGTATTCTGTCAGTGGTGTCATTTGTCCAAGATATATCGTTGTAGACAGCTAAATGGATTGAAGGGGCAGACCTAGTAAATTTTAATCCAAGAGATTTTGTTGAGGTCATGAACATGAAGAATCAAAAATGTATTTAGAAATGTAAAAGTTCTGACTTTTTTCTTTCTAACCGATGACGAGGCCCATACCTTCCGAGTTATCTCAGCTAAACGGGTTAGATACCTGGTATCGGGGCGGGCGACCTCGTAATCGCAACATAGTGGCAATAAACATGTTATCTTCCCTTCGCATGTAATCATTTCTGCAATACTTGTTTCTCGTTTGAGTATACTTTGTTTGGCCGGTTTCTTAACGTTAAATCTTGTTGTTTGTACTGCAAATTGCTACTCAAGTTGGTTTTGTAATTTAGAATCTTGATCATTTGACGAGACCTTCACCTGGCAAGGCACCTCCAGAGGTAAAATTCACAGGTAACTTGGAGGACATTGCACCCACGACGGATTTTACATGCACCAGGCGCCATTGGCGTACATGATGGGATTTTAGCCGGCATAGTGGCGAACCACTAAGACAAGTACCCGGAACGGCTATTTAGATAAAGTGCTTTGTTGCAAAATTTATGACTGTCGGTGAACTGGGAAAGAGCGGCTAGATACCAGCAATGTCAGAGAGGCATCGTTGGGCAGTATATTGTGGACATCCTGGAAAGTATCTCTAACGCAAGCTTTCTCGAAATTCACCTTCTTTAACAACTGTAAGGGGAATCATAGTGAGGAGGAGAGGAAGAGAGACATTAGTTATATAAGAGGCAACATTTTTCCATAAACACTTTTCTATATATTTTAGAAAGATATCATTAAAGTCTATTCCCCAGATTATGTCATTTTAGTATCAGGAGGAATTAAAAATGGCTTACAGCTCTTGGTGGGTTTTACAGGAACTTTATTTTTTTGTGATATATTACAGAGAAATTTAATATTTTAATACTATCAAATTAAAAAAGTGCTGAAAACTTATACGTGTAACATTTTCCTGTTTTCTGTTTTCCTTGCGTGTTATAAATTTTGGTAAAAATCTGGTAAAAATATTCATAACTATACAGAATATTTTAAACCTTTAAATAAAAACACGAAGAAAATATTTACATCTTATATTGATTCTACGAGAACTAATACTATAAAATATTAACGGCTTCCCATAATAATTTCGAAAACATCATATAAAAAGTATATAGGATTATGTTTTAGAATGTTCAATTCAAAATATTGAAATTTATGGTCTGCAAGTATATATGTTTCATAAATTTATTCATTAATCATTCATGACATTAAAAAAATACATTATCGTTTTCTGTTTTAAAAATGAAACTATACATACTACATACTACTCACAGCAGATTTTTTTTTCTTTTCACTTCGAAAATATTTTTTCGTACGCCTACATATATTATTTGGCAAACATCCATACGTTCAGAAGAAAGTCTTTCTACCAGCAGGTAAACAGCTGTCTAAAAAACTTTTTAATAACACTCGGTGAAAAGATTATTTATTATGTAAACATCCCAAATGCGCATATCTATAGAATATTTCTTTTTGGATAAGAGGTGTAATATTTAATACAATTAGAATTCAAGCATTAGCAAAAAATTTTTTCACATTAATGTTTACTAAAACAATATCTAGCTAAAAAAATTTATGTTATTCAGAATTTATTATTTATAGAAAGTTTGTATTTTCTATTACTATACTGTATTATTAAATTAATTATTACAAATAATTTCAATAAAATGTTTCAGATTTTTTCTAAAATTTTATAAAGTCAACTTATATTATTTTTGAATTCATGGTTACTCTCATAAGATAATAACGTTATTATAAGTTTTTGTTATTGCAAATGTTCATTAAATTAATTATTACAACAAATAAACTTCTGCAAAATGTTTTAGAACATAAAGAGAATGTCCCAAAATTTCAAGGGTTTAAATTAAAGATTTCAAGACATCATTTAAAAGTCTTGTTCAGATACCCCAAACGAAGGAGGGCTGAGACTGATATAAAAACTATTATCAACAGAACAAGTTAACAATATTTTTTCTCTTTCTGTTTTATTTATTAGTTTGCACAAGCTTCATTTCAAATACATTTGGAATATGGCTTCTCGCACCGTGATTATACATGTATACATATGAAGAAGAATAGGCATGTCATACGTTGGGGCATTCTACGTTGCATAGTAAAATAATTTATAATAATTTACTGATTTTGTATTTTTATAAAAATAGATAATAGACTAAAGAAAGTTTTCATACAATTTTGAACCAAAGATCATATTACAAATAAATAGAGAACATTTTAGTTGGATCAAAAATACTATCAAAGAACAGATCCCCCTCCTCCTAGAGATACATAACGATACAAGACCTTTCCCGTCCTCTAAAATGATAACGTAACTCATTCACAGCCTTTTAATCTCTATAATCTCGCCTGCGCATTTACCTCTATGTTTGCATCGCATTTAAGCATACGTTGAAAATAAATCCTCCCAAATGCGCAGTCGATTTTAAATTGTAATCCGAAACTGGTCGCCTCTTCTTAAGTTTAGCTGCTGAGATAATTGAAATTGGGTGTAATTCAGATATATTTTTCGCTGTTTAGCAAAACGGTTAATTCAATCGAAAGCCTTCATGTCTGTGCTGTTTCCGAAAATGCAGGATTTTGAATGGTCAATGCATTTTCGCAAACAGTGCCAACAAATTTTTTAATGTTCATATGGTTATTTGATCTTGAAAATTCAAAACGAAAAATAATGAACACTTTTGGGATTTTTGTTGCATTTAAAAAATTCGTGAGCGATGTAAAATATGTGATGTGTATTTGAATTGTTGTGATTATATGTGATGTGTATTTCTTTTAAAGAAAATGTTTTAAATGCAGAAATATGTTTCGGGTTTCAATCCTTGAGATCGGATTCCTCTTTATATATATTTACTTATGGTTCTTGCATTATGATTTTAGGGAAAATAATATTATCCCATTTAGGGGTTATCGCATTTAGGCATAATGATCTTACAATACGTCTGTAGAAAAAAAAATCATGATATTTTCGAATAAACCTTTAAAACAAAACAAACATTTTTTTTTATCGTTGGCAAATTAAATAGTAATAAAGTTAAGTTTGTAAGAAGAATAAAATATTAACACTAAATGTTTTTCACATTGCCCGAATTAATCTGAACACATTTTGCTAAGCATTGTGTGTTATGCTATTTTATAAAGTATTATTTTTCAAATTGCTACACCAAAGAAGAATCATTTTTGGAATCATCAGGAGAACACTACGGAATCAATCTTTTTCTGTACAACATAAAAGTTTTAATCTCATAATCACACACAATCTACAGGAATAATTGATTAAAATTCAATAAAACATGTCTTTACGTTAAGTAAATAATCCTTCGGATTGTATCTGAATCTTTTAAACTTTAAAAGTTTGACAAAAGCGATTCTATCTCTTATAACAAAAACTTTGTCTTCTTTTTCTGATTTGATGACTGATAGCACGTAACTCAATCTTTTAAGAGTGACTTTTCTCTCTTGTAAAAAAAGTGCGTTTATATGCCAAATTAACATAAATTTCCAAAGTGACATTATGTAATGGAGATTTTGTAAATTAAAAAGCACTATATCGTGGCACTTGTAACTATTTTGCTCCATATATTGGTACAAAGATGTAAAAAATTTAAAAGTATATAGTGCCAAGATTTCCTTCTCATCAATGGAGTTACTCTCTCACTCTCGATGACGGAGTGAGGCATTTCACTACTTTCCAGAGAGTGGAAAATTCAACTTGGTAAAGAGTGTAGTTTTAAAAAATTCACTCCAAAAGGAGTGAAAATGCTTGCTGCTCTTCCAAAAAAAATCTTTTAATAATTTCTAATTTTGGAGTGAAATTTCTATAACACTTTTGAGATTATCGTGATGAATGTTCAAACTTTCATGATATCTGTATATTTCCTCTTTCCTAAAGTACAGTATTACAGTAGATCTATCCTGAGAATCGATCATTAGTAATTTATTTTAGATTTATAGTTTTAGATTCAATTCAATGACAAGATTATCTTGTAATGACAATAAGATATTTTTATGAATTCATAATGTTTGTGTAATCTTAAATATTACTAGAACAAATATTCCCTCTGAAATGTTTGAAAATGTTGTAAAGAATGGTTCAATTTTATACGTTATCAAGATATCTTCTGTTTTCTGAATTGCAATTGTATCAGAGGTTCACTTTGATGGTTGGTTATTACCGAGACATTTTGCATTTAAGGTTTCTGTTTGAAGGCAATGACGACTATAGATATTTTAATACATTAAATATTATTTATAAAGAAAATTGCTAGAAAATTATATGCATTATTGACCATGTTTATTGCGTATTAATTTCTAAAAAAAAAACAGCAAAATGCAGAAGCTCAATGAGACAGATTACATAGAATATAAATTAATCTATTACATTCATAAGAAATATTATCATATAAAAGAAATACACTAATTAGATTAATTTTCAACAGGATTATTCAATCGACAAATCAATTATAACACATGTAAATTCTCCAAGTGTGTAAAAAACGTTTAGGCAGAATTCAAACCAGGGATGTTTGATTGAAGCCGCCAATATTTTTCCAACTAGGTCATCCCGAACGAATACTGGAGGACTATTTAACCCTAATAACCTTAACGATAACATGATCTGGTCTGATACTCTGGATTAGCTCAACAGAATAAATCGAAGGTCAATATATGGAACTGCAGAAAACGTCGCATAAGAAATTAACACGATTTTACTATTTTTTTAACACGATTATTCAATCGTTATATCAATTATTACAGATGTAAATTTTCCAAGTTGGTAAAAAAAATCCGAATCCTGGCCCGGATACAAAGTATAGAATTTTTTATCTATAATTTTACTTTGCATTTCGTAATAACTGTTTGGATATGCTTCTAATTTTGTTCGACAGCGACACTCGCAAGCTAATATTATAACAATTGCAATATTCTTTAGACGTTTTTTGTTTGCATATTATTATTTTCGATTAATTGTTTATTTATATATCTGAGGTTTATGTTTAATTAGTTATCTTTTCACTTTTTATTTAATTTGATTTTATTATGGACACTTTCTCAATAGGAATTTCGGAAAATTAGTATTCTTAATAAATTTAAAGGCTATTTTAAACATTTTTTAGGGGAGAAGGGGATTGCAATTTAAAAAAATGCATACAAAGGTAATCTTTTATCTCAATCAATTGATTCCTTTTCCTTTTCGCCCTGTATATTTATTTTTCACTAATCAATGTTTATTTTGTATTCACCATTAACTTTTTTTAATTAAATATATATATATATGTATATGTGTGATATGATATTTTAGGGGGTGTTCCCACAAAAACAGAACGATCCGACGAAGCGAAAATGATGGCTCGAACATGTCGACCGTCGATCTGTCATAATCAATCACATCACATCCAATACTTTCGTAGCCGAAGCAAGTTAACAGATGGAACTTGATGAGTGGAATTAAAATTTTACGAAGAATCAGTGAATATCACATTTTATTATAATTCTGTTTCAATGTTACTCCATCATCACAACTAGGCTTGTCGACTCTCGAAGCCAATGTCGTGGAAAATAACAAAAGGACAAAAAGGCGTTCGGTGCAAAACCATTTTCGGGAAAATACCACCACTACAGCAAAACGTTCTAAATTTACTAGAAGAGGCAACGTACGTGCTTAACATTTGGAAGGTCAATCAATTCTAATCGCTCCATATGCTCAAACTGACACTCTCAAATTTCTCAGATAAATTGGCCCCGCATTCTCTGACGCATTAACTTCAAAACCCACTAAGACTTATTCGAATATGGTTGTAATTTACTTTGAGTCCTTCCATTGGATAAGGGGTAAAGTTAGATGTAAGGATTTCTTCATACCTCGCGCAAAAAGATAAAGTAATCAATCACAAAATGCGGATGAGTCAAACCAGCGAGCAGACGATTATTAAATAAATAAAACAAAATTAAAGTTTTTGATAAATATTTTTTATTCTAAAAAGAGAAATGAATTTGTGGAATGAAATTAAGATTTCGCAATAAGATATTGATATTTAAGTAATACATTCCAGTTCTTTTTAGGAAAATAATTAATATATTATGTTGAATTAAAGAAAACAAAATGAAAAGAAACTTTAGCCGTTAAAAATATTAATATATTACGGAAACTGAGAATGAAAGTATGTTTTTATAAAACTTTAAAACGAACTCAAAGCAGGAAAATGGCGAAAAAAGTTTTATTTTTGCATATATACATACATACATATATATATATATATATATATGTGTGTGTGTGTGTGTGTGTGTGTGTGTGTGTGTGTGTGTAATGAAACTTAAGAAGTTAAATAATATTCAAAATCACAATTCATGAAAGTTTTTATTATATTTGTATGCTTTTTATTCTATTATATATGAAAATGACAAATATTACCAGTTATGATAAGCAGTTTTGTTTTAATATTCATAAGCAAAATATTTATTCTAAACTTTCAAGTTTTAACAAGAATACAATATTATTTATTTATATATATATAGTTACTGACAATAGCTATGATAAAATACTAACTCCTTTCGATAATACTTTGCTTTATATGTGTAAAAAGTAATGTAAAACAATATTTAGGATTAAGTTTTACATATGTTGTTTTCATTATATGGGAAAATTTCCGCCTGGAAACCTATGTATTTCATATAACATCATTAACATTACAGTACTGTTTATTTTGTTTTATACAACAGCGAAAACAACACAATGCAGACAGATATTTTCTCTAATCTCCTTTTATTTCGGAAATATGTTTTTATAACGCTTGAATGTATTATTTGGCACACGTCCATACTTTCCGCATAAAAGTGGGGTTTTTTTATATATACAGGTAAACAGATTTCTAAAAAGGAATTTTAATAACACTTCGTCAAACATTATTCATCATGTAAACATCACAGTAATTCATATTCGTAAACAAGTACTTTTCAGATATGACGCATATATTTACATGCAACATGAATTTTTTTTTATTAATATTCCCTAAAATAACTTCTTACAAACAATCCGTTATGTGCAAATTAGAATTTTATAATAATAAGACATTTACTTCTTATATTAATAACTTAATTACTAAAACAAATATTTTGAGTAAAAAATTTCAGAATATCGTAAAGAATGTCTCAAAATTGCAAGGTATTAAATTTCATTCTGTCTTTCAAACTGCAATGAAAAAAAGTCGTATATATGGTTACACAAAAAATATTTGAAATGAGATTAAAAGTGCTAAGTGGCGAATTTTCAACCGTGTGTGACCTTTTGTCTTTTTGAAGTAAGATGTTAAAAAATTATGTAACGTTACTCTACAAATTGGTAGAATATTGCTGCTTCCCATCAAATAGAGCACTTTAATCTACATAATGATGTGATTTAATCTAATGTAATTAGAGTAATATTTCCCATTAGTGTAATGAAACATCAGTTATACTGGTAATGTTTGTTTCATAAAAATGGAGGCAGTAAAGATGCCACAAATTTTATAAAATGGCGTTATATTTATATATATATACAATCCTTTCACATTTTTAGTGTGAATATCCTATAGGAACTGGAACTCTTGCTCAATAATTCGTGTATTTATGATAATTAGTATAGTATTCAGCGTAGTTATTAAGCATAGGATATTGTATTTTTTCTGTGATGAAAGTGGATTATTGCATCAGACCTCGCCATGTTATCCATGTGTGGATACTACTAATAATTTTCCTTCTATTTTCATCCAACGTCAAAGCTGTTAGTCGTCTTTGATTGTGTAGTAAATATTGTAATGTGTTCCAAAGAGTCATTGAAATAAGGTTGAAAGGAGTAGGTTCAAATCCCCTTTAACTGTCTTTTTAATAATTCTTTTCTATTTCATAGTTATCTTTCCTTTTTAAACTATTTTAGAAATACATTAAATAAGTAAAATTTTGAAACTTTGAGAATTTTGCGAATTTATACCTTTTTGTCCCGAAAAATGAATTGTTTTCGTAAATATTGGAAAACAATGGAGCAAGTCAGACTATTCATAGTACGTAAAAAACAATAACTCACACAAAGTACATTAAAAACAGATAAAAATATCATACCTTAATTTTGGAAAGAAGATATTTGAATCAATAAAGCACTTTTTGTGTTTTCAAAAGTTCTTTCCTCACTGAATGCGTTATTGGTCTGCTAGTGGTTATTAAAATATTCAAAAATAAAAATAAATGTCTAATTTATCGCTATATAACATTTATTTAAAGTGAAGTTTAGTATTAATGAAATAATTTCTACACATGAAAATTCTTATTTGGGTTGTTTGATAATTATTGAAAAATAATTATTAAGAATAAGTAAACAAATCACTACGCCAATGTATAAAATTATTACAAAAAGTTACATTTAATACAGGAATTAATACATCATACATCATAATACATCAAATATCGAAATAAAGTAAATAGATGAGGAGATTTATCCAAATATACTAGTACGTGAAGTATTGCGTAGACACTAATCAATGGAATATGGAAATAGCCCCTCATTATTTTTTTGTTCATTTGGGAACATCGGATTTCGATCTTATTCTTTCGATGATAATTTTCTGAATTTTCAAGCTATGATTTTGAAACTTTAACAAAAGTTTCTCAATACATTTAACTAACACAAAATGTAAATTAATTTTTATAGTGTTGACGCATGCGCAGTGAAAATTTATTTAGTAAACCTGCTCATGTTTCCTACAATTATTAATATTTTTAAATTTTTATTACCGGGTATCATGTACATTGTCGTTTCTTATGTTTTCTGAAAAGAACATTGTTTTTAGCTCACAGGCTATCATAGCCTGAGAGTTTATGTGCCCGTCCGTTCTGTATGTACGTGCGTTCGTGCGTAACGCGATAACTCATGATAAAAATATCGGATCCACTTGAAATTTTGTATGTAGGTATATCCTGACAAGGCGATTCCCTGATTAGTTTTTGGAGTTAATTCGATATGTATAAGAGGGGGAACGGGGGGTTCATGCGACTCCCCTTAATTGATATGAATGGGTTTTTCATGCAGAATTAACAGTTTTCGTTCAAAATTTAGATTAGGATCATTCTGATGAGGCGATTCCGTGACAGTTATTAGGTGTTCATTGAATAAGTATAAACGGGGGGAACGGATGTTCTAATGCCCCCCCCCCCCCTTAATTTATATAAATGGGTTTTTCAAGCAGAATCTTCAGATTTCGTTCAAATCTCTGAATAGTTTTGGAAGTTTAATGGTTAAGTATAAAAGAGGGGGATAACTCCTTCTAAATCATATAAATGCTAAATGGGTTTTTTATTAAGAATTATCCGATTTGCTCTGAATTTTGGATATAGATTTTTTATATGGTAAAGCATGTCTTTGATAGTATAGGAGGTTCAATGATTAAGTATAAAAAAAAGAGGAAAGGGTTTAGCTGTTTCCCCTTCTTAATTTTTTTCGAACGGAATTAACCCTTGAAAATATAAGGCTTTAATGTGCAATTAGTATTTGTAGCCTGTGAGCTCAGTGCCATCAGTTTAACTGGGCAGTATTCTTTATTTTATTATGAACTCTGCAAATTTTAAGCAAAAAACTTTGCAAAATTTGGGACCATTTTTTCGAAAACCTTAATTTTTCTACGAGTATGCATGCTATCCGCATAAAAATGAACACAATTTATTACCATAAGCAATTTAATCATAATTTGTAATTTAAACGCTTTTGCTACATTAGTTTTGACAGGGTTATTCCAAAGATATTCGCTCTTTTTCGGTTTGTTTACGGTCCCCTATTGGATTTTGAAAAAAAAAAAAAAAATCCTTTCGAAAATATATGACATATACTATTTTGTTCATACATCTGGAGTTTCAGAGTTATTCCATATGTATACGTCTAGATATTTAATAAAACGTTTGAAATCGCAAATGTCAAAATTTTTTTTTTTTTTTTTTTTTTTTTTTTTTTTGCTGTGACTGTATTCCATAAAATTTGCTGTTCTACAAACTATCGTCTTATTATTTAATATTTTGCATTCAATAAGCGCATGATATTCTTCAAATTTGATCCAAGATTCATAACACCTCACTCTTTCTTTAAAGTTATTTTGAAACTTTGTGCAAATCAGACATTCTTCCAACACACATACACAAACATAAAGAGATGTTTAGAAGAAATATTCTCTATTCTGGTTATTAGCTTATTTAAAAAATATATTCTGTAAATGCAAATAAGTCTTATTTTGGCCATAATTTCTGGGAGAAATCACCGCTGTACAGTTGTAACTGAAATATAGCGTATATTATCTATCATGTTATGAATTCAAAAAACTGTCATTTCATAACCGAGCCCTAAATTAATCGTATCTGAGAATTGATTAATTTGTGGCTTGCTACAAAATGGAACATACTGATTTAGAGAAATTGACATGGGTAATTCTCACAGTCTATCTGATTAAAATGCGTACAAATGGATGTACATTTGGGTGCTTATGATGTTGTCTTAGCGTCACACATCTCTTAAGTTGCTATAAGTATTTTGTTTTTCTGATGGGAATATATAAAATCCCTATTTGTAAGATTAAGTTAAAAACTTTCCTTCTTAAAGTAATTTCTTTTGACGGAAATAATAGAGACTTTAAATGTTAAATTAAATAAAAAATATTCTTCCAAGTTAATTTATAGCGAAATAGCACTAGAATTTACAGAATTTACTGATATTATGAAATCAACGGCCAGCTTAATATCCAAGTTGATAAATTTCTACTAATAAAATTATGAATTATCTTCCCAAACAATTGAAAGTTCGCAATCATTCGCTCAAGTCAAGTTGATCAAATAAAGTTATTTTCTTCGACTTCGACTTTATATCATTTTATCATTGCTGTAACGAATAGGTATTGATGCGAAAATTTTTCGGGTAAGAAGTAAGAATTTCCGGTAATATAAAATAAATAAATCTGTATAAAAAAGATAGATTGGTGTTATTTGCCACTAAAATTAGTTGCTCTATTATTAGAAAATACCCTTTATGAACTCATATAAAACAATACAATAAATCTTTAACATGTTTGATTTCAATAATCACAGTTTGAAATGTATGTTTGTGTGGGGGAGAAAAGAGAGATACATAAAGTCTTTCATTCGATTTCTAAGATAATGCGAAATATATATCGGTGATAGTTTTATAATATATTATCGAATAAAATATTTTAAACATATTAAATATGTATATTAAAAGTAGAAATGCCATTTAATGTGAAATCTGCTTATCATTCAGTGTGACTGTGTGATTAAAACTTTAATTTACATTTACGATCACACTCTCGAAATCGATATTTATATAATTTACAGTTCGATAGATTTGATATCGATAAATATTTCAGAAACAAGAGGAAGGGTGCAATCAATACTGATATAGTTAAATGCAGATTCATTGGAATTTAAATTCGAAATACATATTTAATCTTTCAAGTTTAAATCTTTTCCAACTACTGTAAAGAGGAAAGTTTACTTTAAATAATATATGGTTTCGAAATCGATATTATTTTTACTGAAAATACCGACCCAAATACTTTTGAATATAAATTGATTGTATTATGACAGGAGACGATAATGTATTAGGCATTCGTCAGAAACCGAAATATTTGATTTTCATTGATTATTTTGCAAACTAATATTTACTTAGGTTAACATTTTGAAAAATCATTGACAGACAATTATCAAAAATGACAAAATTACGAAATTACCCTTGTGAACAGAAATTTGTCTTTCTTTTATTCAAAAATTCCGAACAATATTTTTTTTTATGTAATGACAGAATGACTGACAAAATATATATTATTAATTTTCAGCGGTGACCGATGTTGGGTTGATTTGTATCTCATGTTGCGCCACAGGTTTGTGTGGTCATGTAGGCTTCTCCGTCTTTTGCTGCAGTTGCAGCCTTGCCAACATATCTGAGTGAGAGATGCTCTCTTGCGCGTAAAAATATAGTTCAGCAGTTGGAGCGCTATTCCAAGGATTCCGGGTTCGATCCCCACTTTGGACATTTTTGACTCTGTGTATTGTACACTTTGTTAGCGATGTAATAAATAGCTACTGAAATATGTAAAATATACTTTATCTTATACCTGGTATTAATTAATCTTTTTAGACACATACGTACGACTGGTAACCACAAAATTACCACACATAAAGTTGAAAATTATTCGATGACACTGTAATCTAGACACTCTGATGATGATATGTCTGTTTTAAGACGAAATGCTTGAGATTTATCTTGCAATCATGTTGTCACAAAATTTAGTCACAATGATATTACAATGACGACATGAAGAGATGATCACGTAACAGGTTTACAAGAGCGAATTAAAGATAGCTCAGTTTTTTCACTATTTTCACTGTGATGCTGTGATAATTTCTGACGTCATAGGAATACACTCTATGTGGCATTTGGAACATTCATTCTATCTAAATCAGTGCTGTTAAATTGGAGTATTAATTAAAATTACATTCATAGGTACAAAAATTATCTGAATTGTCAGTATAAATCGTTTGATGGAAAAGAAAGTGCGTGAAAGCCCGTGGTCACAAAGCTGAAAATTATTACTGGCTCAATAAAAGAAAAGAATTATCTCAGTAAAATAAAAAAAATCTAATAATATATCAGCAAGTATTTTCCATTTTTATTTTTGACTATTAAGAAAATAGTTAAGTGTTTCGATAAAAACATGATGCAAAGTTTAAATTCCCACCTTTTCTTACATTCTTTAAGATCTGGAATAAATAATGTAAATAAATATTCTTTTTATCACTAAAAAAATGTAAGAAAATGTTACTTAAATCATTTAGATGAAAAAGAATTGAAGTTAGGGTTTCTTTTCTGGCATTTTTAATTTTTCGGGGAGGGCTGATATTTGATAGTTTTTTTTAAATTATCCTAATACAAATTTTAAATTATCCTTCTGATAAATAAAAAATAAAAATACTTGTTGGGTAAGATTTTTTTTTTTTTTTTTTTTTTTTTTGAAAAATGCATTTTTTTATTACAATCTTTTAAAAGCTATGCAATACTGTTAGAAAATGTACATTTTGATTCTTTATTTCTATAAAAATTCCTCACACTTAGCATTTTAATTTTCAAACGTGTCATTTCTGCATTTATATATATGCATATAATAAAAAATATGTAAAGTTTCTAAATACCTTATTTAGAATCATGATCGAAATTAATAGGAAAATAATATGAAAACTTCTTGGGAAAATAATAATAATAATAATAATTTCACATTTGCATTTATTCTAAATCATAGAGTCAAACGAGATCGTAGTTCATGATTTGAAGTTTAGTATGAGATATAAAATAAAACTTAAATAAGATTTAAAAAACCTTCGTAAAAATCTTGATTAAGTTAGTAAAATATCTCTGTATTGTATCATTTTATATACGTATTATATAATGTATATTCGTATGTTATTTATGCATTCTATCAATATAGAAAAATGTTATGTATTAACAGAGTAATGTAAAACATTTAGAAAACATTTTCCTTAGTTAATTATAAACTACTTTATATTCTCTGATAATGTTATTTTATCTAATTAAGAATTAACCAATATATATTAATAAAACATAAATCAGTCCGATGCTAAAATAAATACATCTAGTGCACTTAAGTAATATGAAAGCATATTAACAATCATAGCTTAGAAAAGCTCAACAAGTATTGGATTTTGTAAAGCGTTCAATAGGGCATTATTGTTCTACATGTAAGAGAATATTTACATCATAAAAATGTTTTGACACTTGCTAGTGAACATACTATATGATAGAATATAAATATGATTGAAACGATAATGACAGTTATTCTAGTTGCTGTTTTAGATGTAAGAAAATTATTAGGAAATATAAGTATCCAAATAAGTAATATATTTTAGTAATATATTTGTATTGTGAAAATTAATAAATGTTACTCTTATTTTTGTAAGAGAAAAAGTCCAGGATTTCTACATTAATTATTATATTTTCTCAGCAAAATATTACTTTTGAGATAAAATAAAGTGTATTTTAGAATTCCCGTACAAAAATTGAATTATGTGATTTAACAATTAAAAAACTTAAAATTATTCTATCTGTGTTCATATATACTTTATTAATTAAACATTGTTAAATAATAATGATCTTCTTATCTGTATTTGGTCCTATTAGGACTGTTCGCTACTTCTGACACTACAGTTGTTAGTGAGATTATTAGAACACTACATTTGTTCTTATTGGCAGTCTTGAGTTGGTGTTTTTGTGTTAACCACACGGGCAGGCTATATTTGACACTTTTAATAAATCATTAAGATACTCTTTGTGCATAACGTGTGTCAGGGATTTAAATGTTTTAAATTTTTATGATGATTTTTTTCTGTGCGAAGTGTGTAAAAAGAGAACACGGCAAACCCAATAAATTTGATAGTAGCCAAGATTATGGTGTGACATCAAAATGGATGATTAAAATAAAAGCGTAAAAAATGTATGCATAGCAGATCAAGAGCAGCAAAATCCGAAAAAGTAGTTTCAACTAAATATTGAGGAATTTATGTCTTGGATCACACGTGTTGATTTTTTTCCCAATATATGTCTACTTTATGGATGAAAGTTTGTTTTTATGTATAAACTCATAAATATACAATCCATATACACTGAAAGTAGCTTATGTATCCAACAGTAAAAAACAACATAATAAAGCTTCATGTTCTTAGCAACGTAAAGTTTAAGCGTGTAAATAATGATTTTGCTACCCACTGTATTTTCTTTCATTTAAAGGGAATGGGTTTGATTCTTATGCCGTTTACATAAAATTTTTCGCAAAAAAATCCGGTTTTAAATTTTATTTCGATATTCATAATTCTGAATTAATAACATCTGGAATACATTACATCAGCAAAAATCTCTTTAGCTGTATTTTAAAACTTAAAAATAAGATGTTAATCTGAATTTTAGTTCTTGATCTTTTTCTAAAATGTTCAGCACCGGAATCCTGCAAAATTAAAATTATTCCATTTACTTTTATGTAATATATTTCTATTTTGATGTTCAATTAAACTCTACCTTGCTTGATTGAATAAAACTTTGCCATTGAAAAGTATCAGTGTTGATCTCTAACTTTCACAGGCTGAGGTGTTTTTAGAATAATAATTTAAATTAAACATCAAAGTTTTACATTGGACATACCCTGGTGTCCAAAATTTAAGCATAATTGGTAATTAAGTAATTATTTTTAAGTAATGAAAGAAATATTAATTGGAATGTGCTGAAACTCCAGGTGTGTAAACAAAATAGCACGCGTCACTTATTTTCGCGAAGAGTTTTCCCCGAAATCGAACAGGGGACCGTGAACAAATTGAAAAAGAACGAAGATCTTTTGGATAACCCTGTCAAAACTAATGTAGCAAAAGCGTTCAAACTGCACATTATGATTAAGTGGCTTATTGTAATGTACTGTGTCAATTTTTACAAGGGTAGCATGTATACTCGTAGAGAAATTAAGGTTTTTATAAAAACAGTCCTAAATTTTTCCAAGTTTTTTGCTTATAATTTGCAGAGTTCTTATTATAAAATAATGTTCTTTTCTGAAAATATGACAAACATAATTGTACACAATACCCTGTCATCAGAATTTAAAAATAATAAAAATTGTATGAAAAATGAGTATGTTTAGTAAATAATTTTTCATTGCGCATGCGTCAACGATATCAAAATGTCATTTGCATATTGTGTTAGCTAAATGTATAGAGCAACTTCTGTAAAAGTTTCAAAAACATAGCTTGGAAATTCTGAAAATGAGAGTCTATAGAATAAACTCAAAATCCGTTATTCCTAAAAGAAGCAAAAAAATCAGGGGTTTTACCTAAATATAGTTGTACGTGCAATATTGTGTTGGCACTAAACAATGGAATATGGATACAGCCCCTCATCGTTTTGCTTCATTTAGGGAATAAAGGATTTTGATCTCATTCTATCAACGATAATTTTCAGAATTTTTAAGCTATGTTTTTGAGACTTTCACAAAAGTTGCTCTATACATTTAACTAACATAATATGCAAATAAAATTATAATAGAGTTCATGCATGCACAGTAAAAATTATTTAGTAAACCTGCTCATTTGTCATACAATTTTTATTATTTTTTAATTCTGATGACAGGGTATTGTGTACAATGATATTTGTCATGTTTTCAAAAAAGAAAACTATTTTATATTAAGAACTCTGCAAATTATAAGCAAAAAACTTAAGACTGTTTTTATAAAAACCTTAATTTCTCTACGAGTATACATGCTATCCTTGTAAAAATTAACACAGTACATTACAATAAGCCACTTAATCATAATGTGCAGTTTAAACGCTTTTGCTACATTAATTTTGACAGGGTTATCCAAAAGATCTTCATTCTTTTTCAATTTGTTGACGGTCCCCTGTTCGATTTCGGGGAAAACTCTTCGCGAAAATATGTGACGCGTACTATTTTGTTTACACACCTGGAGTTCCAGCACATTCCGATTCATATTTCTTTCATTACTTAAAAATAATTACTTAATTACCAATTATGTGTATTTAATTGATATTGATTATTGATTATTGATTTTATTTATAAGAATTCATGAAGAACAATAAATATCAAGATTATATAAATCTACTCCGAGAAATGTTGAATGAGAATATTCATTTTGTAGCATAAATTTTTAATTAAAAATTAAAATTTGGAGAAGGAAGTATTTAAATAAGAAAATTATTAAATCCATACATAAAAATCCAAATGATAATAAAAGTATAAAAACAAATCGTCTCACGGTCAATAATGGTAATGAAAGCAAATTGTGTTTTGTATAAATTTTTTTGTCATGAGTTAAATATAAATAAGTCCATAGAAATTAATACGTTCAAAAGATATGTTTGCAAAGATGCTGTTTTTTCTATTCCTGGCTTATAGTTCCAGTTAATGAATAAATTCCTCTTGGAAAGCTTGAATGACATAAACCACCATGGGAATAATTTTTGATCATGGCTGATTTTTTATTTAAATTTACACAGTAATGCTTGTGGTTTTGTTTACATCTCATTGTCGCGTGTCATTTATATGGATCGATTGACGATAAGTGTTTTTAACACTTTCCAACAAAGTTAAAAGTGTTGATGCATTCGGCATATCTGGCCTTCTGTCCGTCTAGCCGAGCTGTAACTCCCGTAAATATATTCGGATTGCTATGAAGTTTTAATATGTTATTTGTATTTACCCTAGTACAAACCCTATTGAAAATGAAGTTTTTACCATGATTAGTTTATTTACACCGGATAGTCAAAAAGTTTTCGATACATTACGGCCTATGAGAAAAAATCCTTTCAGTTGAATTTTAAAGATGTTATACCCGGTAAAACATATTCAAATTTATATGGATTCGCAAAATGCACTAAAATTTGAATATGCAGTGAAAATATGCAGTGAAAATAATAGTCATTATTCATTTACAGGGTCACTCAAAAGAAGTCAATTACACAATAATAAAGAGGGAAATTATTTGCGACATTATTTAACTATGTTAAACGATTTCAAGTATCATAAAATTTATATTCACCGCTGAAACTCAATATTTCACGCATAATATGATGTGCATAGCATTTACAGGGACACACAAAATACTTTAAATCGTAAATTCTATCCGAAGTACTGTAAATTATTGGTGATAGCTGATGGATAGATGAAATGTATTTTCAATTGTGACATTCGCTTTTCAAATTTTACTAATGTCTGCATATCATATGGTGTGTATAAATGCTATAGTTGATATACAGGGTTATACAAAAGAACTCGCAAACCTTACTGAATATGAGGGTAATTTATTTAAAGGTGGTTTAAAATAAGTGATGCATTTTTGCGTTTAAATGCTTTCAGTTTACTAAGAAATAATTGTAGAATATAAATAAAATGATATACAGTGTCACGCAAAGAATTATCTACATGGTCACACATGGATGATAATTTCTGGAAACGTGACTTAAGTAATTTTAATTTTTTAACTAAATTGTAACAAAATACTGGCGTGTAATAAAGGTACTAGGTAAAGTACATGGCTGGACAAAAGTATTGAAATATTTTTCCATACATTAGTATATATTGCTGGAAGAGAAATTTTAACCTATTAGGCGTTTTCTTGCTACCCTAAACTTCCGTATTATATAGTATATATATCAACCGGCAGATCAAATACAGGTCTGTTCAAAAGTATCCAAATTCATATTTCGCTAAGGAAAGTAAGATGATATTTTTCAAAATAACGAAATTTTGTTAAAGATTTCAGGAACTGTTGGAAAGTGTGATGGATGGCAGGATGTTGGAAAGCATGATTTTTCTAACTTAATTTTCTTTATGATTATGGTTCTTATCAGAATTGGAACCGAAGCATGTCTATTAAAGCCCTATTAATATTTTATTGTTATTATTATTATTATTATTATTATTATTATTATTATTACTATTATTATTTTAAATATTTTTGTAACATGTGTCTCAAATAAAGAAGTATTTTGTTCGTTAAAATATCGCGACTACATAAATCCGCTACAGAAACACATAGCACCTATTGTCGCCATCTGGTCCGTCCGTCTGTCTATCCGTATATAACACCAAAAATCTATCGAATAGAATAGTTTTATATTTAATATATAAATAATCGTAACTAACAGAATTTTTTAAGTTATTTCAATTTTTATAAATATCAAATCATAATTTTAAAAAAAGCATTATTAAAATATATCTTCCTTCTATTAAATCCTATCATACGTAATTAATGCAATGATATCCCATGATAGGTAATGATTCTAGGTTTCCGTAGGGTTTAATTCCTATTTATAATAGAGTCATATTGGTTCCGCATTACTGAATATTATTCGTATAATCTTAACTATCTTTTTATTCATGCATTTTAGCATAAGAGCACGGGTGTTACACCAAGATCTAAATAATTAGAAAGCTAGTTATAGTGTGAAAGCACCTTCCTTGTTTGATGCACAATTTCCGACTTCATATTTTTTATATATTTTAATTGTAAAAAATACGTTAAATCCCATTAAAAGTTTAAAAATTGTAAAATAAAAATATCTGGAAAACGTAACTTTAGAAATAAAATGTCTTCTATTCTATTGCGTCGAAAACAGATTAAACTTATAGTTAACATTGTTAGGGAATATTACAGCTGATTTTTTCTATTATATAATAAATAAATGACAGTGCAGGATATTGGGATATTACTCTTTCTCTTCATAGTATTTTTTGTAATGAGAAAATAGAAATTTAAAAAAGCAATTCCTTTGTTCAATAATATATATTCGTTATTTCACTTTCTATCACTCTTTCTCCTTTGTCATTATTAAAATTCAAAATAATTGTCTTGCATATTTTCTGTTTGATCATTTTTAAATTCAATTGATTATTTAACTTTTTTGAATTGTTTCCTTTTTAAGTAGAACGCATTTCTGCATTTGTATTTAATACATTTTTTAAACTTCTCAATTCTATTTTATTTTAAATTCCTTTAAATATTTTTTTCAGCTAAGACATATTATATAACCAAGGATATTCAAAACTCGTCAATTCCAAAATTTACTTTCCAAAATTTTTGTAATTAATTCTTTTTACTGGTTCAATCAATTTTTTTTTCAATCATTTTTTTCAAGTGAATCGGAAAAATACTATAATCTGAAAAAAAAATTATCGTGTATTTTTGACCTTGTAAAATCGTGATTTACAATAAAAACTATACGTATTGTCAGAGGATTTTTCCGATTTCCCAATATATTATTTTTTGGATAGGACGAGTTTTAAAACTCACGCTTTCAATTGAAAAACATATGCATTTTTAATTTTTTAATGTTGGGCAATTTGCAGTGTTTATTTAAAATATGAGAGAACTCAATTTAATTATAGAGATTTTCAGATATAGCGGGAAATGAATGTATTTAATAAAAGAAAATTGTTAAGCCAAACAAAATGTACTAATACAAGAAAGTTAAATAAGGTGGTATGGGGTAATAACGCCAGGCGGGGTAATATCGCCAAGCGCTAATATTTTGCATAATTATGAAATAATCTGGTAAATAACACGCATGTGCTCTGCGCAGAAGAGTTTTGAGTCATATAAATCGTAAAAAAGAGCTTCAAGTTAATTTGTTTCATTTTTAGGTCTTATTGTTTTTACAAGCAACTAAAATTAACGCTTGATCTAAAATTTGCGAGATACGTTTTGTGATGTGAAGACTATTTTTTTATCCGGAAATACTCTGTTAATTACATAAATTTATAGTACATTTCATGGACTTTTAACATGTTGTTGAAGATTTTGGATATCTTCTCGAGATAATTTGTAATTTAAAATGTACAGCGCGATAACTATAACGGGGTAATAACGCCAATCCTTGGCATTAATACCAAGGTTGATTCCCTACAGTGGCCGAGCTACATCCTAAATACTGATTCAAATAAACACAGTTAAAACTGTGCAATGTTTCTAACAATTCTATTTAAGCGGTCCTTTTTAAGCAAAAAGAAGCTCACGGTCTGATATTCTTTTGCCTCATCCTCCCCCCCCCCCACCCACACACACACCACACCTTTATTTTTCTTACACTCTCACAAAAAATTCAACATTTTCAACAGCTTTATTTCAACAGCGTTTTACCCATATAGGTGGGTAATAACGCCAAATAGCATTGGTCAAGAAATCACGCCATTACATTTTATGAATACATATCTGTTAAATTATTTTTTTTATATAGATAGTCAATGAGTTGCTGTATCAAAACATATATTTGTTTGAAAAATACAAACTAAAACTGAGCCGTGAAAATTGGTAGAACCTTAACATTGCGTTATTACCCCATGGTACCTTATAAAGTATTTTTCATTTCAAAATAATTTGAATGCTATAAAATTTGCATACTTTTTCAATATAAAGATTTCGAATATTTAATATACATTATAGGCTTTACATTGATGCAAATGTCACCCCTTCACATAAACTACACATAAACTTCGAATATTATACGATTTTAATATGTAAATATTATTAAAGAGCATTGACATATAAGGTACTTTGGGGTAATAAAGCCAGGCGGGGTAATAACGCCAAGTGCTTATATTTTGCATATAATCAGGTAAGTGACAGCCATGTGCTCTGCGCAGAAGGGTTTTGAGTCATATAAATCGCAAAAAACAGCTTCAAGTTAATTTGTTTCATTTTTAGGTCTTATTGTTTTTACAAGCAACTAAAATTAATGCTTAGTCTAAAATTTGCGAGATAAGGTTTTTGATCTAAAGACTATAATTTTTATCCAGAAATACTTTGTTTATTACATAAATTTGTAGTGTATTTCATGTACTTTCAAATTGTTGTAGAAGATTTTGGATATCTTCTCGAGATAATTTGTAGTTTAAGATTTACTGCGCAATAAGTATCCCGGGGTAATAACGCCAGGGATTGGCGTTATTACGTTATTACCCCGGTTGATTCCCAACAGTGGCCGAACTATATCCGAAGGGGGTTTATATATTAATATGGGACAGCATTATCATAATTGATGAAATGGTAAGATTAAGGGGGGGGGGGTGCCTAATATTTAAAAATAATCTCTCTATTTTATTTTTTATTATATTATTATATATATATTTTTTTTTACTACTGTAAAAAATAATTTTTAACTCTTGTAAATAAAACAATATCAAAATGTTTTCGAGATTCAAATTCGAACATCTTCAAAATCAGGTTTCTATTAAATTTCCACTGGATTGTTCAATTGAGTTCGAAATTTTAACTGTCCGCTTTCTCAGTGTTCGGTTTTTCAAAACTTTATAAATTTAACCTTTAATTGATGTGACAGAATTTGTAACGTATGAATGTGATGCGGTTTCTGAGACCACAAAATTGAAAGATGAATAAAAGGCGGGAATAACTCATAGGATTGTGTTTTTCTACTAAACTTTTTATACAAGAGTATTATACTTAATATTCACCTATTTAGTCTCTGGTGATAGTACTAAAATTCCAAATGAAACAAAATTTCGGTAGTGTTTGCAGTTAAACTGAAAATTACAAATTAAACTAAAAACTTAAAAGAAAAATAGTGGTCTACGAGACCGGTAACATTAGTTAAAGGTTAAAATGCGATCCATGATTAAAAATCATAGAATACTCTTCCTGCGCTAAACTTTTTGTACAGAATTAATTCTAATTAAATTTAATCTATTCAAATATTTCTAACAATATTACGAGAACTCCAAACGAAAGAGAATTTCAGTTGTAACTACAGTTAAACTGGAAAATACAAGTTAAACGCTATTTTTTTGGGGGGGAGGGGGTACAGTGTTTAGTTAGATTGCTAACAGCAGTTAAAGGTTAATTTTGTTGCTAATATAGAGATAATGATATATAACCATATGAATTATGTATAAAATTGAATAAGAGATCTCTTTGGGATAATATTTTTTAATCAAAAATTTTATTCAATTTATTAAAAATTTATTAAAGCATGCTCTTTAAAACGTCGACAATTTAACTGTAGGTTTGGAGAATCCGCTTTAGTGTGGAGTTATGGGTTAAAAACTATTTACTAGATTACTATAATAATATTAACCCTTAACTGCTGTGACAAAAATTGTCGCATAACTTACTGTGAGCTGCCTGTCAGACCGCTTAATCTAAAGATGAATAAAATGTTAAATTAACTTTTAGAATATTATTTTTGTATTGAACCTTATATACAGGACTATTATAAATAAAATTCAGCTATTCAAAAGTTTCTAGAGATAGTAATAGGACTTCAAATGAAACAAAATTTTCCCGGTATCTATATAGTTAAACTAAAAATTGCAAGTTAAACTCTGAAACTTGAAAAACTCAGCGGTATGTGAGACGCTAACAGCAGTTAAGGTTTAACAAAAATATTTATTACATATAACTCTAGTTATTATGAAACTTCACATGATTAAAATATTACATTATGAATGGTTAAAACCATGCAATGTTTCTTATAATCATATTTAAGCGGGACTTTTTAAGCAAAGAGAGACACAGGGTGTTATATTCTGTTGAAGCTCCCCCTCACTCCTTTTTCTTTCACTTTCACAAAAAAATCAATGTTTTCTATCGCATAGAATGCATACATGGGAATATAAATACTGATTCAAATAATCCGCGCAATATTTCTAATAATTCTATTTAAATGGTCATTTTTAAACAAAACGTAGCTTAGAATCTGATATTATTTTGCCGCCTACCCCCGCCACCACCACTGCTTTCTTTTTCTTTCAGAGTCACAAAAAAACTGTACATTTTCAATATCTTAGATTGCAATTTGTCAATTTCTAGAGCTGTAGAGTTTGTATTTTTAGAATTGGGCATGAGCAATCTACATGCCATTATTCCATCTTATTTTATAGTTTTCTTTGCATGGCATTATTACCCATATAGGTGGGTATTAACTCCAAATAGCATTGGTCAAGAAAAAACGCCATTACATTTTATGAATACATATCTGTTAAATTATTTTATTTTATATAGATAGTCAATGAGTTGCTGTATCAGATCTTATATTTGTTTCAAAAATACAATCTAAAACTAAGCCGTGAAAATTGGTAGAACCTTAACGGGGCGTTATTACCCCAGGGTACCTTATATAAAGAGCATTGACATATTCTTTACATGAATTCATAACATTGTGGAAATATAAAAATTGACAAAATCCGCTATTACGAGGGACGGCTAAAAAGTTCCGCGCCCGAAAAAGAAAACGACATTTTTTAAAAATTTTATTTATTTCTCAACATAATCATCAGAACTCTAATAAATTTACCACATCGGTGTTCTAATTTAACCTATCTGAATAATGCAATACATCGAGATCTTCAAAATTGTTTTTACGGCATCAATAAGCCCCCCATTTCTCAGAATATTTTGTCCATCAAGTAACGTTTAAGCTAATTTTAAATAAGGTGGATATTTAAGCAATTCGAAATTTAGTTCGTTGTTTTTCTCAGTTGCAGTGGCTTATCGATGCGTTGTAGCATTGTGAAGGTAAAACATGATTTCTTTTTTTTTCATAAAGTAAGATCATTTATATTTTACATAGTCGCTTAAATATCCCAGCCAACTTGCGTAGTACTCAACAGCGATATTTTTACACTTTTCGAAGTAATCAATAAAAATAACTCCCTTTACGTCGCAGAAAACAACTGCCATAACCTTGCTATCTCGCAAAGTTGACTTTGTCTTTTTTCGAATTTTTACATCCGGCAAAATTCACGGATTAGACTGCAATTTGTTATCAGGAGAGCAATAATGAATCAAAGTTTTATCCATACATATAAGCCATCTAGAAAATTCAGCTGAAGTTTTACGATGTAGCTCCAAATTCTTTCTAGAAACTATGTTCCGATGAAACACTTGAATAGGTGTCAACAAACTCGGCACTCACCTCACACAGATCTTGTGGAAGCCTAAAATATAAGTTTAAATATTACTTGCACGTTCTTTATATATATTTAAAGATTCTGTTGTCTCAATCTAATTTTATATGCGGTTTCTCTGGATCAGCACCGTGCGAAATGGGGGCGGCGAAGGGGGCGGTCGCCCAGGGCGCAGAAATTTAGGGGGCGCCAAATTTATACTACCAACGTCTTTTTTGGCCTGTTAAAAGAAAAAATTGGAGAGGTGGGTGCCAATTTGATACTTTGCAACGGGCGCAGTTTTTTCTTCGCACGCTCATGCTCAGGGCAATTCGGTGGATTATTTTTAACAGTTTCAGGAGTTGTCACATCCACAGAATTTATAGCGCAAGGCTATCACTCATTCATCCCATTTTAAAACCTATAACCCATATTTTAACTATTAAATATGAGTCATTTAGCGTGCTGTCCATTTACTTCTTGATTTCTTTGAGCACTAAATCCTGCCAATGAAAGCAACCGATTACCACTCGTTTTTCCAACTCATCCATTTTTGGAAAAATTCAGCAATAGTCTTGATTTAAATGCTGTGAATAAAACAATAACCAAGCTATTGATATGAAACTATAGGTATAAGCTAATCAGGGATAGTATTATGCAACGTAAGAAGATTTGCATTTATGATAAGATTTTTAACCTTTAAGCAGTGTTCTCGCCGACATTTGATGAACGTTAGTAATTTGGCTAATTAAAAAAAAAAAAAACATTCGCCAAATGAAAAAAAGTATTAGCAAAATAAATTCGCCGTGTAGCACAAAAGTAAAATAAAATTATCTTTAATCATTTAATGTTCCCCCTTTTTTCGATATGTTCTAAAATAACCTAAGTTTTTATAACTATGACAGCGATTGTTATTAATCTAATTTCAACTGTCCGCTACAAATATTTAATATATATATATATATATAAGTATGAAAAAAAAAGAAAGAAAAAGCAAAAATTGAGCACTAGCAATTTGGCGAATTTAATCGCTTATTTACTCGCAAAATGAAGAATTTAGTCGCAATTTGGCGCATTGGCGAGCGACAGCGAGAACACTGCTCTTAAGCATTAACGCCTAGATATCTGGATTGGGTATACAGTGTAAAGGGGCTAAATTATACTAAATCCCACCACGTGTGTTGGTGCTTTAACCTCTTCGCTACTGGCGATTATTACAGTATTTTTAATTATTACTGAATTATTTCTTCTCTCGTTTAACTTCAGAGTGAGATTTTTGTTTTATTTTCATCAGCTGGAATCTTAGAATTCGAAACATATTATTCTTATATCGAAATTTCATTTATATTTGAGTATCATTAATAAAATGGGAGAAAACGGAGGTCCACATATGTGGACCCAGGGACTGAAGAGGTTAAAGCTTGATACTACAGAAAACTTCACCATAAAGACTATAACATAAAGAAATATCTATAACACAATAAATGTTAGTATATATGTATAACCAGCAAAAAACTACCGCTGTATAAATATAATTATAGAACGGGTAATAATTTATCTTTACAGTTATGCATTATACAGGGTGTTTCAAAAGCTCCTTTACAAACTTAACATGCTGGTCTCTCATATCATAATAATCCAAAATATATCCCTTTCATCATGGTTTCAACTGATATTAAAACAACCTGTACTATTTCAAAAAATCATAGACTGCATAACATTATTGGAAAGAAATCAAGGGCTTTTTCAAATGCCACCATTAGATTAATAGATGATGGGACATTTAGAATATCATAAGAACATTTTTAAATAGAACTCTAACCTACTAAATTATCATTAGCAAAATTCTTAACAAGTTTTATATTATCATCTTGTTGTTCTTATTTTATTACTCTTACTTATATTTATTTTATTTATTCCATTCAATTATCTCTAAATTGTTATAACCTATTACTAGTTTATTTTTATGAGAGCTAAGAAAATTTATCATCATTAAGTATTATTTAAGTTAGAAATATGATTATTGCAACTTCTGGTTATGTATATGCTCATAGGTTTATCTCAATTATCTATATTGTGCATATAATTTTGTATTTATCACCGTGAAGAATTCTTCAATTATATTTCATTTTTGAGCACGCACTGAATAGCTAGGGCTGCGCGTTGTCATTGTGTTTAAATTATATTCTTTCATTTGTTATCTAATATATTTTTGACGGCGGTCTGGGAGCCATTCTACGGAGATTCTCCTTTCCTTTTGGCATTTTTGGGCTTTTAGCATAGTTGTTTCACCCTGGTAGGTGGGGCTTGTTGAGCTTAAGCCATTTGGTAGGCCTCCCTACCTTGCTGAATCTGAAACTATCATAATAATCAAGATATACATAAGAACTAACGGTCGGAAACTCAATTGTGACTGTACAATGGCACCATCACCGTGACGCTAAGTAAAGGTAAGAAGCAGTTAAAATGGCTCTTATTTTGCAAAATATCGAAATACAAAATACAAATAAAAATGTTACAACTGATAAAAAGTGCTCAAAATGTGTTGCATTATCTGTGATGATTGTTCCAGGCCCCGGATGGAATTCATTACTCATTGCAATCGGACCTGTACCATGACCACAGCGATTTCCGGATGAAAACCCCTGGATTTCTAACTTTGGGTATATACTTTTTGGCACATGACCTCATGGCTTGTTTCTTTGAGTCGAGACTTTGATCAATTGGAATGCATCATGATTCCGTTTGGCGCCAATATGAATCATGCATCACGGCTAAAGAGGAAAATTTTAAGCACTTGTTATGAGTTGTAACATTTTGCATGTGTATTTTGTAACTCGATTGATTTTTTTTTTTTTTTTTTTTTTTTTTTGTAAAATTAAGGTCAATTAAATCATTTGTATTCTCTTACTATGCCACGGGCATAATACGATTACACTGTCACGATCGCGTTTCCGACCCGCAGTTCATATGTAAATCTTGTTCATCACTATATGACCCACCAGTGTATTAATTTTGTAAACGACCTTCTGAGACACCCTGTATAACTTAGTCTCAAACTTTAATCCAGATATGTTTTAATGCAATAAGCTTTTAAAAACTTCAAAAAACGTCATATTATATTAAACTAAGATATATATTTTTTAAATGGGTGAAAAATAATTATAAGTAACATTGATAAAAGTTATTCGAAGACTTAAAAAAATCTTAAAAGGTATTTTGTTTATTTTAAACGAATGATGTTCTGCCAATATGTCTAAATCACATTAAGGATTTCTATTTCTTTCTATCTCCTTAGAATTCGCTTTCTATAAAAGAGTCTTTTATCATGCGATTTCTTCGTGATTTACAGGTTATAAGATTTGAGATATACATTCCAATTGCGAAATTGAAAAACCTCATATAGGCATGCGGTTTCCAACATGTATACCTATCTACAGTTATTTACAATGTCAAAGAAATTAAAATTGGTTCATCACCGACTATTTATTTTATTTTTATTTAAAACTGGTATAGGTTTTCATTTTTAAAATATCCTTAAAAACTATTTAAATAATATATAACCATTTAAATAAAGTACATTTTTTGGCAGTCCTCATAGTTTAAAAAGACTTATTTTAAATGAAACGGTGCGTTAGAATTAAAAAAAATATATTTCATCAGTGGAAACATATTAAATAATATAGGATTTAAGTTCTTTGTTACGGATTAGGGAAGAATTCTAATAACTGAAAAAATAATATTTCGAAATCTCTTAATTTCCAAATGTACAAAGGTAAAATTAAAGCTTAGTAAAACAAGTTTTTATGAAGCATCAGTGTCTATATTTATAAAAGGTATGTCAAAATAGAAAAAAAAATAAAGTCGATCAATCAAAACAATCAAAAGCTTGTGAAATATGTTAAGATTTAAAATATATTCTCTATTATATACTTAATGCAAGTCACAAGTAAAAATACTAAACATTACCTTTGGACAATTTTACCAATTTCTTTACATAAAAAATACAAAATACAATGCTCAAATCATTAAATTTGAGTTTTCATTCCACAAATGCCACATTATGTTTAGTCTTAATGCCTTGTCCTTCTTAATGCCACATTTTGTTTAATATCCCTAATATGTAAATAAAAGAGAAATCTTGAAAACATTTAACGCTTAATTAAACTTCCTCATATATTTTTTCAAAACATTAAGCAAACATTGGTCACTTTAAATGGACAAATCAATCGATTTTTACATAACAGTATTGTCTAGGAAATTAAATATCAAGAGATTATGTAGAAATGCAAATTTTGTTTCAAATGCATGTTTCTGTAAATGAGATATTACGACTTGAATTAATATATATTTTAAGTATCATAATTAACATAATTAACAAAACTTCCAAGCAATGTTGAAAAATATTTATAAATTAAGTTTTTTGGACAGCTTTCGTGTTTCTGAGATCAAAGTCTCATAAATATACTCGGAGTATAATGAAATAGATGAATGAAGTTTACTATGTAATGTTTAGCATTGACAATTAAATGCATATTGATCACAATTAGGTTTGCGGAATAGGGAAAGGAATTCCGTTACATTATGTTTTATTGGGGGGGGGGGGAGTATGATCTGTATTTTTTTGACATTACACTATTTCACAAACTTTGCAATTTATATGTATTATTGATGCTGCTACATGCTGCTTCATGTAACATTTAATTAATATGTAGTTCTATTTAATTCGTATTTTACCATTCATACATCTAAAATATTTGTCTAACAATAGGCGTATTTCCGTAAACTTATATTCAGGACATCTATAAACGTGAAATTCAATGAAATTTACCGTACAACCGTCTCTAAGATAATAATTATTCAGAATACATAAAATTAAATAAACGTGTTTCAGAGAAAGTAATATTTTGTTTATTCATGTTTTTTTAACCAGTATCATTATTTTGTCCTCTTTATCCTCGGTCCTTGTACCACTATCGTAAATTTTTACTGTGATAGATTGACTTCGTGTAACAATGTGCTGTTTTGAACATGATTTTGAGAATGTAATCCATCAAAGTAAACGAGGTATAAAAATATTTTTCCGTAATTTTTTATGTGTTACGAAAAATATCTTTATTGATTTCGTCATTATTTGTCTATAATCAATGATATAAATTTATATATATATATATATATATATATATATATATATATATTAATTAAACATATATATTAAAATTGGCTCAGTTAGAACTTCATACATTTTTTGGTGATTCAATGTGGTGACACGTGTATACTGACAAACAAACGGAAGGACACATATTTTGTACCAACATGATTTTCCAGATCTATAATTCTTAAAACCTGTGAATCCGAAAGTTAAAAATTTTGATTCAATACTTTCTTCCTTAGAAAGAAAAAAAGTAAAGCTGAAAAAAGATGTAATAGCTTATAAACGATAAAATGAAAAGTTTTTACTAGAACTAATGATTTCAAATAAATCTTCGAATTAAAATATTAGTCAACAAAATATATAAGCAGAATGAAGATTTACTGATATTTTTTTAAACAATTTCTTTTCATGTTCTAATAATTAGTACAATAATTTATTTTTCTAATAAAGCATTATTTAGAGCAGCGATTTATTTTGTTTATCTCTTAATTTATATGTATGAATTATATGTATGTTTTACAAGAAATGAGCCGTGGCGACAGACCTTGCTTTGTCCTCAGGTGGAAGGTGAACTTGTCAATAATTAACTCTTTTTTCAACGGAGAACAACGGACGGTAGAGTACCATTTTTTCTTCAAAACTATTGATTCATATTATTTTTTAATAGTTTTTGTAGTAGCTAAGCTATAAATTGCTCATTCGACGGAAAATATAAAACAATGTTAATAAGATTAAAAAAAAAATTCTAGTTTTGTATTTTAACTAATTATACTAAAAAGGAATTTACTTTCAAGAAAAACAAGTTTCTTTAAATATGCATAATTTTAAAAACAGAATTACATAATAATTTGTTGGAATCGTTTTTATTGTAAGCAAGAAAAAAATAAGTTGATATAGTTTATACAGAAAGTTATAAAATGATTGTATTATGCCAAAATTATTATATATGTATATATATATCCATAATATTTAATAATTTAATAATATTTTATATTCAATAAATTTTATGGGCTATTCTGCAAGAGAAGGATTTCTCTAAAGACCATTTCTTAGAAATGGTAATATTTTTTTTTAATATATTTTTTAGCTATTATTTAATGTATACAGAATAATTTAAAAAGACTCAGTTTTTCGAATCTTTGAAAATGTGGAAAAAAATCTGACCGAAAAATCACGAGTCATACATAAAATATGAAAAACTTTTAAAACAAGCAGGAAGAGATTTAAATCAAATTAAAAATCAAAAGAAATTTAAATTTCCAGTTGATTGTAATGAGGTATCAAAAAAGTATAAATATAAAAGTTATAAATACATTTTTAGAAAATCTGTATGTACACAGATATATGTGGGGAGATGTTTTTCGTGTAGATATGTATGCAATCTATATAATTTATACAAAAATACGAATGCACTCAAAATTGCATCAGTTAAAAAGTACTTACCTCACAGGAAAACGCACTTCCATCAATTATCGATCTTAAACAGTTATTTTGACTAATATTTTATGTGTTTCTTTACTTGAAATATAAGTACATGCACAGACTTATTTATAAAAGGCATGCATTTCAACAATTTTGTGAAGTTTGGTGTATCATAGCATCCGCAAAATGTACTGTACATTTTACTTTGCTTTTCTTTTTTTTTCAAAAAATCATAATGTCATGTAATTATTAAGGACTTTGCGTCTAAAAACATGGAACTTGTACAAAAACTTTACTTTTACATAAGTGCTATATTTACAAACTACAAAACGTCATACTTTTACAAAAGAGAAATTTAATGATAAAATAACATGTTCTATAAAGCTAAAACATTATATTATTTTTTACATCCTATTTAGAAATGCCTAGAAAAAAAATTAAATATGGATATTCTTAATCTAAATATTTTACTGCTTTATATGTAACTTCCCTTTCTTTCATTGTTCCATTTAAAGCCTATTTCTGTCAGCCCATCAAATCACTTCCTAATATCATGTTCCACATTCCATTCGGGGAAATTTTAACGGTTCTTCATATTTCTTCATATTGGACGAGACTATCACTTGAATACATAAACCATTAACTTTGATCTAAAAATTTACAATCTTTCGCTTTGCTACAAAACTAATTTCTAGTAGAGCTAACTAAAGTAATTATTAAAATATTATTCGCTTTTAACAAGTAAGAAAACTGTCCAAAAAGAGCAGGCATGGCATTGATCTCAGAGACGTTTTATACTAAATGTATATTACACTCTTACTAATGTAAATGCTCGTCCTAGAATGGGGGTAAAAATTGCGTTTTTCATTTAAAAAAAAGATAAAATTAACAATATGCAAGCGTTTAGATCAGCAATGTTCGGTTAGTATATGTTAGAATAATCACTAGGAGAATTTATACTTCTGGGTTAACCAGGATTTCTGGATAATATATCATAGAAAATTAAGACTTCTTAATAAAACAAAAAAAAACAACAAATAGGCAATGAAACTGTGTAATTTAAATTTTTCTCTCTACTAATGCTTCACATTCTGTTGCGTCACATTTTAGCAGAAACAAGTTAACGGAAAAACTCCCACCGTAAAAGACTGTTTATTGATGTAAGGGGAGGAATTTTTTAAAAAAAATTCCGTCTATTGGTGTTTTTCTCCTGTGTACCCGTGGCTGACAGGTTGACAACACATGATGAGGGAGGGGTAGAATAGTTTCAAGTGACATCTAGATCCATGGTTCCATTTTTTATGTCAGTGAATAACTCAATAAAGGGAATAACTTGCTATATGCTGCGAATGTTTACAATTCGATTTCTACAATATTATTTTTCACTGCGCAAATCAACAATATATTTTATTATATAGACATTTCATAGAAAAATGCTCTTCAAAAAGAAAGAAATTGACAATAAAACCATATACCTAAATTTATTGCAGATTAGCTCGGCCATTTCCTCCTTTATACATAACGAATCCACCTCCAAATCTATTTAAGGAAGTACCTTATCGTAATAAACCGGTATATCAAATTTGAAGAAAATTGGATAGTTATACATTAAAACTCCATTTATTAAAATTAAAGGAGCGGACAATCCCCAAGTTCACCTCCTTTTTACTTAACTAATGTACCGCCAAAAAAAAAAAAATAAATAAAGGAAGAATCTTATCAGAATGAACCTTCTTAAAAAATTTAAAGGAATTCCGGTAATCTTCCATGAAAAAACCATTTGTCTTAAGGAAGGGGTTATTACCCCGTTCCATCTTTATGGTTAAAGAATGTCCCACAAACCTATAATTTAAGTGTCTTAAAGAAAAACCTATTTACAAAATTTGAAGAAAATAGGATAGTTCTGAATGGAAAACACATTTATCTGAAATAAGCGAAAAGATATAAATTCATCCATTTTTATATTTAACTAATCCACCTAAACTATTTAAAGAAGCACCTTATCAGACAATTTAAACAAATCTGATAATTCTATCTAGAATTATTTCGTTATATATATACACACGTACATACAGAACTTTCAAACACATTAGGTCTCAGGTATGATATTCTGAGAGCTAAAAAAGCTATAACACCAGGTAAAAAAATAGTGGAATTTTGATGTAGAGAAAGTAAAGAAGGAATAATGTAAAATGGAAATAAATAGATTAAGGAGACCAAATATAGAATTTTCAAATAGATGATAAATAAATAAATAAATATACATAGAAGAAACAAATTACAGTTTAAAACTTTTATCGCAAGCAGGAATAAAATATCCAATCTTAAGATATAATTTATTTAATAGAATATTGCTAAATTTATAAAAATAATTTTAGTCATGTTACTATCACTATATCCAGGCATTAAGAAATTCAGTATTTCAAAATCTTATAAAAACAATCTTGTTAAATATTATTCCAATAGTTATACTTTATTTAATTATAACTTATTTAAGTTTAAAGAAAACAGAACTGAAATTTACATGATCTATAATAAGTTATTAAGCATACAATACTAAGTTTGTTGGAGTTTTAGTAAATCTCCAGATTTATAAGCTAAATTATTTTCATCCGACTCAGAATGTATTTGCATAGATATTACAATCTCAGAAACGTTCTAAAAATGAGCAATATATATGGAAATATACGAATTGTATATAAAATGTCTGGAAAATAAAAAGTGGATTGTTTTAGAACATTTTAGAGGGAATTAAAATAATAATCTGAAAAAAAAGTCGTATTTCATTCTTTACAGATTTTATATTTTATTATTTTTTTTATCTTTTTTTTAATTTTATGTAGAATGTATCAACCACACACTGCACTTTGTTTTTCATTTTACAGTATGATACAGGCACCTGGGGCGCTAGTATTATACTGTAAAATAAGCAGTAACATAGCCTTGTATAAATGAGTTTAACAGTATATTATTGCTTAACGGTATATTACTTGGTAATTTTATGGTTTATTACTATTAATTTTACGACTTTTAACAGGCGCCCGACTTGGCAGTATTATATTGCAAAATCAATACACATATATACATATATTTACTTATATATCAGTGCAGAACAGGTGCTTCTTTTTCGTCACAGTTTTAACATGACATGTCAGAATGACATAATCAAAAATTTTACAGCCTATAACCAGGCAAAACAATGTAATTTCGAGTAAAATTTTGTTTGGTAATTGAAATTGAAATTGGTAACCTTTTTGATACTTTTTTAACTCAGAGACAATCAAATCCTTCCAATGGTGCCGCACGTCGATATATATGCACGTAACGCGATGACTGCTTATAGAAACATTCAAGTTTTTTCAAGTTTGATGTACAGATCTCATGTGGAGGGCAGAGTTTAAACCTTCCCTCAATATAAATAAATAGATCTTTCATATTTTATCAGATTTTATTCAAGTTTTGTACAGCTGTTTATTCTGACAAGACACATCGTTGATTAAATTTGTAAAATATAAAGGGTGAATAGGGAGCTCCCCTTAATTTAGATGAATGTACGTGTTATGTAGAACTACTCCATATGTTACAAAATTGGTATACCAGTTTATTCTGATAATCCGCAACACTGATTAGATTTAGAGGTATGGCCATTGTAAGCGTTCGTCATTTTAAAATATCCTCGCAGGAAATTAATGTTTTAATTGCTTTTTCTTCAAGATCTTCTTAAAGGAAAATCTTTTTTATGTTCTAATTATTTCCAAAATTCATGCCTAATTTAATATTTTGCGTGTTAAAAGCTGGCGAACTCTGTAAAACTTTATCACTTCATTTAAAATTAAGCATATATTTTAGAAAAACTTTAAGAACTAATTAAAAAGTTACATGCTTAAAAAGGATCTAGTAATATTAATTATTAGAGGAGATTTTTTAAACAGACAAATGCTTCAAACTTCCATCGATTTAAAATATGTGAAGTGAATTTAGAGCTGACTAGGAAATTAAAAACTCAATGGAACTATCCGTCGGAACTGAGCCTTTTTTGAGATACCCGAGAATTTATGGGTCGTAGATAGTGCACACTTACTGGGGAACCGCAAAAAAATTTCTCGATTTTGACAAAAGTGGTATCGTTGGAAATTTCACATCGCGAGGAACCAATAACTTAATACGACTAGCCGTCAGAGCTGATACGCTTTTGAGATATCTGACAAATTACACCGCAGACTTTATTTATTTTTCCTGTTGTTTATAAAAAATAATGAAAGAGAAATCAAAAATCTTTAGTCATATGTAATAATGAGCAAAATGTAATAATGAGCAACTCCTCGCTCGGTCTTATTGGATTAAATGTGGGCATTGTAATAATATCATTAATGCTTTCACTGTCACCTCAGTCCTGACGTTTTGGTTGGAACCTGTTTCCAAACAAAGGTTTGCTATGCTTAACTTCATATTAAATGTAAATCGTAGAAAATGTCACTACTACATATAAAATTTTAAAACCCTTAGCGTTGAAAAATTGCTATCATATATAAACAAAATAGAAAATACAGCATAGCAACCATTTGTTGAAGTCAGTTTCAATCAAACATACAAGATTCACCTCATTTCAATCTAACTATAAGAAGCGAACGCTTGTTTTATTTCTCTGTATTGGAAAACAATTCTTTTTTCGTCTAAATAAGCTCCTCGCGGCGCTCTGGTATAAGAGTGCCGTAACGATAAGCAATGAAAAAGAAAGATGCGAGTGACTGTTGTAAATGACTGAACATAATGCGAGTGAACAGATGGTGGTTATCAACTCGTAGTTAATATGACAAAAATTTTATATATGTGTTTTGTTAATTAAAAATGCAGTATTTTGAAAAAAAAACCGTTGGATGTCAAAAGTACATGTTTTGTACTAATTATGAAGATACACATGCATTGACTAGAAATCAAGAAACGACAATCCATTACGTGAATTATCTAGTGAGGAAGGTCCTTTGGTGGTGCACTAGTTTTACGAGTACCTGTGGAACATGTTCTAGTAGCCCTGGTTCAGATGAAACGGCGCGTGCGAATGATAAATTAAGGACCGTTTTGAAAATGTCGTCGATGTGTCTTCCTGCTGTATTGCTATCGTCGATGAATCCAATATTTCTACACTTTTTCGTGCTCACTTAATATCTCATTTTCGGAAGTCCCTGGTGAAAAAAAGTAGATAACCAACGTAGAAAAACAAATCAGTCGCCAAATTTTCGACACCGTGTAACTTTTCAAAGAGCTTGAATTTTATAACTCTATGACTGTATCAATATAATAATAACGACATAGACAATAATAATTTAAAAGATGATCCTCCATACGAAACTTCTACGAAAAAGAACAAATTGAAGTTTTCGAATTTTTTTTTGAAAGTAATGAAAAAAGCAGTTTTGTCACATAATAAGACAAAAGGAAACAAGATAAAAGCAGCCGGAAAAAGCAACACGCCACATGATAGTAATGCAGTGGCGACAATATTTGGAGAAAGTTGCAATACATTACAAAAAAGAATTAAATTTGAAATAATATGTGGGCTGAACTTATTAAACATCATCGAAAATACAAGGTCACAATTCATGATAGATATTTAAGAATGTGGACTATGGACAAGGCTATTGAAATAGGTTTAGAAAACTTTAAAGCATCCGACAGATTGATAGCCTATTTAAGCATGAATATAAAATAAAAAGCCGCAGAGTGTACTAGATAGTAACCAATAGGGATGCCTGTCCAGAATTATTTCTGCAGCTAATCATAGATTCCTATGATTCATTCTGAAAAAAATAAGTAGAAAAAATACTCCTTCAGCTCAATCCTGAATACAGATGAAAGCGGTTATTAATATGAATAAGTATGAAACAAAATTTTTGACTTTCAAGTGGCTTCACGTGGCTTGATGCAATAAAAGTAAGCAGAAAACGCCCATTCTTGTACTATACAAATTAATATGCAAACCAACTTTCTTTTTGTGTCAAAAGGTGACACACAAGGTCACCTTTTGATTCAGCCTAAGTATCCAAAGGTGAATTTAGGTACCATTTGCGAAAAAAGCTAGAAAAAATGCGTTATAGTGAGCTCTAATCCAAGGAACAGCTACAAACAATTGACGAAAGAGTAGTTCATGAAATTTAAAAAGTCCTACTGCTTTTAATCAGTGATCAGGAGGATGAGACATAAATTTCATGAAAGAGAAATTGAGAGTAAATGGAGAGCTGAGGTTCTTTATTCTTCATGAGACAAATTTCCTGCAGCCATTCGATGTACAGACCTTTCACAATTACAAACAATTTATCAAACGCATACTTAAATAGTTTTCTTACTGAGAGAAGGTCTTCAATAGTGCGACCATTAGCCATTGTTAAAATGTCCCAGGTGTCAAGGTCCATTATGTTTTACACACTTCTGTATGCAGGACCACGACCATCAGTGAATACTATAAATGTATAGCATCACAAATACACACATTGCACAAAAGCCAGTACATTTACAGCCATTAACTGTTCTTCAGTTTTTTCATGCTTTTTATGTTTGCTTACTTTATTTTCAAAAATAAGTATCATTATTAAGTTAGCAGCAAATATTATAAACTTAACGACATGTCAAGTGTAACAGGGTACAAATTTTGAAATAAAATCAAATAATAAATAAAAAAAATTGTGATATAATTTATGGGATATCTTGAAAACTGCTCTTTTATGAAGAGTAGTTCCATAAGTTTTTTATTCACAAAGACAAGACTTTTCCAACGATGCTACTCTTGTCAAAATAGACGGCAGATATTTATTGCAGTTTCCTAGTAAGTATGTACTAACTGTGTCGCATAAATTGTCAGATATCTCGAAAACGGATCCTTTCTTATGGGTAGTTTCATTGAGATTATACTCCTCACAATAACATCTTTACAATTATACCACATTCATCGAAATCGAGGCTAAAATGTTTTGCGCTTCTCTAAATAATTGTGTACTAGTTTCTTGACATAAATTATAGTGTACCTCGGATACGGCTCATTTTCGTCGGGTAGTTCCACTGAGTTTTTTATTTCTTATGATTTTCCCAAAAATACTACTTTAGTTAAAACCGTTGACTCACACTTCTTGGAGTTCCCTAGTGAGTAACGATAAAATTTTAGTGGAGACCCTGACGGGTGCTTGTATCGATGGAAACCCACTACCGGGCTGGTAAATATTTTTCAAGATCACATGAGATTAAATATTCTGTTTTCTTGGTTAGGATAATTTGGAGTCCGTCCTGCAGGCAGAACCAGCAATATCCCTTATTGCTGCGGATAAGAAGAAAGTAGTAGCTTCAATGATCGAAAAGAAGTATCATCGTATTAAACATTTTTATTAAAATTCTGTACTTCTTAAAACTTAAGGTTAGAATAGACGTATCGTGGAACTATTTTCAGAATAGGATTCTTTTTTTGTGGCCACGCTGCGTTTTTTATTTGTTTTAACTTAAGAAATAAACTAAAAGCCGTATTCGAATAGAGAAATAAACAGGATAGAGGCTCTATGAAATAGAGCGGCCTATAAAATAGACTCGGCTCTATTTTATAATGGCTCTATAAAATACAGTGAGAGATAGGTCGCTCTATAAAATAAAGCTACCTTCGGATGCTCGGCATGATGTAAAAAAGTATCAAATCTAGTAAAAATAACCAGCCAACATAGAAACAAAAGAAAATAAAACAAAGCTGTGGTTACCCAGGTCAAAATTGATGCTGGTATTTTTTTGCTAGGCAAGCATTACTTGCTGTATCCCAGCAAGTAAAATAGCACAAACTACTATAACATATTTGCTGGTTCTAGCAAAATTACCAGCAAGTCATGGTGTTTATTGGCCCACTTTGTTGCTTGGCCAGCATACATAATCCAGCATGTGTTGCTTGAATATGTTGCTGGCCTAGCAGGCAATTAAGACCATGACTTGCTTGTATTTTCGGAAAGTCTAGCATTATTTTTTTACCTTCAGTTGCTTTTAATTTTTGCTATTCTAGCATTATATTTCTAGAATCAGTTACTAGTTAAAAAAATACGCAGGTGCTGCCATCTATTGAATGCACCGGAAGCGTCTACGGATATTGTGGGGGCGAAATTGCATGGGATTTTTTTCGTTCCTGAGGGTCGAACTCTCTACCTGGAGTTTGGGAGACGAACGCTCTTGTTACCTTGACAGTGGGGACCTGTCTTTAGACGCCTGTAACTGCCAGTGATTGTTGACGAAGCTAATTCTACTATGCGCTATTATTTTTAAAAGGTAAAGAGTCAATTTATCAATGCAGGTACATGTCTTCGAAGTTTCAATGAATAACATTTATTTATTGTTAGAAATTTTTTTTTAAAAAACTAATGGATAATTAGAATATGATTGTATTAATATAATTCATCATTATTATAAAAAGAATTTTCTTTGCTTACTAGATAAATGCTGAATTACTTTTTGCAGAGAAAAAAATAATTATGAAATGTATTTTTGATAAAATCAATTTTCGGTAAATTCAGTTTAAAATGGGGGGATTTGAAAACTCTAATGTTTATTGAAAAAAGGTGAGGAATCAATTATACATATTTTTAAATCGATTGTTATAAACATATTTCTTAAATGTAAAAAGTGCTTCTTAAATATTTAATTTTAAATGACTAAATTTTGTTTTTTACAGATTTTCAAAAACACATTTTATTATTTATTATTATTGTACTAATTAACACTAGCAAAATTGAAATCTAATAATTTTATGATGGCAAAAACGCGCATTCCCAATATCCTCAATGGTAATTAATTTTCATTTTGTATTAGATTTTTGTTTTAAAATTTTTTTCAAGCGGGTGGACGAAGGAAGTTTTGAATTTACGTTTTGTATTAGCCCGGAGAGAAGATCTATAACTCTTGATTTTGAAATTTAAAAAATATATTTTTTCAACTATTTTAATATACACAAAACATTGAATCTTTTCGAGTAACTTAAAAGAATTAAGTACTAAGAGAAAGTGCGATTTTTTCCCATTTTGTGAAGGGGGGAGCCTATAAAAATTGTTATTTTTTTAAGTTTGTGTGTTAAAACATTATTTCAACGAGTTTAAGACGCAGATTTTTATTCACGTGCGGTTGGCACAGCTATTCTAATCCTTGCCCAGCTTTTAAAATTCAATAAACAAAATTTTATTTTCCCCCTAATCTTAAAGACATTGTAAATTTATTATTTTCAACTAAATTAAATTAATTTAACACTAAGAAAAAGATCAGTCAAAAGACAATCAGTTAGTTTTCTGTTAGGGGAGGGGAAGAGTTACATTTCTAAATCCGCTATGGAAATATTTTTTTCCGTTTCTCTAATTGTTTATGAAACATTTCTAAAGGTGTATGGAAATACTAAATGATCACTAGAGCTGGATGCATTAAGATATAAGAATTTATTCCTGGATCCAAGATCCGACCGTCTTACATCGTGGCTGACAACGAACGCCCCCTCAACATCGTTCGCGGCTAAACTGCATTTTTGGCTGGCGCTGATGGCGCCATCTAGTGCACATCATAACAGATATAACATTCTCTTCCTTCTTAAAGGAAATATTCCAGTTGTTAGACATGCACAATACAATAAAAAATAAAGTCCTTGACACAGTTCAAAATTTAACAGTCCAAATCAAAAAGTCTAATATTGCAAACGTTCAGGTTTTGCTTTTGGACGAGTGGAACGTCTAGGAAGTGGCGCTCCTGGATTCTGCAAAACTGCTTGCGGCGAGAGTGCCGGAGGATCTGCCTGAGAACTGTGTTCTTGGACACTTACCTGCGGAGACAGCGTAGGAGGTAGAAGGGTGTCTGTCACCTGATCAGCTGGTAACTCTACTACATCTCTCGGTTGCACTGTAGACACTGACACATCTGATCCTGAAGAAACAGAATCTGGTAGTTCTGGAGCTGGAGGAATTTCCTGTAGAGTGTCCTCTTGCCTGTAACGAATTTGATCAATGTGTCGTGTCCAAATACCCCAAGTTGTCTTGACTTTGCACATTGTATTCCCCATTGTTCCTGTAACCTTTCCAGCAACCCAAGATGGGCCCCGGGTAAAAGAGCGCACCCAGACAGGAGTGCCTTCTGTAAATTTGCTATTATGGGTATCTCCCCTCTCAGATGTTTTAACTTTAGCACTGCGGATAAGATCCAAACGCATGCGAAGAGGTCGTCCGAACATTGCCACAGCTGGAGATATACCCGTTGCCTTTGATGGGGTATTTCGAAAATTCAGAAGAAATCTGGTCAGTCTTTCAGTGAAAGTGCCTTCTTTAGCTTTCTTCAATGCAGTTTTTACTGTACGCACTGCTCTTTCCGCTAAACCATTTGAATTCGGATGGTACGGTGCGGTTTTAATTGGTGTAATGCCATTTCTTTTCAAGAAATTTGTGAATTCGTCACTACGGAAGCCAGGTCCGTTATCACTGACTAAGCTCTCTGGTAAGCCAAAGCGTGCAAACAGATTACGCAGAGCTATTATTGTTGAAGTTGCTGTGGTGTTGGGCACTGGAATCACTTCAAGCCATTTTGTTTTGGCATCAACTATAATTAATAGCCAATGGCCTTCTACAGGACCCGCATGGTCGATATGGATTCTCTCCCAAGGTTTTTTAGGTGTGAGCCAAGGGATTTGTGTCGAAGGAGGAGCTGCAGCATTTTCTTGACAGTCGAGGCAGTTTCGAACTTTTGTTTCTAAGTCCCGATCAATACCAGGCCACCAGACATGGGAACGAGCCAGAGATTTAATAGCAGAAATCCCTTGATGAGCACTGTGCAGTTCATCCAAAACAAATTGACGAAACTTTCCTGGAACAAAAACACGGGAACCTCTGAGAATGATGTTTTCCTCAACTGACAGTTCATGTCGGATATGCCAAAAGGCTTGTAAATTTTCTGTCACTTTCTTTGGCCACCCATTTTGAATATGAGATCGTAGACGGCTCAGTGCAGGACACTTGTCTATCTCCCTTTGGATTAGATGTGCTGTCAGTGGACTATCATTTAACTGTCGGATAAGCAAAACCGACTCGACAGGTACTGGAGGCTCCGCCATTTCAGATTTCAGTGGAAGTCTGCTGCAAGCATCAGCATTTCCGTGCAACTTCCCTTTTCGGTACTCTATCTTGTAAACGTAGGCAGATAAAGTCAATGCCCATCGCTGGATACGGGCTGCAGCAACTGATGGAACTGGTTTTTCTTCTGATAATAAAGTTACCAAAGGACGATGGTCTGTAAGTAACGTAAATTTACGTCCCAAGAGATAGTTCCGGAATCGAGTCACTCCAAACACTAAGGCTAAAGTCTCCTTCTCAATGTGACTGTAATTTTTTTCTGCTTTCGTCAGGGAGCGAGAAGCAAAAGCGATTGGTCTATCACCATCTGGAGTTTTATGTGACAGAACAGCACCAAGCCCATAAGGACTTGCATCACAAGCCAGGATCACTTCCTTGTCTTGGTCAAAATGCACTAGTAATGATGAGGTCTGCAGGACATCTTTAGCTTTTTTAAAAGCTTCTCGTTGTGATGAACCCCATCTCCATAGCCGTTTGTTTTCCAACAACTGGTATAAGGGTGCTAACAGTGTTGACATGTTAGGTAAAAATTTCGCATAGTATGTGATTAGGCCAATAAAAGAACGTAGCTCGTCTACATTTGTTGGTTCCGGAGCATCCGTAATCGCTTTGACCTTCGATTCAACTGGATGCAATCCATCTTTGTCCAGACGATGACCAAGATATTCCACAGATGGTCTGAGAAATTCACATTTTTCTGGATGTAACTTTACACCTGCTGCTTGCAGACGAGAGAGAACTTCTTGTAAGTTCTGTAGATGTTCTGCTTCGGTTTTACCAGTTACTAGAAGGTCATCCAAGTATTTAGAGGCTCCTTTTACCCCTTGTAAGATCTTGTCAATTTCACGTTGAAAAATAGCCGGGGCGGAAGCAATGCCGAAAGCCAGGCGTGTGTACCGGAAGAGACCTCTGTGCGTATTTATTACTACCAGGCGTCTTGACTCTTCATCGAGCTCTAGTTGACAGTATGCATCCCGCAGATCTAATTTAGTGAAAGCTGTACCCCCAGACATTTCAGCAAACAAATCTTCGATATTTGGCAGAGGGTACTGCTCTAATTCTGTTACTTTATTGACTGTTAGCTTAAAGTCACCACACATTCTAATTCTGCCGTCTTGCTTCAGCACGGGAACAATAGGAGCTGCCCAATCAGAAGTTTTAACTGGCTCTAAAATGCCATCTGCAAGAAGGCGGTCTATTTCCTTGTTGATTTTTTCCTTGTATGCATATGGTACAGGACGAGCCTTGAAAAATTTCGGAGGTTCACCAGTTTTACAGGTAAGATGAACTTTAATTCCTTTCACTAATCCCAAGCCTGGTGAGAAAATATTCTGGAATTCTTTTAAAAGTCCATCTAGCTTGAGCTGCTCAGTCCTTACACAATGTAATGTGTGGTTCATGTTGGCATCAAACGCATTCATTAGGCTTAATGGAACAATCCAGTTTCGCCCAGCTAAATTAGTGCTTCCCTGAGAAACCACTAGTAGAGGTAAAGTCTCTGTTCTTGCTTGGAACACCACATTCACATTTGTACCTCCCAAAATATCAATGGTATTGTTGGTGTAAGACTGAAGCTTAATGTTCGTTTTTTCCAAAGGAGGGCAGAATCTTCTAATTTTATCAAACAGTTTTACAGGCATTATGGAAAATGGAGCCCCTGAGTCAATTTCAAAAATAACAGGCTGGCCTTGGATCTCACAAGTAATTTTCACCGGAGGGTAATCTTTCTTGTTATCTCTTAAATTAAAAATTGTATACTCCTTACTGCCTAAATCTTCTTTAGATTCAGCAACTAAGTTAACTTTAGGTTTGTAACCCTGTTTATTCTTCGATAAACACACTTTTGACAGGTGCCCCAATTTTTTACAGCTATAACACGTGCTATTTTTGTGTCTACAATCAGAAGAATGGTGTTTGGAATCGCCACAACGATAACACTTCTTCCCTGTACGGCCGTTATTTGAATTGGACGCCGATTTAACGATCTCGTTTTTTCGCGGCCGTTGCGCCGTAACTTGTAATTTTTTCACTTCAGGAACGGCAGATATCTTCAGATCAACAGCATCCCTCGCAGCTGCTTCCATTGAAACGGCAATTTCCGACGCTCGCAAAAGGGTTAAATTGCTTTCTGATAACAATTTTCGTTGTATTCCTTCGTCTTGTATGCCACAAACTATCCGATCACGGAGCATCATATCCAGAGATTCGCCGTAATTGCAATACTTCGCTAATTTCCGAAGCTCTGCGATATAATCGGCCACTGATTCGTCCGCGCGCCGTACGCGGCTGTTGAACTTGAATCGCTCCACGATCTCTGAAGGCACTGGATCATAATGTCCGTTGAGGATGCCGATGAGTTCCGCTAAAGTCTTAGATGTGGGTGCAGCCGGCGATAGCAGATTCCGAAGCAATCCGTAAGTGGCAGGTCCTACCACCGTTAAGAAAACAGCACGCTTTCTATTGTCTTCGACTATGGCGTTGGCGATGAAGAACTGTTCCAATCTTTCGGAGTATTCGCTCCAGGATTCGACCGATGGATTAAATTCTGCAATACAACCAAAAGAAGCCATGCCGGAACTTGAATAAACAATTCTGGGGTCGCCGGTCGCCGATTAAGCCTGCTTCGCTAACGCCGTAATGTCCGTCCGCCGATCGGCGCTTAGGCCTAGTAGGAACACGCGGCCATCCACCGCTGACGCTCTTTCTTCAAAATCGCGTCAAAAAACATTTTTTTTTATTGAAAAAACATCGATAGAGTTTATCCTCGTCGCCACTGAAACATTTCTAAAGGTGTATGGAAATACTAAATGATCACTAGAGCTGGATGCATTAAGATATAAGAATTTATTCCTGGATCCAAGATCCGACCGTCTTACATCGTGGCTGACAACGAACGCCCCCTCAACATCGTTCGCGGCTAAACTGCATTTTTGGCTGGCGCTGATGGCGCCATCTAGTGCACATCATAACAGATATAACAGTTTATGAATTAAAATGCTTATATTTTGCATGTCATTCTATTTCTTCTTAAATTGACTGCATGGCATGTTATGCTAGCAAGCATAAAAAAGCGTATTATAGCATGTTAAAGTACCTACCTCTGCATGCTTTGGAAGAAGTTTATACAGCAAGATCAGAATATACTGTTTGTATAAGAAGCCTTTCAATGTACAAATATTTATACATATTCCTCATAGTATTTATATACTTTTTGAAATTTTATTTGTAAATAAGCATCAAAGGTTTTGGATTTCGCTCAAATGCAATACTAGAATCTCGACATTGAAAGTGTTTATTTTGAAAAAAAAAAAAAAAAAAACAATTGTTAATTTTTATAAGTGATTACATATTTTAATAAAATGCAATTAAAATATGTCATGAATAAATTTCACATTTTAGTAGCATACTGAGAATATTTATTTTTCAAATTGTAATTTGTTCTGAATGTTTCTATTGATGAATAAGTTCATTACATTAATTATATTCATTATGAAACAAAACATAATCTGGAATATTTCCTAAACTTCAATATGTTATAAGCGTGCGGAACTGCGTCTTTTATCATATTTACATTTCCTTTTACCCAAAGAATCTTGTAAGTTCATTAATAATAATTGAGAATAGCTGAAGAATGAGTTTTATATGCATTAATAGCAGCGAAGCTACTTAGTTCATATTAAACAGACGTGCAATAATTTACTTGAATAAAGCTTTCTTAAGACAATACATTGAAAACAAAGTGTGTTTGTTGATAATGCTTTTGAAAAAAAATCCCTGTCGGCTGGGCCTATAGGCGGAGGTAAATTTCGAAGAGTGCTCATTTCAACAATATATATATATATATATATATATGATTAAAGATAAACCCAGTTTAATAACTTCATTTGGCCGTTTATGAAAAAAAATTAATTTCATTTTTCTGCAAAAACTGGTTTTATCTGAATCATCTTAAGAAAAATTCAGCTCAAATGCCCATTATGACTACATATTTTGAAATGGATTCTAAATTTATTGAAAAATCGACCAAAACAGTACATTATACAGTTATTAAATAACAAAAAACTGTCAGTTGAAAGCATTTGAGAAAAAAAATTGAATTTAAAAATGAGTCATAAAATAACCGATTTGTTGTTTGAATACATCCTTAATTCTTTAATCATGATTGTTTCGGAAAATTTTGTGCGAAATACTCACTTTGACAGCATGTTTTAAAATATATTCTATCTTTATCACAAAACTGGCCAATGCGTCACAGTATATAGTTCCTAAATAAGAGGATCTGTAAATTGGATGCATTTGAGAGCGAAAATGGATTTTAAAACGAGTCATAAAAAACGCAATTTACTATATGAAGACTAAATTTTCAAATCTCGAAGACTTTGGGAAATTCTGTTCAAAATACCTTTTTTGGTAGCCTTTTTTAAAATATATTCTGTCTTTATCAAAACACCGATCAATGCATCACGTTATATAGTTCCTAAATAAGAGGATCTGTAAATTGGATGCATTTGAGAGCAAAAATGGATTTAAAAACGAGTGACAAAAAAAAAGCAATTTCTTATTTGAACACTTCCTTAAATTTTCAGTCACGATGATTTCTGAAAATTCTGTTCAAAATACCCTTTTTGGTAGCCTTTTTTGAAATATATTCCGTCTTTATCAAAAAACTGACCAGTGCATCACATTATATAGTTTCTAAATAAGAGGATCTGTAAATTGGATGCGTTTGAGAACAAAAATGGATTTAAAAACGAGACAGAAAAAAACGCAATTTCTTATTTGAATACTTCCTTCAATTTTCAGTCCCGATGACTTTCGGAAATTCTGTTCAAAATACCCTTTTTGGTAGCCTTTTTTGAAATATATTTTGTCTTTATCAGAAAATTGACCAATGCGTCACTTTATACAGTTTCTAAATAAGAGGATCTACCATTGGTTGCGTTTAAAATGAAAAATGAATTTAAAAATGAGTCAGAATATAAGCCGTTTGGATTTGAGGTTTTTTCTCCAACTCCTATTTTTGTTTAATTTCTTTTTGCTATACGAATTGGTCCCATGAAAAACTTGTCAGTATAAAAGTTGTAGATATTTTTGAGAAGATGTAAAATAAATTTAATCAGATTTGATATCTTAAAAATTGACTGTGTTATGGATTTTTCTCTTTTTTCAGCGCCCTTTTTCTTTTCGTTTTTAATTTTTTTCATCGGTAAAAGTTGGTCCTATCAAAAGCTTGTAGCTGCAAAAGTTTTAGATAATTTTAAGAACATTTATAAAAAATTTAGTTGAACTTGATATCTTAAAAATTGACGAAGTTATGAATTTTTTTCTCTCAAAATCCCTGTTTTTTTCGCCCCTTGAGCTCACTTCTAAATTTATCAAAAATCTGTCATGTATATACTTTTGGCCCATTTTTAAGAAGTAATATAAACTTTAAACCGATTCGATATCTACTTTAATTAAGAAGTTATGGCGTTTTTTCGGTTTTCACAAAAACGCCCCCTATTCCGACCCCCTTGGTCCGATTTTGCCCATTAACGAACTCAGCCAAGATTTTATCCCCATTGATTTTATGTACCAGTTTGGTGGAGATTGGTGAAGAATTATAGAAGTTATCGTGTCCATAAAAAAGTGAGATAATAGATAGATAGATAGATAGATAGATAAACTGGTGCGATTGCATTAGGTAGTATTTCTTACGAAATCTACCGAATTATGCATAAAAGACCTTAATGCATTATTACAACGTAAATATAATAATACGATAAAAAATAAACTTGAATTATTTAGGTAAATTTAATAGATAAACTAAAATACCTTTTTTTACTCAATCTATAATACATAAAAAGAAAAATCGGAAAAATTGTATTTTAAATATTTCCAAGTAACATTTTTAATCGTTAAGTTTGGATTATTTTATAAATTGAAAATGGAACTTTTTACTGATATGTGTTGATAGATAAAAAAAAAAAAAAAAAAAAAAAAAAGATGAGTCAACATATTATAAATATAGTTCAATGCTTTAAATAGATTAAAATATCGGCTGATCTCCTATGGGGAAATCTGTAATTCGGAGAGTTCACGTTGAAAACTATTAGTAGCAGGGTTAGTACAATTGCACCAATTTTTGGCCAACTTTCAGAAAGAGCATCATATTTGACGAAATAAATAAGTAACCATACTTGCAGCCAACTTCGTGATAACTGGCTAATTTGGCGGAATATCTATTTTTAATTTCTAATACATTTAAAATATATTAAGATATTCTACATTTTTGTGAGATTGAATAAAAGACGTTTTTAAAAAAATATATATATTTAATCATTTCATGTCTTTTTTTTTTCCATAGCGGGTTTTTTAGCTTTATGGGAAACAATTAGTTACAAAGGGTAATGGAAATTATAATTACTGTTTTTTCGCATGATTAAAAAAAGAATTCCAGCATGGAAACCGAACTTTTGGTATCTGAAATATACTTAAAAATCTTGGACTTTGAATGAGCATAAAAATAAAGTTTAAAAAACAAAACTGTATCTGTCTGATATAAATTTTTCATACATTTAGAAAGAAACTACATGATTTTGAACCAAAAAGATGAAATTTTAGACTCATATTTTAGGACCTATAAATATCTATTTCTTAAAAATTTGAATTTATTGAAAGTTTAAAAGTTTTAAGTGTCTTTAAAACATATTTCTGTAAAGGGCACAACGTACCGATATAATGGGTGTAGAAAACTAATACACTGGGTTGATTTTACGACACTAAAGCCTTACAGTACATTAAAAACAATGCAAATAAATCTACTCTCTATATATAAAATCCCAATGAAACGAATTTATAAAACAGTTTTATCAAACGATTGAGTTTCTTTTACGGCAGTTTTTCTTAACCTCTTCAGCCCCTGAGTACCCAAATGGGTACATCAGTTTTGACCCATTTTATTAATGATGCTCAAATATAAATGAAATTTCGATATAAGAATAATATTTTTCGAATTCTAAGATTCGAGCTAATGAAAATAAAACAAAAATCTCGCTCTGAAGTCAAACGAGAGAAGAAATAATTCAGTAATAATTAAAAATACTCTAATAATCGCCAGTAGCGAAGAGGTTAAAGCATGGAATATTATTATGTAGTGAAATTAAAACCAAAAATCTGTATTGGTCTGCAGATCTCAAAACTGGTGTTATAATTTTAAAATTTTAAATAGTTTTTGAGATATTAAATTTCTTTATATTCCTTATTGTGGAAAAAGGGAGAAAATGGATAACGATAGTTATTATTAGATTCCTTTTTCTTCTGACATTTTCAAATTTAAATCGAAATTATCTTTTACTTAAATAAATAGTGAAACAATATTATTATTAAATTTAATTTTTCAGAAACATCTGCAAAATAAAATCTCATTTTTACATACTGGATCTCTAGGAATCAATTTAAGATAGAAAACCAAAATTTAAATTCCACTACCATAAAAAATACAATTCCACCGTAGCTTTTTTAGTCTATTTTTATTTTAAACAAATCGCATAAACCAGAAATGGTTTAGAGAGAATTATGTAATTTTCTAAGCATTTATTGCCGAAACGTCAGTGAAGGACACGATTTTTTTTGTTTCTGTCTGTCTGTCGGCGGTAACTGAAGCAAAAAGCATTCGATTGACTTGAAATTAAGTGGGTATGTTAGCGAGGCACTGGGATTAAGCTGTATAGTTTTTGTTAGATTTTTTTCATTCGTTCGGAAAATAAAGCATATTTTATTTTGCGCAATAATTTTCTATGGCAAAACCAATAATTTTCAATTCTTTTTCATGAGAGAAAATGACGCATTTGATTAATGAAATTCAATAATAAATGGATACTGAAATTTACCAATTAAATTATTCGTATTGTTTTGAAATTTTGTCTATGCATTTACCAGATTTTTTAAATTATTACTGTAAATTTTGAAGAATTTTTACAAATGTGTTTCAAATCTAATTTGCTTTAGAGATTTACTTATTTCAAATGTATTTATTCCATTTTCTTTATTTTCTCTTAATGTTTGCTAAGCAACAATTCATTCCAATCCTTATTCTTATCTTATACAATATACAATATAAATGTGAAAGTGTGTCCGGAAATTGGAATGAAATTGTCTTCAAAACGGATGAATTAATGTCTTTGAATCTTTGCATATAGATAAGTTAAAGCCCGGAAATGAACATAGGCTAACTTTTAATACATTTATTGAAATATTTTCCTTAATAATTCAAAATTTCATTATTTTTTATACAGAATCAATTAACATTTTCCGATACAAAATAACCATTTTCTTTTTCTGTGTCCAAGAAAATCAAATCCTGGTATAGCAATTTTTCCTCGTCAATTAATTTTCAGTTGAAAAATTAAAAAAAAAAATCAAACAGAATAACTATGACGTCATACTTGAAGTAAAATTGAATGAATTGTCGTTTATTATATAAGAAGTATGAATATCGGACACGTTAATAAGATGTTTTCTGTGAGAAATGGCGACATAACTAGAAGTAATGTGAATAAAAAAAATTTATATTATAAAAAAGATATTTCATTTGGAAAAATATGACGTCATACGTTAAATAACACAGAAAATTTGAAGCATTCGTTAAAAATGCAAGGGTATGGATATGTGTGCCTGTTAAACATCGATAAATAATGAAGTCACATTTAAAATAAAAGAAAAATATTTTTTTACTAATACTGATTAACAAATTTGTACTTGTTTACATTTAAATGAAAGTTTTCATTCAAAGTATTGTTATGATTCTCAGTTTTTTACTTGAAAAAAGGAGAAATAAAACCGATTAATATACATTAAGGTCATAAAAAACTTTGCCTGTATATGGAGCTCTAGCGGCCACTCCGTTCAACCGATCGAAGTGAAATTTCAGATATAGCTATTCAGAGGTATGAGCTCGAGATTCTGTGAACGGCAACAAAATGGCGCTCACGGTTACGGTTATAGTTACAGAAACTCGAAAATTACCAATGGCAACACCAATTTTTTCATCACAAAATGCTCAGCGCGTGCGAAAACCCTAAGGAGCGTTAGAACCGTAAGTGTATAGCAAGAAACGGACACGTTATGCACGCACAAAAAACTGTTCTGCGAATCACCCCCCCATAAAAAAACACGATTGGGGCGCAAGGAGTAAATTTGCATATGACACAGAATCAGTACACTAATCTGTGATTACAACACAGGTCGGAGAAAACTTTTATTTTGATTACCAATTTTCATATGGGTGACTTCGCGGGAAATTACACGTTGCATGGTGGCGACTATGGACAATACAGCCAAACGTTACATCGCATGAGCGTTGTTTGAAATCTCACGTTTGATAGAATCTTGCAAACTCGGCAAAGTTTGCGGATTGCACATGTACACTCTAGATTTCAAATATCCCCAGAATCTGAAATCCATAGAAGTGAGGTCGGGGGGGGGGGGGGGGTTCGCGGAGGCCATTGACGTTACCAGTTAAGGTGAAATATGCCTCGTTCGTTCATAATATGCGAAGATGTCGATCGTTATCTCCATCATATTGGATAAGAAATTCATTAACAAAGTGTATATGTTGTTGATGGACTCTCACTTCCAACATCTGGGCACGCTGGTACCGGTAAAGAAACATGCCGATTACAGAGCGCAATAACTTTAAGACCATTGATTTTGGTATAACAAATACACGAGACGCACCTTTTGTAGTTTCAACCATCCTCTAGTCACTATGTGATGCACTTCCATAACAGTATCCTCAGGAAGAGTTGGTCGTCCGGATCGCAGACTATCACAGGTGCAGCCAATTTCTTCGAATTTCATTACTAAATCACGAAGAGCTTGTGAAATGCATAACCCATGTATTTGTCGATGGTTACGACGGTAAACGCGCCAGGTTTTCGCAGCACTCATTTCATTTTGATAATAGTTTTACCAACTCACCACGAACGAAATCATTTTGTTGGCATCTGCGAGCTCCGACAGAAGAACTAACATTTGCACCCTACTTTTTATCCGTTTTCTACGCTGACTATCTGGCAAACGATGTTCCGTGATTGGGATCTTGTCTCTGTCATATTCAATTTTTTTCATGCGGCTTGGTCGTGTTTTTTCGGGGCCGTTCGTAGAGCTGATTTTGTGCGAGCATAACGCGTCCGTTTATTGCAATAACCATACCTTTCCAAATCTGTTATGGGTTTTCGCATGCGCTGAGCATTTTGCGAAAAAAAATGAGTGTTGCCATATAAAATTTCGAGTTTCTGTAACTATAACCGTAACTGTGAGCGCCATTTTGTTGCCGTTCACAGAATCTGGAGCTCATACCTCTGAATAGCTATATCTCAAATTTCACCTCGATCGGTTAAACGGACTGGCCGCTAGAGCTCCATATATCGGCAAAGATTTTTTATGACCACCCTGTATATTTTTGACGCTATTATCTCGCTAAAATAATAATAAAAAATAATTTGAAATTGTAGCGATGGCACAAAAACTTTATTAAAGTAAATTTCCTAAAACTAAAATTAAGTTTTCACACATTGGAGTTTCATGTATGAATTTATTACAGAAGTGAAAATCGTCTGCAACATACAGCGTTAGAAAATTTAAATTTCTGTGCATCGCCATTGCTTATCTTTTATAGAAAACTATTACTTCACTGTATTGTTGAGCATGGTCATTGGTCAAAATAGAGATATTGTATAAAAGTGATGGAATGACGATGCAGAAAAATTTTCAAATTCTTAACAGTCTATTGACAATTACACCGTACAGTAGACAGTTATTGCTACTAATTCATATGAATTGAATTTTTTAAAATAATATACTATTTTAATTAATTATTTTTAAAAGATGGCAGTTAAAACAGGTCTCAAAGATGTTTTAGTAAAAATTTTTATTGAGTAAAAATGATGTAATATTTTTTTATCTAAAGCAATCATTTTAATTAATAAACAAAAAAATATATTTTAATTTCTTCAAAGTGGTGTCATTTTCAACTCAGTAGCTTTGAAATTAAAAACGAAATCTAAAAACAATAATATACATTTAAGAAATTTTGTTTTGCATTTCTTTAAACAATATTCTTTGTCACTAAAAAATAAACCAATAACTATGAACGGAAGAAATAAATAAAAAAACATATAAATAATAAAATAGAATAACAGAGATGTAAATTTATTTCTCATTTAATCATAGAAAACAAGTATGAAATTTCATGCTCACTATAGAAATTTTAAATGATTCTATATATAAACAAAAATAAACAAGTAGTTACCATCAGAAGTCTTTCTGCTATAAAATATTATAAAAGATTGAACACGCATGCTTTTAATAATCGAAATTGTTTTCTTAATTGATGGATTTGTGCTTCTTTAAATGTTATGTGAACAAAGTCACCGGTAAACCTAGTAATGTTGTAAATTTGAAAGCGTGTACGAAAATTCAAAAGAAGTCAACATCAAAACTGATGAATTAATTAATATCTTTGTAGCTTTGCGTATAAGTCTAATATAGCTCAGAAACACTGAAAAAAAATATACCGCCTTCAACTAGAACGAATAAGTAGTCACTTTCTAAATCCCTGAACTAGAAATATAGATATCGGAGTTATGCGTATAAGCTGCAGAAATAAACCAAATCGACAAAATGTCCGAGAATTTCTAATCTAAGATTTTCTTGGTGATTAAACGGTATTTTAGTATAATTAATCGTTTGAATTGCGAGAAATTATAACTTGATTTTTCGATTAGATTTACAGAATAGACTATAGTTATTGAAACTGAATTCTCGTGTTCGCATTTATTTGCAGAGATTTTTAAATAAATTGCACAACGAAATTATGGGAAAGCGCTCTAGAAAATGAGGGGAATACAGCGACCTGTTTACGAGAATATATTTTTCGGTTTGGTTCCTTCCTCCGGAAAAATGAACGTCCAACTCAACTCAATTGCGTAAACAAATGGCGGGCGAGGCGAATGCAGAAGAAAGAAGGAAGATATTTGTTCTTCTTTATCAAATAGCTAACTTATAATTGAGAAACTTCAAGGTATGTGCAAGTTTTACATGAATAATTGTTTAACAAGCAAATTGATATTTTGCTTGTTCTTAGTATTCATTTTTTAAATTAAATTTCTAAGTTCGTTATATTTTCGTGTTCTATTGTGGAATTTATTCTCACTAATTACAGCGTGTATTTTTAATTTAATGATCAAAGTTAAGTCATTTTCAATTATATTATCACATTTTTTAACAGAAACAAATTTAATATGAAATAAATCTCGTTAAAATATTTTCATTTGTGATAAAGTTGTAAATAAAAAATTTAGTTCTAGCTTGTTTCTCATGCAATATATTTAAATGAATTGCGATATTGTTTCTTGTTAAAATTCCTTTTGCCTTGGTCATATTATTCTGATATAAAGTTTGTTGTAGGATTTTAGGAACAACCTGAATATTTACAATCTAATCTCCGAAAAAGATCGAAAACTTCAAACACGGTTGTAGGATGCATTAAAAACTTCCTTGCTAAATCAAAAGTTGAAAAGTTATTCTTATTGACTTGTCAACAATTGACTTTATTTTAGTCTCTCCCTGACAAATAAACAATAGGATCATTCCATAATAACTTACGTTACATTTTGAACAACTCGCAGTAATTTTAGTGATATAACACACAAAAAATTTTCTCAAAATGCAAATTTGATGTGGTTTGCTAATTAAACTTATCCAAAACCTAATCTAGATTAAAATTAGCTCATTTTTGTATTATTTCTTATATTTTGGTAGTTTTATTTACTATGGTGATTGCCATTACTGAAAAAGAAATTTAAGTTATCATATAAAGTGTAATTTTCACTATCATGTTTTAGGTAATCTTCATCCAAATTGGTTCTTCTCTCCTTCATATATTTTTTTGCCATTAGTCACTTATTTGTTTTTTAGTTGGTACTTTTACTAAAGCAAAATTTAATTTTCCGAATAAACTCAAGGTGTATTATTACATTTTGATCGATTTATCTAAAAGGATTTTGGCAATAAAAATTAATTTACAGAACGAACTTTTTGGTAATTTGGCAAACATTGTGCTTTTGAGAAGGGGGGGGGGGAGTAAGCAGGGTTGGATTTTTGACATGACAAAGGTTTAAACCGATTAAAACCGTCAAAAACCCAGAGTCACAATCTGCTGCGGTGCATTAGAGTTTGTTTAGGAAACAAATTTTAAAACTAGTAACAGTTGCCATACATTATGTTGAAATTTAATTATATTATAGTTAATTAGCAGGTCTTAAAATATTTTTAATTAATAAAAATAAAGGTAAAAATGACAATTTCAAATCTCAGAAATTTTATCTCAAAATGGAGATGCAGAAATATTTACCCAAAAATTATGTTAAAATATCTTGTCTGTTTATTAATTATTATTATTTTAATACTTTAAAAAATGTAAAGTTATTTAGTGTGCATTTTGACATAGTTAATATTTATAAGGAAGAAGTTAAGTGTTACAAATACAGGATTTTCAAAAGTGTTGAACTTGATACCGACACTTAGTGTACAAGTGTTTAATACATAGATACATAGTGTTTAATATATATGTTTTTTAATGCTATACACATTATATACATAGTATCCAGTAGATTAATTTTAATTTAAATATAATGCATATTTATATTTATTATTATTACGCATCATTATAAACCATTTTTATCTCTAACCCCCTCCCCTCCCTAACACACATATTAATAGTACTACAAATACAAATGTCTACTTTGAAAGCAAGATAAGACAAGAAGTAATTTTTCAACAACTGAATACTTAAGTTATTTAAAAAAAATTATAGTATTCAGTGGGAAAAAAAATAATAATAACTATTTGTATAAGCTTAATTTTCAGCGTAGTAAATAAATAGGCTGAATATTGTAAATAGATATTCAGATATTATAGAAAAGAGTTAATTTTTTATTATCTTTATGTTAGTTAAAAATTTCAAAAATGACTGACGATTTAAAATTTACCGATTTTTTTGAAAAACTAACTAACAATTGTAAAAGTCAAAACAGAAAAAATATTACACTGATCTATGAAATACTTCTATAGCACAAAATATTATGTCGTTTTTTTTTATTATTATCTAATTAAATACACAATTAAAAAAAACATTCATTAAATATTTCCAATTAATTTGATTACATAATCAAAATCAATCCAAATGAAAGTTATCAAAGTAGAAATTTAGTTCAATAATCAAATTCATTTGCCCACGTAGCATACGGTAGCACATAACCAGTTTTGAACATTTTTCTGTTCCTTACCAATAATAGAGTTTTGAATGAATTAGTCCAAAATTGGAAAACATTTGTTCTATTGCAGAAACTGGCAGGGCATGATAAAAATTGTTCGGCTAATTCTACCAAATCAGAAATTAGACCAGACTAGGAAAATTTGCATTTGTTTATAACCTTCTAATATTTTGTTTACTATTCAAAATGCTTCTTCAAAAATTTTAATTTATTTTTTCTAGGTCATATTTAGAAACATTTTCTTTATTAAAAGCAAATAAATTTTACTTAATATATAGATATAGATATATATAGACACATATAGATATACATATGTAAATAAATATTTTTATTTACATATAAATATAGGTTTTTGACAGTTTTTGACATGACGGTTTAAACCATGGTTAAAACCATCAAAAACTGTCGCATGTCAAAAACTTGCCAACCCTGCTAGTAAGGCATTATGCTAATATTCTTCATTCCACAGTTTTTCTTGCTTGAAATTTGTCATAATTTTACCATCAGTATTATTACTGATAATGCCTTGAAATATCCTTTTGGTTAATCTCATGATCGTCTCTTAATCTGCTTTATTAAAACCAATATTTAGCTAGATTGATTTCTATTAAGATGCTTTTCAGTTTTTTCGATTTATGACAATTGAAGGCCAACTGCTTTGACTGACAACTGTCACAAAAAATTCGTAATTGCTACTATTTGGAGCTATATAAACTATGATGTTACGAAAATCAGTCTTAAAGCTAAGGGACAGTATGTATATGTATTCATTTAAGGGTCGAGGAGGTCTGACATATGATATCAAAAGATATCTCTTGGGGGGGGGGGATTTGTCTTTTGATATTGTTATCCTTTTTAATCCACTCAAAAATTTCTTTTTATTTGTAACTTGTTTTGATAGAAAGTAGCACATTAACTTTTTTTTTTTTTAATATAAAGTTATTATTAAAATCACTAAATTATTATGGAATTTATTTAATTCTGATGATAAAAAAAATGTTAATTGTGACTGTGGGAGGAAAAGACTGAATATTTTAAAATTATTGCAGAAATAAACCCCCCACAAATTTCGTTAATTTACTGCACATATGCTTTTCCATTTACCAACGTAACACCAAAATGACATGATCCCGGGTACAGAATCGGTGCAACACTGCGACACACGTCACAGACTCTTGAAAATGTTTGAAGATTATTTTTCAACTGTTAGTTTTTTTTAAAAAAAATGCTAGAAATCATTTGCTATGTACCAAAATTTGTCTAGGTACCCATAAAAAATGCAAATAATCACAAAAATATCAAATTTCATCAAAATACCCCCCCCCCCCCAAAAAAAAAAATATCACCTGCAAATTTTGTAAATAGATGTGGAAAAAAACAGAAATTTCATCAAAAGAATGCAAAAAACAACAAATTTCTTCAAAAAATCTCAAAAAATTTGTCAAAAAACTGCAAAAAAAAAAAATGTCTCGGTATCTCAAATAAAACAAATTTCGCGAAAGTATTGCAAAAAATTAAAATTTTGCCAAAACATCTAAAAAAATGGCAATTTCTATGAAAATTTTTTTTTTTTAAAAAGGCAAATTTTGACAAAAAAATCTCTAAAAAATGGCAAATTTGTAAACATATTGTGAAAGAAATTCAAAATATTGTGAGAAAACAACAAATTTTGACAAATGATTGTGAGTAAACAATAAATTTCGTCAAAGGATTGAAAAAAAAAAGCCTCAAATTTCATCAAATAATCACAAAAAAGATAAATTTTGCAAAAAAACAACAAATTTTGCAAAAAGATCTTCAATAAAACGGCAAATTACATTGAAAAATTGTGACAAAATGACAAATTTCATCAAAAGAACTCGAGAAAACGATAAACTTTACCGAAAGACCTCAAGATGACAAATTTTATCCAGGTTTCATAAAAGACGCGAATTTCGTCCAAAGATCTCAAAAATCACATATAAAATTTGTCTAAAAAGGTAAATTAGCTAAAAATAGCAAAAAAAAAAAAAAAAAAGACAAATTTCTCAAAAAACAAACGAAAAATGACAATTTCACAAAAAAAAAAAAAAAAAAAATCATGAAAAAAGGATAAATTTGATAAAACGGCAAATTACAGTGATAGTGAGAAAAAAACGACAAATTTCACCAAAAATCCCTGAGAAAACAAATAGTTTTGTCCTAGTATCATAAAAGACATGAATTTCGCCGAAAGATCATGAAAATACTTTAAATTTGTCTAGGTACTTCAAAAAATGCAAATATTGGTAAACAGATTGTGAGAAAACAACACATTTTGTCAAAAGATGAAAAAAAGAGGCACATTTCATCAAAAGATCACAAAAAAGGTAATTTTTGCAAAAAAAAAAGGTGAAAAAAATGACAAATTTCTGAAAATAACCAAAAAAAAAAAGAAAAAAATCACGAAAAAAGGATAAATTCGATAACACGGCAAATTACATCGAAAGATTGTGACAACAAAATGACAAATTTCACCTAAAATCCCCGAGAAAACAAATAATTTTGTCCTAGTATCATAAAAAACATGAATTTCGTCAAAAGATCATGAAAATACTTTAAATTTGTCTAGGTACTTCAAAAAAACGCAAATATTGATAAACAGATTGTGAGAAAACAACACATTTTGCCAAAAGATTGAAAAAAGAGGCACATTTCATCAAAAGATCAAAAAAAATTAAAAAAAATTACAAATTTCTAAAAATAACGAAAGAAATGTAAAATTCCACAAAAAAAGCAAAGAATAAATTTGATAAAACGGCAAATTACATCGAAAGATAGTGAGAAAAAACGACAAATTTCACCGAAAATCCCTGAGAATACGAATAATTTTCTCCTAGTATCATAAAAGACGTGAATTTTGTCAAAAGATCGTGAAAATACTTTAATTTTGTCTAGGTACTTCAAAAAACACAAATATTGGTAAACAGTACATACTTAAAACAGTAGCGATCTTTTTTCAGCACAGCTAAAACTGGTCTCTACGCATACGCGCTTGCGCAGAAATCTGACAACCTATCGGAGAAGACTGTATTTACTCTCTGTATACGCATTTGCAAAGCGCCTTGGTAAATATGGCATAAGATTGCATTTTTGCTATCACTGTTTAATGCAATGTTATGATAATTACATTTTTTTTTCTTTACTTATCTTATAATGATCGAAATACATTGGCTTTTTTTCACTTTACATAAGTTATTTTATTTTCATTTGTATTCTTTTTTTGTGTTAAACGCTATTCCCTCCTTCAAACCTTGTGATGTTAGGCTTAATGTAAAATTGAAACATTCAATAGTTAATGATTAAAGTGTTTATGTTCTTAGCCGATAAAGTATTTTCTATATTGTATATCATGATTGAATGCTATGCAAAAAAGAGGGATCTCTTCTGATAATTTTATTTTTCTTTCTTGATTATAATGATCTTCATATTTTTTGAAAAACATTGTTAAGAGATCAAGATCAAGCGATTGGGGAAAAAAAATAGCAAATTTCATCCAAATATTCCCTCCTCCTTCTCAAAAAAACAGCAAATTTTGTCACGAGAACACTTTTTAAAAAAAGGGAACTTCGAGTCAACAAAAAGAAAGTGAAACATTAAAGAAATATTAATGATTTACAGAGCTGTTTATAACTGGGATTATTTTCATTTCATATGCAATTCTCTATTATTCGGCGAAAACAATGTAATGTAAATACTTCCTAAACCTTATGAATTCGCTCAAAAATGAAATTATAAGGGGGAAAAAAAATCACCGTTTTTTGACATGAGTATGATAAACTGAAGCAAAAAATAAATAGTGATTTTGATTAGCGAATCTGTTTACATCCATGAAGTCAAAATATCCGCCGAAAATCGCACCATCAAAACACAAACAAAAAACAGTGTGATTTCCAGCCTTTTTTTTGTATATACTTAGTATAAATTTGAAATAAAATGATTTATCGGCCAAGAACGTAAATAAACACTTTAATCATTAACTATTATTGAATGTTTCAATTTCATATATATGAAACATTTCTACAATTAAGCCTAAGATTGCCGGCAATAACATTGCAAAGTTTGAAGGAGGGAATAGCGTTTAACATGAAAAAAGAATACAGATGGAAATGAAATAACTTACGTAAAGTGAAAAAAACAATGTATTTCGATCATTATAACATGAGTAAAGAAAAAAATATAATTATTATAGCATTGCATTAAACAGTGTCAGCAAAAATGCAGTCTTATTCTTATCCCATATTTACAAACGCGCTTTGCAAATGCTTTTACAGACAGTAACTACACTCTCCTCCGATTGGTTCGGAGCGATTTCAGTGCAAGCACGTATGCGTAGAGACCATTTTAAGTATGCTGACTTTTTTTGGCTACTGCTTTAATTAATATATATGATGAGTAAAATCCAGGGGTGCAAAAATTGTTTCTACTCCCAACATTTCTCCCAATCCACATGAAAATTTTACAGTGTATTTATAGGAAAATTCTGTATTACGTAGGTGTAAAAAAAAATTTCATATATTTCTCATATATTCCGTGACCTTTTGATGACATTTGTATTTTTTATTTGTGACTTTTGGGGAAATTTTTGTAATCTTTCAATGAAATTTGGGGGAGGGGGGGGGTTCTGCCCCTATTGACAGAATGTTTGTTTTGCACTCTTTAGATGAAATTTGTGGTTGTTTTGCAATCTTTTGATAAAATTTGAGTTTTTTGCAACCTTTTGAAAAAATTTGCAGATTTTTCATTATTTTGTGACTTAATGTGTGTTTATTTTGCAATCTTTTGACAAAATTTGCATTCATATCATGATTTTTTTGATGAAAGTTTGGGTTTTCTAATAATTTTTGGGTTAAAAAAATAAATAAAATAAAATAAGAATTGGAAGTTTTAAATCTGAATAAAATTCAGAACAGAATCGCCCTTGAATAAATGATACACATTAATCTGAGATTGATTTTGTGAAAGTAGCCATATGGATCTTTTTATTTGTAGTGAAAGTTATGTAACTAAGGGAATTATTATGACAGAATTAATTGTTAAAATCAAAATCATTTGTATATATTTCTATAAAATTCCTCCTGATCGTAGATCGCTGGATTGGACATATTCTGTACTAAAAAGCACCTTAACACTTCACAAATGAATTACCTCTGCTCAATATTCATTACTAGATTTTATCTTTTTCCTTTCCAAAATACTTTATTGATGTGAATACATTCTATATTTATTTACACAATAGATCACAATTCTAAATTTTATTATTCTGAAGTGTTAAAATTATCTTTGCTTATTATTTACGTATTAAGGCCTCTGCATTTACAGATTTGGCGATTTTTAATCTACACCTAAATTTTTTGCGACAAATCATAAAATAAAACACTTTATTTAAAATTAAAACACTTTCGAAATTCAAAACACTATATTTAAAAACAAAGTAGGGATGTACCGAATATTCGGTATTCAGCCATGTTGCCGAATATTCGGTTTGGCCGAATATCGAAGTATTCAGCCGAATCCAATACTTAATAAAGCCTTTTAACCACTTCACCGTCTGCCCCGAGATAAGTCGGGGGTAAAAGCACTGTTTTCCCATACCCGTCGCTAGTTAAGTGGTTAAAATACATTAAAAAAAAACTTTTCACAATTTCTACTTTTAACTGTCAGATTATTAATATATTTAAAATAATAAGAAATAAAATAATATTTAAATAATATAGAATGTTTTTACAATATTTATTTGCTGTTTGTAAAGTTTAACTTAAGAAAATTAATCATGAGAAGGATTAAAATTAGAATTCTCCTTAGGAATAAATGATGCAACTGCAGATGCAAGTTCCTAAATTCTATTTAGTAAATCTGTTTCTTGCTTTTCCCAAAAGTCCTTAAACAAGAAAGGAAAACTTTTGAGATTAGTAATAGCTATCAAGGCAGACAATTTTTTGTTTATGAAATCATAATCATAATCAACTTATTGAATCATAAATACATTGTACTTCATCTCACTCTAGATCAAACTTGTGTTTATGTTTGTTGCATTAACAATAAATAAGATACCATAACTGTATTTTCATATTTTCAACTCGCATGTTTTGATTTCTGTAAAATATGATACGATGGGAAGGATGGAAAATGCCACTATTCATAAGAAAAGAACTATGAGCTAGACATTCCTTTATTCAGAATTAAGTTGAAAGTATTTATACTTTATTTTGAAAAAAATCTGCCTTGAGTTATTTAAAAAGAATAAATATGAGACTGTACAGTTTTTCTTCAACTATTTTTTCATTATTTATCTTTGATTTCAAAATGTTTGTTTCAATTCGTAGAAGAAATGAAATTTAAAATTTTACTAATTGAAAAAGTCTCATAATTATGCTTCTTAAATAAAAAAAAGACAGATTTTTTTCAATACCGAATTTCTTATAAAAAGCTCTTATTTATCAAAATATAAATTTCTCTTATTAAATATCATGTAAAATTGTTTTAAAAAGTAACATTTTAATACTTTTAAACTTTGAAATATAAAAAGTATTTGGAAAGCCGAATATTCAGTATACTGCCGAATATTTGGCATTCGGCCCAACAATTACTATTTGGCTAGCCGAATATTCGGTATTCGGTTTAGCTGTTGGCCGAATATTCAGTATTCAGGCAAAATCACTATTCGGCGCATCCCTAAAACAAAGTAACATATCAGATTTTGGTGGAAAATGGGCCGATATAGAGTCACTTCTGCTGCGGTGGCATTAATACTCGAGTACCTTTGCTTTTTACCAATTACTTGCAATAAAATAACTATCTATAATTGATTGACAGAAACTTAATGCTATGAAATCCTAACTGATATTATGCATATCACCATATGTACTTATCATTAAAAAATTATATGTAGTTATATATTAGTTTTATAGGCTAATGAAATTTAAACAATTTGAAAATTGTTCTGTTGTAATCAATACTTCATATATGATTGATTATTTTATCTATTTTTTAGGTGAACTTGAGTCTACTGTGGCAGTTTTCAGGTTTCAGCACATGGCTCGTTTTGGTCCAGTCATCGAATTCGATAAATTCTTTCATATTTCTCCCTTATGTGGTTTAGTCACAGTAGAAAGCAGAGAAATGAACAATGGATCAGGGGATAAGGAGTTTGATCCTACCGGAAGGAAAAATTTCTCTTTTGCAGGATACCAGTCCCCTTACTGTAAATGTCATTAGAGATAGAAAATACTATATCGCCACAATAAAAAGGCTTACAGTAGCCGACAGTTGTATGTTGATGTAGTTAACGTCCACAACATGGATGATGATTGGAACTTCCAACTTTGTTTTAACTATAATAGTAACTTTTATTTAAAAGAGTTACTTCATTTTAACATTTTTTTAACACTAGAATTGAAGGCTTTGTTTTTATGTATGTTTTTGGAATGTTGATAAATTTAATATTTTACTCTGTATATCGTTTTTAAAAAAAAATTCTTTAGTTTATTTACATGTTTATACTTTTTATTTTTAGCATTTTCCAACAAAGTTGAAAAGTACTTATGCACTTGGTTTGTCTGTCTCGGTCGTCTGTCTGCACTCTAACTCTCGTAAATACACTCTGATTGTCATAAATTCTTTGGATGTTAATGGTGGTTACCTGAGCACGAACCCTATTGAAAATTAAGGTTCTGCCATGATTAGTTTATTTACAGGGATAGTAAAAAATTTTTCCATTGCATTATGTCCTATAGGGGAAAATCGTTTCAAATGAATTTTAACGATGTTGCACCCTGTCAAACATCTTCAAATTTATATGTATCTACAAAGTGCATTAAAATGTACATTTTATAAAATAAACAATAAAAAGAATAGTTATTATTCATTTACAGGGCCACACAAAAGAATACCAATACATAATAATAAGAGAATTATTTGAGACATATTTTTTATGGTAAACGATTTCATATATAATCAAATTGATATACATTGCTGAGGATTAATACGAGTTATTTCATTCATAATACTAGTGCATAGCATTTATAGGGACACACAAAAGATTTCGAATAGTATATTCTACCCGAAGTCCTGTATATTATGGAAGATGGCTGTTGGATGGATGAAATGCATTTTAATTATGATATATGCTTTTAAGTTTCACTTAGATGTATGCATATTATATGGTTTATATAAATGCTAATTGTTACACAAAAGTTCTTGGAAAAGTATTGAATATGTGTGTAATTTACTTAAAGGGGGTTTTTAAATATGTTATGCGTTTTTACGATGAACTGCATTTAGTTTAGTAAGAAATGTATCGATAAAATGATATACAGCATCCTGCAAAGAACTGGATACATGGTCATCTTTGGATGATAATTTTTAGAAATTTGATTTTAGTAGTTTAAAGAAAATATATTTTACAGGCTAAACAAAAGTATTCAAGTATGTTTCCATCTATTGATATAAATTGCTGAAAGGAAAATTTCAACCAATTAGGCGTTTTCTTGTTAAACTAAATTTTACCATTATATAGTCTATATATTAAAAGACAGATCAAATACAATACTTTTCGAAAATATTGGAATCGATACTTGGATATGAACAATCATTACAGTTTAAAGATTATAGGGGGGGGGGAATTACATTTTTTAAACTGAATGTTTATACATATATGAGTAAATAAAATTTAATAAATATTAATGTTATTTGCTGAGAATTTTATAAAAACCTATATTTATAGAAATTCATTCTCTCAATTATTCCGGAGTCTGTTCCAAGATATATGTATAAGGAAATGAGTCATCTTTCAGTAAGGTACATTTTGAATTTCACATTGCAATTTTTGTTCAAATAAAATTTTCGCTTAGTAGCATTTCCGTTTTGGATCAGACTCCAGAATAATTAAGAGATGTTGGCATCTATGCAATATTATACATTTAAAATTTATTGTATCCTTCAGTGAAGTACGTACTCAAGCTACTGATGCTATGCAAAATCATGCATAAATGTTGCCCTCTTAATTTAGGAATCCTTCCATTTGATAAATTTTTGCCATTGGTTCTGTCACCAATATTTTTGAATTACTTACAAATTTTAATTTGAAGATTTATATTTCATATAAACAATTTTTGTAATAGGTATCCAGGCAGTATTGGTTGTGATCTTATTTTATGTTTTAGAAAACAATATTTTGTAATAAAAGTTTTTTTTTTCTAAAATTTACTTTTGAATGACATGGTATAGGAAATTCTGGTTTAATAAATCAGAACTTCCTATTCCCTGCTAATTTGGTTTAATAAACCACAACTTATAGTTATGCAATTCGGGCCTTTTTCAAAATCTCGCTTCAACCCCCCCCCCCCCCCGTTTTTTTTTTCCTTGTTCAAGAAACCAGAACTCAGCAATGAAACTTAGGTCATTATAAAAATCTAGCCTAAAAACTATTTTTTCTAGTTCAGTAAACTCGAATTTACAATTTTGTTAAGATCTTTTTATAAATCTAGCCTAAAGCCTATTTTTTTTCTATTTTTAGTCCTAGCCTATTTTGAGTTTGTAAAACCAGAATTTTCAATTATGACATTGCTTTCTGCTTCAGGAAACAATATTTTGTAATCAAGAGGTCTTAAAATTCCAGTTCTAATATCTATCTTTGAAAGTCAGGGAGCTAGAAATTCTGATTCATGAAACTAGAACTTAGTTGCGCCATTTTGAAAATCTAGCCCGAAGGCCGTTTTTTCTGGTTCTGGGAACGAGAAAATTCTGGTTTACTCAATCAGAATATTAACTAGAACACGCTAGCGAAGGGAACTAGAATTTATAGGGATGACATGGAACTATTTTTTCTAGAGCTACAATTTATTTTCTAGATACCAGTGGCATATTTTTTTTTCAGTGAAGGAACATAGGATATGTTTTATTAATTTTATTTAAATATTTTCCTCACTAATTCAAAATTTCATTCTTTTTCATACAGAATCAATAGGGAATTTTTAGATAAAATGTAACCAATTTTCTTTATCGTTTCCAAAAAAATCAAAATCTGGAATAAGAGTTTTCAACGGCAATAAATTTCGATTGAGCAATTTCCATTCGAAAAATTAAACTAAGAAAAAATAAATAAATATGAAATAAATAATAAATATGACGTCAGAATTAAAATAAAAATAGATATACTATTTTTTGTTAAATATTAAACACGTATATTTCTTTCGTTATTAAGAATGTTTCTGACAAAGATGGAACCTTAATTAGAACTAAAATAAATAAAAAATAATGATATTTTTAACAAATATTTCATTTGGTAAAATATGACGTCATAATTGAAATATAACAGGTATTTTATAGTAGTCGTTAAAAATACAAGGAACATGAATTTCGATAACTCATGAATAATGAAGTTATTTCCAAAACGTCAGTGAAAGCTTAATATGGACCCACGAAATTTTTTGTTTTCCGTCTGTCAGTCTGTCCTTCTGTCTGTCTGTCTGTTCCGCTATAACTGCTGAAAAATGCTTCCGACTAACTTGAAATTAAATGAGTATCTTTGTAAATTATCCGGATTTAGCTGCATAGTTTATCGGAATACTTGGTTCATACGTCGGAAAATATAGAACATTTTATTTTGCGCAATAATGTTTTTCGATGGCAATTCAAGCGATATTTCCATTTTTATTTTTGTTGAAAGGAATTATGATTGAGGGATTTAAAAGATAATTTATGGATGATGAAATTTTCCGAATACATTATTGATATTATATATATTTTTTATATATTTTTTAGAGTTTTTAAATTCGGTGTGTAATTTATAGAGAGATTTTACATATACGTTCCAATAATAAAAACATTTTCTTTCATAAATTTATTTCTTTTAAATGTGCGTGTTTCATTGCTTTAATTTTTGTTTCTGTGTTACCTATAGCAATAGAACTACACTTTAAAATATCATAAATCTGAAAATATGGACGTGTTCAGCACAATTTACCGGCTATTTACCGGTCACTTACGGATTGTAAACAAGTACGAAATGAAAATCAAGGCGAAGTGTGACGTCAGCTACATTTCAACAGGATTGTTTTAATTGGAACCACAATTCTCTTTCGTACTGCGTTGCAATCGGTCTGTAACATTGGTTACTTTGGTAAGTTGCGCTGAACACGCCTTATGTGTAATTGTTTGAAGTCAAATTAACGTAAATATAAATGAAATAATGTCTTAGCTTCTTTATTTACACATGGATCATATGCCAGAAATAACAACAGGCTATGTTCTATTTAATTTGTTCAAATATTTTTCTTATAAATTAAAAAGCTCATTATTTTCAGAAAGGATAATTTTATATTTTTCTATAAAATGTAACCTTTTTGATAAAAATCTAATCTGTTAGTCTTTTTACCGTTGCCAAAAAAATCAGATCTCGAAATAATAATTTATGCTAAACAGTTAATTTTGATTTGAAAGATTTTTTGTAAGAGGAAAATGAAATAAAAAATAGACATGAATACATCGTCATAATCGAAATAATAGGAAAATTTGAAAACAATATGAATTTGACCTCATATATCAAAAACAAAATCAATATCCTTTGCGATTGAAATAAATGTGCCAAGTTTTATTATGTTAATTCTGATTGTTAAAAAACAATGTTACCAATATCTCACAGTTTATCGTCTGCACACGTCTAACAGATATTTTTAATCAATAATTTCAATAAGAAAAAAGAAATTAAAAAACAAATGGTTAGTAAATGACAAAATTATGCTCCGCAAAATGACGTCATTGACTAGGAAATAAATATTTTCATTCGTATAAACCAGGGCTTTTCTTCGCGCCCTTTTGATGGTTTTCTGTTACTGGTCTTTTTTTTTTATTAAAAGACATTTGTAAAGGACATTTTATTTAAAATCTTTGATGTTTGCTTGAGAGATTTTTAAAAATCTCTACAAGTGTATTTCACGCATCAACACGCATCTTTCTTCATTTTACGAATTAAGGATCGTCGATTCCTAAATTTTACTTGGCACTTCTTTTTACATTCGTTATACTTTCTTTTTGGCAATAGTAATAGTTTATAGCAATTGGCTGAAATTTTCACATTTTTATAACTGAGGTATGTCCAGTGCATATAAGTATAAAATTCCGTATTGTCACCGTTGAAATTTGATGAAGACTTGATTATTTTTTTTATGTTTTCAATTTTGAAAAATGAAATAATTCAATTATTTTCTTTAATTTTTTTTCTAATAATACGGGAATAAAGTCATCAGTAGCAGCTTGTAGTATCTGTAAAAACGCTTTTATTAATTCAGATTACGAAAGATAAAGCAGCACAGAGGGAAATAAAAGATTTTTTTAAATCTTTGGTAATTTGATCTGAAAAATTGGTTTGCTTTAAATATGAACGGTATTTATAATATTATGATTTTAATTTTAATTTATATGCTATTGGATAGTTATCAGAAAAGCTATTATATTGCACCAAATCTCGTTTGCGGTTTAATTAATTGGCAATGGACAGGAGGATAAATAATCAGCTGTTGCCTTAAAAAGTCTTCAAACATATCTATCTTTAGATGGTTTTAGTGAATGAATTCTATCGAATAGATTTTATGTATTTAGATAAGATGTTATATATATATTATAGAGCAACAATCAAAAATTTTTTACGGAAACAAAATTGTAAAATTTTAGATTACCGAGTTTACACTTATGAAAGTTCCTGATACATCAGATTTAGGTGTTTGTCGTTGGCAGGCATGTAGGAGTATGAGGATAATGAAAAATGCTTGTCCAAACTGTTACTTATCCTTATAATCAAAATGTAAAAATGCCTGCAAGATATACGATAATCATTAGCACAGTTAGTAGAAAGTTACAAATTTAAATTCAATGAGACTACGGGGGGTTCAGTGAGGCTTCGCCCCCTGAAGAAATCTACTATGTTATAATTTAAAAAAAAACAGAAATAATAGATCATGAAAATTTCAGAATGTCCTAACATAACTTAATTTTTAATTTAACGCCTTTGATGGCTGAAAACGTATTCTTATTTTATTCTTATAAATAATTACGAAAATTGAAAATTTTAAATTACAGATTCCAGGAAGTTGAATATTACCCAATGTGTGTTTTTTAAAAAAATGATGTGCAAAGCTGACGTTGAGGCTTTTTATCTGCAGATTTACTAGTTTTAATTTCTTTACTAACGATATTTGGAATAAACTTTCAAATGCCGTCTTTTATGCAAACGCTAAAGAAAACGGAAAACGAAATGAATCGGAATTATTAATTTTAATAATATTTCGTCATTTTGATTAAATCTTACACTCGTGTTCCTGCTATATACGAAAAGAATTTACGGTGGAATAAGACGGTACGTGAAATCTTACTCAGATTTGAATTTCTTTTTATTAATTACATTAATTATTATTTATTAAATATGTCATATTTACAGTGAAATATGCATTAGTTTTTATTATAATTATTCGACGCAAATAATAATTAGTGAAAAGATAGAGAAAATACTAACGCGTAACAAGGATTTACACTGCGACACAAATTTATGTCAAGTATATAAATACAAATGGAATAAAATCTCACAGATTTTTATATTTAAGTTAAAGGAGAAGTTTGACAGAATAGTCTGAATGCAATTTAGCTGAAGAAATTTCCTATTTGTCAAAAAAAGGAGATAAACATGGCGACTTCTACTTTGGAGTTTCCTTTCCGTCTACAAATAACAATAAATGGTGAAAATAAAATAATACATCTGACATAACTTTACGCGCGATTGCTTCGTTAAACAGAAAATACTTTATATTTTAAGAAAATATATCTTAAAAGAACTTTCAGTAGAAAAAAATTTTGAGTGCGAAATTTTATTTATAAAAAAAACAGACTTTCTATTTATTATGAAAAAAGAAGTGTTAATAAATTTATAAAAACTTTAAATAATAATTATTATTTTATTTATCTTTTATGAAGTAAAGATAGAACCTTGCCATTTAATTTTATTCGATCAACACATACTTAAGTATATATATATATATAAAGTTTAAATATGAAAAATAATTAATGATTGTGAATATTTTTTTTATCGTTTAAAACTTAAAATTGATTAAAAGTTCAAATTTATCTGAGTCTGAAAAAAAGATTGCACAGTTGAGATTACTTTTATTTCTAAAATTGTATTTTAAACGTGTTAGGCAGCTGAATTACAAAATTCATTACATCGTTTTTTAATATCTGTATCGATATAACGTGTTTTAGAACGTGATAATAACTCCTACCGTTCAGATCCTACCGATTTTCACGAAATAGTTTTAGATTTTGTATTTCAAACAAATATGGAATCTGATACCGTAGCTTTTTGACTATGTATACAAGGAAGAATATTTTAGCAAATATGTATTCATAAAATGTAGTGGCGTGATTGCTTGATTATAGCTATTTTGAGATATTACCCACCTATGCTGGTAAAAACTCCATACAAACAAAACTATAAAATGAGATAAATTAATGGCATGTAAATTATCCAATTTTAAAGATTCAAACTGTAGAACTTTAAAACTTGACAGATTGCTTTTACTTACCATTATTTGTGAAATTTGGATGTTGTAATAATCATTTGACATTTCATTCTATTGACCCCCCAACCAAACAATGAGTAGCATTTAGAACATACAAATTTCTCTTTAGTCTTTTTAGTTTCAGTGATCTCGTATAGAAAAAAAAAAGTAAAACAAAAAATGCATTTCCGTATTACTGTAAATAATCAACAAGGGTAATAATACCAGGCTTTATGATCTATTATCCCGGTATGTATCTTGCACAGTATATTTTAACTACAAGCTAACTTGCCAACACTTTAAAAAACTCTTACAACATTTTGAAAATACATCAAATACACTACAAAGTTATTCAATAAACAAAGTATTTACAAATAAAATATACAGGGTTTACCAGAAGTAATGGGACACACTTAAAGGGGAGGTAGGGTTTCAGATTTGCATAGCAACCCATGGTCGGAATCCATTTTAATCGGATGTTTGGTCACCAATGGATTGGCCGTAAAGGACCGGTTCCCTGGCCAATCACGCTCTCCTGTTTTCATCGATTTCTTGCTTTGGGGTGCACTGAAAAACGCTGTGTACGCAACGTCTGTGGAATTTGAAATGGAACTGGTTGCAAAACTTATCTGTGCTACTGCGGATATCCATCAAAATCCCGGTGTATTTGAGCGAATTCGCCAATCCATGGATGGATCGACGGTGTAATGCATTTATCGCTAGCAATGGTGGAAACTTTGAGCATATTTTGTAATATTTTCACATATCATCTACCGCAGTAAATGTAATATCGTTGACCAATAAATTATTTCAGTCGATCTCAGTCTTTTGTCTCTTCGTCCTTTGTACCTTTCATACTATCTTCCCATGACGTTTCCGACCATTGGATCCTATGTTTTTCTGAATCCTTATGATGTCCTATACCTTCCCTTAAAGTTTGTCCCATTACTTCTGGGACCCCCTGTATAGTCTTCACACCACAGGACTTACCAAGCAAATTTTAGGTAGGATGTTGATTCGTTAATGCTTATTCCAGCAATAAGTTCTATAAATATAAGAAATAAACTTTTAGCGATTGTTTGCGACTCATATGGCTAAGAGATTTTAAGAGAGAGAGACGCAAAACCCGTGGTGCAGTTTTTCTGGATTCCTTCATAATTACGCGTAACATTAGCGCTTGGGGTTATTCCCAACCCTCGAGATATTATCCCAGGACATCTTATATATAAGTAAGCATACACACATACAGATAAAAATACGTATTTGATTTTTGATAGATATTTGATAAATTGAATGCAATTTTGCTGAAAATAATTAAATTTTGAAAACGCACGTTATTTTATTTATATTGAAATAACTGTCATTTATTGTCAGCAATAAACAATTTAATGGAATACGAAATAACGCAAACACTAATTTTCGGCCTCAACGAAAAACAACCAGGTAAGTAAATTCCACACTTTAATCTCTGTAAAGTACTGTTCTGGATTTTACCATACACTGTGAAAAAAAATTTAATTCTACAAAAGTAAAGTTACGTAATATACGTAATTACGTAATAATACGTGAATGCTTACTAAAATTTAATCTATGTACTGTACATAAAATTTGTAAATCTACAAAACTAATTTTTATAAATATGCAGAAACCTACGGATTTACAAAATATTCACAGAAATTACAGTTATTTGCTAAAGCTTTATCTGTAAGCCGGGTTGTACACTGTAAAAAATAACCACAGTTACTAAGATTTTTCAAGTAGATTTGAATACCCAGAACATTTCATGCAACGGTAATCGCAGAAACTCATGTAACCTTTTTCGGTTTCATGAAATCTTGCTGTTATCGTTATAAAAAGTTCTTGGAATACAATTTTATTAGAAATTCTTAGTAACTGTACATATTTTTTACAGTGTAATTACATAAAAAGTTCTAGACATCCCTGTTTCACAAAAAAATGCTTAGTAACCTTACAGATTTTTTTATGTACAATACAAATGTGTATGTGTTACATGAATTTTTGTTGTTACTGTTACATAAAAAGTTTTAGGAATCCCAGATTCCTAGAGCAATTTTATTAACTTTGCAATGTATTTATTGTGTGCCAGCATAGGAGACGTAAAATTTTATACCAGAAGATTGCATCAGAAAGACTGCACAAAATTTGACTCAAAGTATTTATTCTACGTATCATATGCTTTAAAATTTGTTAATGCTAACTTATTAAAAATCTAATAAATATAAAACGAAAAAAAGGTAATTTAATTGAAATTTTGACAACATGTTACATTCTAAATGTACCTCCAAATAAAGTGATTACGCTTTACGATAGAATGACTAACCCGTAAGATTTCGACCGCTGTAAGAAATAAGATAATGAAACAGTAATTTAAAATAATTCACGTTCACTAGTTTTCTATCGTTAATATTGCAGTTTATTTCAATATGTTTATGTTCGCGTGATTTTTTTTCCTGTTGTTTAGTACATTGTTAGAAAAAAAAATGTTACATTACTAAACTTTTTCTATGAAGCTGGGATTCATATAATTTTTATATGAAAGTAACATCAAAAATTCATGTAACAGATTTTCCCGACATCGCTTTTTTTGAAAGGTAATAAATGATATTTTAAAATTTTTGACTTCTCTGTGTAAAACACTGAACTAAGATAAAATAGAAGCTAGAGTAAAATGAGATATTTACAATAAAAAAAAAAAAAGAAAATCTTAAAATTTGCTGAGAAGTTATGCACAAAAAATAAGTATAAATTGTATGATTTCGTCGTTGCAGTCATCGAAACAAATGTTTCCATAATAAATGCGTTTGCTGATATTCAATGAAATATAAATGTTTAGTTGACGCAAATATATTTATTACAAATATAACATCATTTCCACTAAATGAAGTAAATGGTATTCCAACAATATATCATTTAAAGATATCACTAAAAAAGCTAAAGTGAAAAGAATCCTTACAAGAAAATATCTCGCATTTATAAAAGCACACAAAAATATTATTTTAGGAATTTAAAATTTAAAGATAAATTTACTTTTTGAAATAAAATATTGCGTTAAAAATACAATTTAACATAATGCATTTCATTTGACGAAGCAAATTGATAAAAGTGAAGTCTTGTATTGCTAAATTTAATTTCCGTCAACGAATGAAACGAGATAGCATAAGTAAATGTACAGTTTACGGTATAAGTAAATGTACAGTTTTGAGTTAATTTTACATAAGAATGACTTGAAAGTAGAAAATACCTTTTTTCAACGTGAAAGGAACATCTAAGCGGCATCTGTGACATAAAGAGTTTTTAGATTGAGAAATCAGTGAAATGAATTTAAATTGTATAAGAAAACGTCTTTTTAAATTTTCTTCAGAAATAAAGTTATTTGAGCATAATATAAAAATTGAAGGATTTTTATTATATTTCTATATGAAGAGTTTTAAAGAAAAGAGGTTTACTTTTTAGTTTTATGAATAATTAGAAAGAATTTTAAAAATTACATAAAGAATAATGTATTCCAACGAAATTTGAGAAATTTCGTGTAAAATTTAAATAAAATTTACTTTTAAGTAAAATTTACGCCAAAATCAATAAAGCAAATACAAAGCATCATTTGTAATTATTTTTGTACTAAAAGAGTGGAGTTTCAATATATTTATAGAAATTTATAGGTATTTTTAAAGTTTATATAATATACTATTTTTACATTTTCTTTTGAGAGTGTACATTTGTGAAATTTTGTTGGACTCGTGTATGTGCCGACTTCTCTACTTCCAGAAAAGTTTGCTTTGTATACCAAAAATGAAGTAATTAATTTAACTGAATGTTTAGACAGTTTAAGTTAAGAAAAAAACATCCTGTGTTAATAATTGCATATAATTTGGTCCTTAATGAATTCCGATAAGCAATAGATTTATTTTTATATTGTTATTTATTTTCAAATAATAAATAACGCTTAATGTATTTAAAATAAATTATTCTTAAAAAACAATATTATTTGCTATAAAATTCAATTTCTAATTAACTAAATCACTTAAAGAAGCTTAACAAACAAAAGAATTTGGCTGCACAAAATTCAATAATTGTACCACTGTGCACCCCAAAAAAGGTTAAAGTGTTTTTCCTAGAATCTAACTTAAAGATGACATTTCACCAAAGGGATGGAATCTTGATCTTATCTATCGATAAGTTCAAGATTATTTCTATTAATATTTTGTTAGGAAACTCTGGTACCACTGTATAAGAAAATGATAAAAAGCACAATTTAAATTTTTCTATTTTCAAGAATTTAATATAAAACAACTTCTGTTAATAATCAATAAAAATATGACGTATTATTGCATTTTTTGGAATACATAAATACGGATGTAACAGTTAAATATATATATATATATATATCAAGTACAATAATTTTAGACATGTTAGATTACAATAAATAGAACGGCAGATTATGTAAATTAATTTAACAGTATTTAAATTCTATAGAAAAACAAACAATTTTTACTCAGTATGTCTGCAATGAATTTGTTTTAATTATATATCTTCCTAACGTATTTACATTTTATACTGCTCTTTTCATTCAGTTATTGCTTTTAAAGAAACCGGAAGAAAAAAGAATTAAAAAAAATATGTGGTCAGATTTTGAATTTAAACACAACTTAATTAGTTTTGTTTGACGACGATTTGCAGATCAGTAGACGATTAGCAAAATTGTACATAAATGACACTTGTGAAACAGAATGAAATATCGTATTCTAAAGCATATATTTTAAAGACTTATGTGAACTATAATTCAAATCTTGTACTTGTGTTAAACTGTACTAAATACCCATTAAGGAATGCATAATTTTCTGCGCTAGGCCAGCCAAACAAAAATAATTTACTCTGGGATACAGAAATTTATATGAAGCTTCGGATGGGCATTTAATAGATTTGATACTGGAACACAAGTTAAATTGTTTCACGAATAGAATTAGAATTACCGATATATACTTTCAAATACAAAATAATTGTGCTATTCTCGCGGAAGTAATATAGATGGTTGTAAATTTTTGCGTTCCTATTTTTGTTTTTATTGCACATATTTCTGTTCTAATTAATTGCATAATTTTAATATAATAATGAATAGAAATCCAACATACTTTTATGTTTTATAAAAAATGATTAATAATTACTTTAAAAAAATTAATAATATAACTAATACCTTAAACAAATGTATTAGTTAAAATTATTTTAATTATCAATCAGAGATTTTAATTAACAGCTATTTTTACATACATTCTGTTTACTAATTTGTAAGCCCTCTCACCTAGGTTCGCCAAACCAAATCTGTTGGCTTAGTTAAATTGATTAATTAATTAATCAAATTAATTAGTTACATATTTAAATACCCCTTGTTATCTGAATCAAAACGTGATTTTTTATATCACTTTTACAAATAAATTTGACCATATCCTAACTTGTTAAGATGTAAATGATTATAAAATGCATTCGAAATTGTCATTTCACAACTGAAATGAATAGTCTATTAAATGACCAGTTTAAATGCATACACTACTAAACGATGAATAGAGGTATTCTACCATGTGCAATGATTCCATGTTAATTTAGAGTAAATTGAAGCTTTGCTCTGGTGCATCCGTAACTTGTTTGTTCAGAAGTATCATGCGTTAACTAAAATAACTCCTGCGAAATTGTTTTAATGGAAGAAATATAAAGCCTAAATCTATTAATCATTTTCATTTAAACAATTAAACTTTTCACAATAAACCGAATTGTGAAAATATATATATATATATATATATATATATATATATATATATATATATATATATATATTATATGTATGTATATATATTATATTATATGTTTATATTTTTCAGTACTACTTAAACTCATTGATAATACTTTCAATTAGACAATGATATTTTGCATTATGAAATATTGCTTTTAATATTTTAAATAATTTTTGTCATTTTATGTAGTTGATATGATTTAGAGAAGTATTTTTATACCGCTATATTGTAAGGACATATACTTTTTGTTACAGTCAATCATATACTTAACTGTAGGTGCGAAGTAAAATATTTCGATAAACCACTAATAGATATTTTAGTTTGAGCCATTTTACGTGTATTCCATGTATTTATTTATAGATATATAAATATTAAGAACGTTGTCTCCATTGTGAAAAATAAAACAACCATTCTTTCAATGAAAGTCGAGAGAAATATTCTTACAAATATACTGAAGTAGTAAAATCTAAATCTTAAAGAATTCTGAGAATTGATTATTTAAGAGTTTTTTTTATAAATAACGTAAGAAATATTCTCAAAAATTAAAGGAGTTCGGCGAAAACATTATGATATTATCATTCCTAAATGCATCAGTTCAAATATGATTACCGCGCATATTTAATGTGAAATATAATCATTTACATCAGTGACGGAAGATGATGCACATAGCTTCAGTGCGTAATTTAATTACAGAATTCTGTGTTTTCGAATATTGACATTTTCAGAGTTTACTACCATATTATTAGATTTCTGTTTATGGAATAAATCATTAGATTATTTGAATTCAAATATTAAAAATGTAAGATATTCCATCCCTTATAATCCGCAATCGGTAAAAAAAATTTGAGACTTTGGTTTATCTTTTTCAGCTTTTATGTAGTTATGTAACTTTTTTTGAATTCGAGTAAGAAAAAATACATAATTTCTTATTTAAATAATTAATAAAATATGTGTTAATTTTTTGAAATTCTGACTTGGTTACTGTGAAGCTTTTAGCCGAAAAAATAGTGAAAGATATTAGTTGGGAGTCGAATCATTATAATTCGATAAGTAGCTGATGCACTTTTGGCGAAAGTGCAGGTATTGAAATGGAAATACTCACAGACAACTTCATTAGAAGCCTAGGAAGCTCTTGGTTGTTATAATGGAGTTCATGACATCATATCAAGTGATTTAACGCCGGCAAAATCAACAGATGTAACTTACAACTCTTGTTTGTAAGGCCTTCGCCTATGATTGCTTCCTTGCAGGATTGGGTTGGCGGAGATCACATTATCTGACGTCATAAACTCCATCTTAAGGACTAGCTTAACAAGCAAAATATTATGTGGTTTCTTATAAAATTGGTCGTGAATTACTTAGGCGGTGGAGTGAAAAAAATGGGTTCTCCATGACGGAATAATGAGTCAGTTTCGATCTTCATAACTTTATTGACAACATTTCATTGAAAACAATTCCACAATTATTTTGAGAAACTCAGATATTACCCTCTCACTGACAAGCCCGTGTTAATACGTTCACTGAGTTCTAGGTTTCCTTGCAATGTGAGCAATATTTAAAGTAATACAAATTTAATGATTTAATGGATTTTTAATGCATTGTACAATGAAAATACCCTCGATCTTCACATTCATATTTGTAGTCAAGTATTTTTAAATAATGTTAAAAGAATTATGTTTTATTACCAATTAAAACAAAATGCAATGAAAACAACATTACAAATTTGTCCTTTTTCAAGACTTCCAGAGGATAATAGGGTAAATACGTGATCGTTATTAAAACAGTAAATTAAAACAAAGAAAAGTACTGTCAAAAGAAACTACCTATCAGCAGATATATTGGCCGGTGAAAGTCCGAATGAAATCTATGGAATCATTGCACGTATCCGCTTTTTGTCAATAGCTCGCATTAACACAAATCATAATGTTGCGCGCTCTTTAGCCATTGAGAGAATTAAAGACACGTCTGAAGCCTAGGACTTTTTTTTTTCATAGTAGACTCCACAACTTTCTGTCATCCTTCAGCCAGATTCCGGTTTTGATGAAAATACCACGGCGGCTTCTTGTAATCGAAAACCTATTGACATGCTTCTTCAACTTCAGTAAAGGATTCAAATCGACGGCACTTGCAGAAGTGTTACATTGATCGAAAGAGGTTATAATCGGATGGAGAAACGTTTGGACCAAAGTTCCTGAACTCTTGCAGATGTACCACAAGTGTTCTTATATACGATACAAATTCTGGTAACTATTACATTAAAATTTCACCAGAACATTTTGCTCAACCTAATAATTAATTTAAGGAGAATTTAACAGGATTAACGGTAGAGATTATTAGTGAATAGAAAATTAGTGAAAATGCCGGTAATTTATCATAATAAAGGTAAATATTGCGATAGAAAAATTAATATATTTCTTACATATATACATAACTTTTTAATTAAGAAATTGCAGAGAATTAAAAAAATAGTTTTTCTTCTTGCCAAGAAAAACTAAATTCCAAATACTTATACACGTACGGTATAATATGCTAGATAAACATCTATACCTATATTATACAGAAGTAAAGATATTTGCTTTGTTGGGGGTAATCACTGGAACTGCCGAACCGATTTAAAAAATGATGATGTAAAAATGGTGACAGTATTTGCTCCAATATAGGCTTTATGTTAGATCAGTGTCACTACCCTACAATGGGTGCAGGTGTTTAAAATTTGCTAAAAATGCGACTTTTGTGTTACTGAAGGACCTAGAAACATAAAATATGCATGTTAATTACTTATCTATACTAAGATTATAAAAAAGTGAAGTTTCTTTGTTTCTTTATAAGAGTTAATCTTTGGTAACTATTGAAAAGTATGAAAAGTAATTGTACTAAAATGATGGTGATAGATCCTTTCGAAAAATAGTTTATATCTTATGTCGGTGCCACTAATTTAATAGGGGTACAAGAGAAAAAAATTGTTTAGAAAGATTTTCGTTTTGAATTACTGAAGCTCCTATAAATACGAAGTCTGTAACAGTAGTTACTTATTAGATAAGGATTATCCTACAGAACTTTTCTTTAAAAAAAGTCGAATTTAAAACTGGAGAAAATGTACAAAATGCGTTCTAACTAAGATTTCTATAGAATTTCAGGAAGTTCTGAACTTATTTAAAACAAAATAAAATCAAAATGATTTGAAACATATTTAGTAGATCACCTCATTAATTTTATAAAACACGTATATACATACATACATCTTCACGCTTACTCATTATTAATATATTATTTTGCGATAAAATCTTAAAATTTTTATTTCATTAAACTAGAAATATTAATACTTTAATCAACCCATGTTGTAGATTAAAGTAATTTTCCGAAACTAGTCTCTTAGACTTTTGATTTCACTTTGAAGACTGCCGTCATACAGATAAAAATTTTGTAATTATATGAGATTATAAGTTCTTTCTTTACATCAAAGAAGTGCATTAATATCAGTTATTTCGTGGATTTTTTAATTAATTCTTTACGGAATTTATGAAAGTTTCACAAACATCAAAATCATTATTAAATTAAAATATTTCAGCTAAATTTAAGGTGCACTCTTAATTATTTTCAAAAAGTTTTCTTGAATAAACATTTACAGGGAAATAGTTAACTGCATTTAACTATATATTTTCAAGTTATTATTAGTGAAAGTAACATTAATTAAAATATATTATTTTTCGAAATACAAACGTTTTATGCTTTCTTATGAATTTTATTTTGCTCTAAATTAATTATGACGCCGTCAAAGTAATAACAATAATATACGTATATCTATACAGTTAAAAAAAGTCAGAAAATATTTTACAACTGCCATATATACAATTACTAATTTTTTTTTATGAAAATTGGTTATGTGAAATTTTCATAAATGAAAAAATACATATAATTTGTATTTTATGTTTTCATGGAAACATTAATAAGTATACCATAATTTAATATATAATTTAGAACAGCAAATTTAAACAGTAATTCCTTACATTTATATTTTTATTGCATGTTATTTTATGCACAAATAGAAAAAAGAATACTCGCTTTAAGGCAATAACGTAAAACCTGACCTGTGCCCAATGCAACTCCACAAGAAATATAAAAACAAATAAATAAAATATAAATATAAATAAATAAATAAAATACGTAATTTTTAATTAGTTACTAAAATAACTGAAATTAATGAGACAATTCCATTAAATAATGTTGCTAATACAGTCGAGTATAATAAGTTTAGCTTATGAAAATGTTCATAGAATGAAAGAATTACCCTTTAAATTACCCCTAAATTACCCTTTAAATTCAGTGTGGAACGCAGACGAAGAAAGTACAGACTAAGGATGTCTTTTAAAAGTTTTAGTCGAGAGGCAATGAATACATAAAAGTAAATTAATGAAATCTCTCTACAGATAATTAGATGGGAAGGATCTCTCAGAACAAACTGGAGGTAACTCTTAGTGTTTTCTTTAAACTCTTGAAGAAGACTCTAAAATTGGATTGTATGGCATATATATATATCTATGTAGTAGGCAAATTGAAAAGTCTAGCTGTTTGCAAACAGCCGGGGTAATAAGAGAATCAACTCTGTTTTTCCAAACAGCCTCATATTTTCCATGCTTATTTTTTACTTCGGAGCCTAAAGAACGTTAGGCTAATTGGAATAACGCAATTCATGTCTCATGCAGGCCAAATTTTTAGGCTCATTTCAAAGAGGCTAGATTGTGTTAGTCTAGTTTTAAAATATTTTTTTTTTAATTTCATCGACCAGTATACCGATACGTGCAAGTCAGAATAATTTCCGTTGAAATGCAACTCTGATTAGAACTTGAAAATTCCATCTGAATTAAACCCGAGACTTAATATGAATGCCAAGAAAATCCAGCAAACCATAACACGATCCGAGAAAGATAAATAATTTCTTCTTTTTATTATTTTTTTATTTTAATCTTTTATATTTTTATTTTTATATAAGAATTGGTTTTATCAGAGCCAAGTAAATGTGCTACTAAAAGAAATACTTCTTCATGCCCAACAACTCAAAAACATCAGAAATATTTTTAGATTCATTTTTAAAAGAAAAAACGTGAAACTGATTGACGAAGCTTTTGAAGAGTTTTAAAAACAAAACGACACATTATGTAATTTCTGAATAAGAGAATCTGCCTAGTGGATGCATAAGATGCTAGCAAAAAATTAATTTAAAATTATTCAGAAAATAATCATTTTGTATTTCAATGAATACTTTATTCTTCCAGCAATCCCACTAAAAATAATCTTAAGATTATCTGAAGAAATCTCCACTTTCTTCAGACATTTTACAGAAATCGAAAAACAAATTTGCAGATTTAGATTTACCTTAAAAATATCTGTAGAATTTTCTAAGATATTCTTTAAAATATCTGAAGAATGGGCAAAATACCTACAGATTTTCAACAAATTTTTGGGCCAATTACCTACAGATTTTCTTGAGATTCTTTTTAGTGGGGTATCTTTGCGTTTTATGAGAGCTTCGGGAAAGTTTGATCAAAATACCTATTTTGCAGCCTTTTTTGAAATATATTCTTCCTGTATTAAAACCTTAACCATTAAGGCACATTATATAGCTTCTAAGTAAAGGAACCCGAACCTGATAATTGTATGTATTTTAGAGCAAAAATGAATTTAAAAAAAGTCAGAAAATAAGCAGTTTGAATTTAAGGACGAACCTTAAAAAGATATCTTTTCTTTAACTTATAAGTATGTCTGAATTATTATTTTGTTTCCTTTTATTATATATGATGTAGGAATTGGCTCAATCAAAAACGTGTCAATATAAAAATTGTACATGATATTAAGAAAAATTATAATAAATTCATGCGGATTCGATATGTTATGAATTGACAAACAAACTGCTACACTCCTACCCTTTTCTTAGGCGATGATCAGTTTAACATTTAAGAGCAGATATCTGCTCAATATCTATTTAGAAAAACATCTTAAGGAATGTGTATTAATTAAAAATGTGTCTTAATTAACCAAACTCCATTTTAAAGGGAAAAATGAATAGTATTGATTATTAAATAGTGAAAATTTATTTTTTAAATAATAAGATTTCCATAGCCCAACACATTAATGAATGTTACAAAGTCCTCAATATTATATGATTTTTAGAATGTGATGTTGCAGATGGCTACTGAGTAGAAGGAATGCCTTGAAAATAACATTAAATTGAATTCAATTCATATTTTAAAATGTATTTATTAACATTTTAAAAATTTGAGAAAATAAATTTTCTTTTAAAATATATCTTCTTTTAAAAAATGTTTTCAAATAATGCTTTGACACATCATGAAATTTCGTAACTTCCTTTAAACTTTTAAATGAGGAAAATTTTGGTTGTGAAAATTTCCATTCTATTTATTCGGAAAGTTCCTTTTAAAATTATTGACGAAAATCTCCCTTAAACCTTTCAAAGTAGTAAATGGCGTCATTTATTTTCTGCAATTTTAGTCTCATCTTTTGTTGAAAATTTGATATGTATAAATAAGAAAATTTATATTGGATATATCAGAATTTTGTACATTGAAATTCATAATCTGTCAACTGTGTACTTTAGCGTAAGAAAAAAAGCGATTACATACAATTATTATAATAAAAAGAAAAATTCATTCGTTATTCTTTTGTTATTGAGTCAAATTGTTATTCATTGCAGCATACCTTTAAAAGTGAGATGAAAATTATTAAAGTGCTACAAAATAAAATTGTATTTTTAATTGTTCTTTTTCAGCAGTTCTCCAAATTGTTAAACTGTGTTTATGAATTGAGCTTTTCTGTCCTGCTTCTCACGCATGTGTTTGTCTGTCTATGCTATAACTTTCAGAATTAAACTCGGATGGAAGGATAATTTTTATATGTTAATAAGTTTCCCTGGAAAATGTTCGCTATTAAAATGTAATGAGTGGCATTAAATGTTTGTTTATAGGAATACAAAAACGAATTCCTTATCTTTGGAAAAAAATCATTTGTCCGGATCAGATGACACAATTCATTATATGGAAAAATAAATTTTTTAATGATATGCTGTTGTATTTGAACATTTCATAGGCTATGCTCTGTGTGCATTTTTTTACATACATTTAAAAACAAAAAAAAACTGTATAATTTAATTTGAGAATTGATGGATGTTATGAAAAGTTGACAGTTGCAGTTGTCAAAAAATTAGGGGAGCACATGTTTTTAATAGGCAAATTAATTTAAATTGTTTTAAATTATGCAAATATTTACACTGATAAGTAACATAAAAGGAAACAACCATAATTTTTAAGTGTAGTAAAAACATATAAAGATAATTTCGCGTGCAAATTAAAGTTTGTCATGTCGAAAATTAGGAAAAGGAAATAGGTGTAAAAATCGGGCTTTTTCAGGAACATATGTTTCACAGTCTCAGTTGTCATACTCAATTCTTCAGCTTATGTTTTGAGAAAAAGTTACTTGAAAAAGTCGCAAAAATGTGATTTACCAGAATTCGTGGCTTGTCGTGTTATCGGAACAGTCGAATCTGGATAAACACAATGAAATGTAGAAAACGCTGTTGGATTCCAATAACTGTCAATGCAAATGAACATGACACATGGAATGGTAGTGACACGTGGAATGGTACCATTCCATGACACTTGGAATGATAGACATTGACAAAAGCAATGTTCGTCATATGCTGCCACAGAAACTGATGACCGATATATCCTGTTAACAGATTCTGTAGACGGAACTAATAATGCTTCTCAGCTGCAAAAACAGTTCTTCTTGGGCACAGAATAATAGATGTCCAGCAAAACAGATAAAAATAGGCTTCATAAGGTTAACCCAAAGAAAGTGCACACTCTCAAAAAAAACTTCCGTCTTTTCACAGAAAATGTACTGGCAGCACTGCTGTCAGAAATTGTCTGTAGATTGACGATTTTCCGTTTATTTTTTTCTTCGTCAAAAGAGGAAAAATATCCGTCACTTGAAAAAAGTTTGGTAAAAAATCAATGCGGAAGAGGTGAGAATCGAACTCACGACCCCAGCATTACAAGGCCAGCGCTTATCCTCGGCGCTACGATTGTTTATGATTATTGTGCTATAAAATAGAAGTGTTCATTTTATATGGGTGTGGTTTGGTATATTTCGTTAAAATGCTTTTAATTTTGCAATTAATCTCGGAAAGATTAAATCTTCAATGAAACTGTGGCTGGGTTTTTTTTTTACGTTTTGTATTAATATAGTATAAAAATGTGAATTTTAAATATATTACGTAGATTGTTAGAGAAAATACATAGTTGTTCCTTTTTTATTCCATAAGATTTTTTTAATAATATCAATTTTTTTTTTTCATTTTATTTTTTAATTAAAATATTTTTTAAATGTGTTCACTTAAAGTATATTTTATATGCGAATATTTATCATAGAAATAACTTAGTTAGTATTGAACTTTATTCAACTTATTCAACTTTGAATAACAGATTGTGAGAATTTTTGAACGAATAAAGAAAGTAATTGTTATTTATTTTTAAATTAGAAAACATTTTTGTCTTTTAAAACTAAATTAGACATTTTAATCAATAGAATATTTTTGTTTTTCATTTTAAAAATAAATTCGAATTTATTACTAACAGACCCAATGCGCATGCGTGCTAGATATAAACAGAATCTTTTCCTCATTTTTCGACGTTTGGAATGAACTCACAGAACAAATACGTTTTCTGGGAGAACAGAAGTTATTTGTGAAAAAATAACGATAACATAGTGTATATTGACGAATTTTTCTGGCAGTGCAGAACAAAATATCGAATTAGAAGTTAACATCACTGGAGTAAAATTCTATCAATAGACGAGTCCCTATACAATCCTATGTGTTTTGGCATGGATGAAAGATTCAATTAAAATAATCCCACATTTGCTCTTGAAAGACCACATTAAAGACAAGCAGAGTTGATACTAATGTCTGGAATCAGCGTAGGTGAACGCGCTGGCTAGCATACCATTGAAAATGGCACTTTGAGGGCTCGAAGTTATACAGAACAGATACTGAGATATAATGTCGTATTTTACGTTGTAGCAGTTAGTGATTACTTTGTTTTCATGAATGATAATGCCAGACCGCATACATCTCGACATTTGGAGAGCATGCTTAAATTTGAAACTATACATTATATTGAAAGGCCAAGATGCGTTCCCGACCTGAATCTGATCAAGCATGTTCGGAATATACTCGGAAGACGCATTGCAGTGAGACTGAGTTTGCCTTGTTCAGGACTTGGAGACTACAATTCTCGAAGAGCGGAACCGATTTCTCAGAAAACTTATCAATAGTTTCGTCGAATCCATGTAAAACAAGCATGCTAGAATTTTATCTATTCAAAATAACTACAAGCCATATTAAGTACCTTGCAGCATTCCTAAATTGAACTTTATTTGGTCACTTACACGTAATCCAATTGTTGCCCTATGCTATAATTTTACATTTTACCAATCGTTTCGCAAAATTAAGGCTCTCTAGAAAATTTCTGCGTCTTCTTTTCTTTATTGCTCATTGATACGCATGTTACTCTTAATTTTATGCTCGTGCATAGCTGTCTCACATAGTTCTGTTCACTTTTTTGCTTGCTCCCCTAATTGTGTATGAAAGTAAAAAGAAGTTTAAATGTATACATATAAGATGCATATAGCGTTCAACTGCAAATAATTATCTGGTATATATGCAAGGAGCATGAGCATGAATGGAAACAGAAAACTGGTAAATATGACGTCATATTTAACTTATAGATATAAATTGGACACAGTAATTTTCTGTAAAAAAGATGAAGCAGTTCACCAAAAACGAAAATTAATAAGAAAGGTATTATAAGAACAAAATTTTTTACATGATCAATATGATTTATAAAAACGAATTCTAATAACACGTTGCAACCTCATCTTTGACGAGTTTTATTAAAATATTTTTAAATAGTATTAATTAAAATTTCTATCCATTAAACCACATTTTTATTTTTAATGATTTTATAAATATAAATAATCATGGTAATATTTCATTGCCGTGTTACATATTTTTGTATAATGCCTAAGGTATTTAATGCTATATAAATTAATATGTATAATATAATAGGTAAACTAAAACTAGGTATTGCACCAAGAATTTCAATATAAAGACTTTGAATTTACTATAAAGTAAGACAATTGTATGTATTACTTATTCGCAAGCATGATATTATAAATATGTTTTAATATTATTCTTTCATGATATTCCTAATGTCAAAGATTTATTTTGATAATGATTATTTAGAAAGAACAAGAAATAAGTTGCCCACTTTTCAGAGCTCTAAAATGAGTTCTATTGGTACAAATGAGATCAAATTTGACCTACAGATAATTTAAATGATGCACTTGATATTTACTAAAAAATTACAAAATATAAAAATACAAAATTTTGCAGCATTAATTGTGTTAAAATGTTTTTAAACAATTTCACAAAACACCTTAGCAGCGAATTTTTTATTTTAAATTCTCGTATACATAAAGGAAGGTGGTGTACCTCGGACCGATTTTTAATTTTTAAAATATTGCCCAAACTAAAAAATAAATAAATAAATAAATAAATAAATTATGATGTTATGCACTACATATATTTGCCTTAAATTTTTCTATAAATAGTTTCCATGAAAAATTTTGAATTAATAATAAAATGTAAGAAGGTACCTTGGTGCCAATAAAAAAAAAAATAAAAAAAAAAAATTAAAACTTTATGATGTTATGCACTGCATATATTTGTCTTAAATTTTTTTATAAATAATTTCCATGAAAAATTTTGAATTAATATTAAAATGTAAGAAGATACCTTGGTCCCATTAGTAAAAAAGAAAAAAAAATGTTTTTAGCGAATAAAATAATAATTTTTTAATCAAGAAGCTACGTATATAAATTTTTGATACATTTCATTGTTTATTATGTTTTAAAAATATGAAAATCTAAATAGCCTTAAAACTTCATAAAATTTACACTTACTGTAATCACAAAAAATATTAAAACATTTTTATATTAGTAATTAATTTTTTTTTGCCAAGATTGTAATAAGGTAAACCAATTCCGAATGTTAACTTCTTGAGCTGCCTTTAAGATCCATTAGACAATACATAGCGTACCTTGGACACAGTCCAAGGTGTATTACTTTGATTAAGTTCAAGGTACACAAAATGACAGATACAAACAAAACTATCAATTATGATGTTAAGTTTAGGACTAACTTTATTTTAAGCACATGGTGTAGTAGCCTGAACATTACTTTTTTATACTTAATCCTCATTTTAAAAAAAAATAGATGTGTTTTAATACAAAAATAGAAATATCAAAGATTAGTTGAGCTTCTAAACAAATGCCAAGAACTTAAATGAGATGTCTGGTGGCAAACATTTTATGTAAAAATGTTCTTGTTTAATGATCTAAACACATAAAGCTAGAATTAGCATAGGTACAAGGTACAAATCTGTCCAAAGTACATCACACTCCACTATTTGTTTTCATTATAAGCGCATCACTTAAATTATCTGTAATTAAAAACTGATCTCATTTGGACCAATAGAATGCATTCGAGAACCATCTGAATTGGGCAACTTATTTCTTTTAGTGTCCGCATGGTTATGTGAGTATGCCAGTTGTTACTTGAGTACTGGATATTCCGCGTTTTACTGTACGGAAAATCTTGCGACTATTATTTATAAAGCGAATTAAACGTTTTAAGTGTGCAGCAATCACTAGCGGAGAAATTTTATTTTTTATTTTTTATGTTTATTTTTTTTTTAATTTTTTTTTATTTTTTTTTTAATCTGGTAGGCCTCTGTTGAACTCGCTGAAAATCAAGCCCATCACGTGAATTATCTGTAGTCCAAACTTGATCTCGTTGTTATCAATAGAACGCTTTCTAACAGCTCTCTGAAGTGGGAAACAAATTTTTCGCTCCCCCTGTGTAATAAAACTAGTTCAAATATTTTTATTAAACCTGTTTTGATTCTGAATCATAAGCAGTCGTATTGATAAAAAATAAGATATGTATTGATAATAATGTGAGAACCTGTCATTGTCTATCTTTCGGTATGAAATTTAAAGATTTCGTATATTAACACGGCGTTTAATATTGCGCTTAAAATGTTAAGGGAATTTGATAAAGATTTTTATTATCAGCCTGAATAAAGATTTATCCCTGAGGAATTTTACCCCGGAGGAAAATTTTACCTCCAACATTTTAACTTTCACGTAAGATTTATATTATAATATGATTCATGTATTTTATTATTTTATATTAAATTTAACAATAACATCATTTAAAATGATAATCATATTTTTAAATTGCTATTCTCAATTTTACAATTTTAATAAGTTATTAATTTAGATAAAAGCCTTCTTGATCATTACATGCTGTATACGACTGAAATTTACACAAGTAGAAATTTAATTATCTTAGACTATTTAAAATTAAATTTACTACCTGTTCTTAAAGTTCTTCGCTGCATATTTTAGTACTGGTGGTTAAGGATAATTTTGACTTTAGAGAGATTGTTCAAATTCACTCAAACTTTAAATTACTTATTAAATATAATTACCTAAGTGTCATATAATAATGTCAAAACATCTAAAAATTAACACAGACAGATTTAATGATAATAATCTATACACTAAAGCTTTTTTTACAATACATTCTATAATTTTGGATAATATATTTCTGTCAAATTAAACTTGTACAGCTTTTAAAGATTTATATAAGTGATTTAATGACTAAAAATGAAATGGTAATAAAACTATTATATAAACTTCTTAAACACACTATACAATATATTAAAAAGCGCTAGGCATTTCGAAAGAACTAAGTCTTTCTTCGTCAGGCGCAAAAAAGCACTAAACTGTTACACTGATGTTGCAGTTCTGAAAATTAACTGCTCCATACAGGGTAAAATGTGTCTCTTTCGATTACAGAATGCTCCAAGGCCATTCATTATGAACGGTTATTCTGTTCAAAAACATTCTCGTAAATTGAGTTCGTGTGTCCGGAGCTGCAGGGTTTAGTCCTTGCACGAAGTGAATATTGTATGGATACTACATTGCAGTGGATCGAAGAACTTTTCGTACTGTGATCAAGAGAGAGACAAATCACTTTCGACAACGGTCACAGCGACTTTTCGGCATTTTTATTTTAAATCCGTTTCGGTTCTTTTGCATGCAGCTCCCAGCTTCCAATTTTCTGCCAACTTAAACATAATCTTTTTTCAAAGCATATCTCGACATCGTTTCTTTTCCTAATTGTTTCAAGCAACGATATTCTTGCAGCATAGTTGACAAATTATTGCCTTTCAAAAAGCTTCACTGGTAACGCAAGTGTTTTCTTCTCTAACTGAATGGTGCATAATATCTTTATGACAGCGATTACTGTGTTTTTAAATCACTCTAAATTTGCATAAAATCCTTTGTTGTAGATAAAAAATACCATCTATCGGTCGGAATTTGAAATGAGTTTTTTATTCCAGATTTTTTCTCCCCATGGTCATTATAACTTATACTCCAAGTTTCATCGATTTCTGTCTCTAGGGGAGACCATACTCTAGGTCTCTAGAGAATGGTCTCTAGATAGGTCTAAACAAGGTAACTTTAACTATAATCACCATTTATATTATGAGGGAAAAGAAAAATAGTTGCTTCAAATGGATATTATGTGCGAATCTGGAAATGTAATTTTAAGGTTCTGGAAATGTAATGTTATCCATTCAATCTCGGTGATAAAAAATGGCACTTGCTCTTAATTAAGTACTGAAATCTACTACATAATAAATTAGTTCTATGAGATGCAATGCAAAAAAGTGAGAGATATTTAAGAATATTATTTTAAGAAGATAAAAAAGTAGACTTTGAAACTTTTAAATTTGAGTTGCCAAAAAACTAAAAAACTTTTCTTGCTGTAAATGCTAAAATCCATGACCTCATTATATACATAGTGTTATGTTAAAAATGTACATGTAATTAAAAAATACAGTAAAACCTCTGAATAGCGGTCGCCACTGTAACGCGATAAAGTGATCCTACTTCAGAGATGTCCGTTTTTTAGAGGTTCGTTAAAAAAGCTCAAATTTAAATGGCATTAAAATTAAAATAACTGAAATTCTTTTATTTTTACAGTAAAAAATACATTCTTCTGTTCATTTCATTGTTTTACACTTATGAAATCGCAGTTTTATTTTTAAGGGGGCTCGGTTTGATCGATACGGAAAAACATGAAAACAGAGCTCTCGCTTCGCGTCCATATAAAAACAGAACTATTCAATGTAATTAATTCAAACTTTCTGATATTTTAAATGTATGTTTGTAGTCTTATAAAATTATAAAATGAAGTACTTTAATGTAATATAATAATAAATATAGCAAAATTTAAATAACACAATTTTCAAAAGAAAATATTTTTTATATCACCAACACTAAGATATCTTAAAGTTGAATTGACATAAGAACCTAATTTTTGCTTTAAAATGATCCGGAAACTTTACTCTATAGAATGAATTACGGATATAACCATCACTCAAAGACAACATTATTAAAAAAAACTCTCAAATTTGAAAATTTAAAAAACTTCTAAAAAATACATCTTTTTTTTCATTAAAAATACCCAAAATATTTAACTAACTAAACTATAATAATTCATTCTATAGATAATGATGTTATACGCATGCAAAAAGAATGTAAGCCATGCCATCAAATATTTTTTTTAAATCTTGGTGTTAGTCGTCAAAAATCAAGTTTTGAGAAAACGGGACTTAAAGTTGAAATTATATGGGTGCGGCTATGAAAGTGTTGATACATAAATGCTTATAACTCCGTTAAAAATGCATATATTCTTATGCGGTTTTTTGCACTGAGTTAAGAATGGATTGCATAATAAAACTAGAGCATTAAAAAATCGTTTTTTTGAAAAGTTTTCAACCCCTGAGCCTCTTTAATCATATCTCTTCCTCTAAATGCTCAATCATTTCCATTGATATCTTGTAGCAATCGTTATTGTTTTAAGTGTGATCAAAATTTTGAAATTCCCAGTTTCCCTTTAATTTCTGGGACACTTCCCTACAACATTTGTCAGATATTGAGAATCAGATATCAGTTCGAAAGCCTTTCGAACAGAAACTTATCAATCTCATTAAAACCTTTTATCCAACGCTTAATATTTAATTTAAATATTTACACCTTGAAACGTCTTTTCTAAATAAAGAACTAATTTTTTTAGAATGTCATTTAATTGGGTTTTCACGCAAGTTTACATTTCAGCTAATCTTCATACACTTTGACCATTTTTTGCTGTCGTTTTAACTTCTCAATTAAAGTTAAAAATATTTCAGGTGAATTATGTAGCCTCTTAAATTTAAATTTCGTTTTGTCTCCCTCAAGCCTCACGTATTTACAAAAATTGTTTTTACTAAGCAACCTTCAGAGATTAGATAAGAAATTGCATGGACTTCAAATAAGAAAATCCATCGCCCTATTCTTCATAATATCAGTTGTACTTAAAACAAAACATTAAATAAAGAAACGAATGTGGTGTTGGTGGCCGTTGTTCGGAATTCGTCTTTCAAAAGTTTAGTGTAATGTTTTTACTATGGAAAAATATTAGGTAGCACTAAAACATGACCGGTTTTCGGTGGTTACCGCTTTTCGTGGTGACCGATGTAGGAGGTTTTATTGTAGATGAATTTGATAAATTGAAGAATGCGATTTTTTTTAAATTAGAGTAAATGCTATTTTCGGATTCTTCCAAAAAGTTAGAAGTGTGCTTAATATGTAACAAGATTTATATGATTTAGAAGGTAGGGGGACATCTTAACTTTACAGATGCTTAGTTGGGGTGTGGCAAAAAAAGATTTGGAAACAATGCTGTAAGTGTGGGCAAGACTCTCTTCTACCAATGAAACTTTAAATCATCAAAAAGGGTATCAACATAAAGGGAATCGTATTTTGAATATGTAAATCATAAATAATCTATAAAAAGATTCTAAATTAAATTATGTAATCTACAGAATAAATCAACAAGAAGAAAATTGCGTAGCAGATTCAAATCGAAACTGAGCAAATCTTCACGCCGAGCGTATCTTTAACTATATATTTAATGAGATAAAAATAAGTATTTACAACCTTGCATGCATATATTTACAAACTTTAAATAATTATTGGGAGACATAATGCTCCACTTTCATATTGATTTTTGACAATAATATTCACATCTTTTATCATAACAAAACCATTATAATCAAAGCAACATATTGTTGCATTTTGTTTACAATATCTAAAGGGTTCTGAAAGTAGAATTGAAGTACAGAAATTACACAGCGTGCAGAGCCAATAACTCTTTTCCCTTCAACCGTATCGGAAATGTGTAATAATTAAGTTCGACTTTCTCGGAAAATACTCAACCAATTTTGATGAAGTTTGGAACTCATATTCATAATATTAAGCTTAAAAAATATAGTTGACATTTTTTTCCGATTAATTATTTTTATTTTAGACTTATGAAAATTTTTTAAAATTTTTACTTTTCGGATTTTTTTTTTCTAAAACGAATTATTTTAAACTATTCGTCACGAATAATTTTTTTACCGACACCATCAAAACATTTTTTATGTAAATCAATCTAATTCTTGAGGGGTTAATGGTGTTTTTAGGGGGAAAATACATATTTTCGGAATCTAAAATGCTTAGTTTTTATAGCTTGCGTGAAATTTTTGTGAAGTTTTATCAAACACATGAAATTATAATATATATAAACGCTTGGATAGAATTTAGTTTCATAGTATAAAAAAGTATAAACTGTTAAAGAAAATTTAAGATGAGAGGGCATGGCGTCAGAATTGTGTCTGCCTTTAATCGTGAAGTGATGTACAGTCGCTTCCTTTTTTAACCTTTTGCACTCGAGAGGTGAACTTGAAAAAGAAAAAAATAGTAACTGTACCAACAAAAACATATACATTATGAAATATACTTCCATTACTTTCAATATTTTAATGTACTTATTTAATGTAAGCAATTAATTGAAACAGGTTTTATTACAATATATTGATATCGAAGATATTGTGTTTTTGACATATTAATAACAAAAACAAATTTTTTTTCAAATTATAAAACCTGTAAGAAATTTAATTAAATAGATTTTCAAGAATAAATATTAATACTGATAAAAAGATGTGCGTATAAAATAAGATAATAATAATAAATCTCAATTATTTGAAAGCTGTGATAATAAAAATATACACGTGGTTTAAAATGCATTAAGTAATGTTACACTGAAAGATTTAGTATTATATGAATATCTTTAAAGCTGTTTTCAAGGTAAAACTTATTGTGAATATTAGCATAGTCTTCTCGAAAATAATATATTTAAAAAACCACATTAAATAGATTTTGAACACTAACCATCATTTTATTATGGATCAGTTGCCGGTAATATGAATTTAAAATTCTAACTATGCTTTCGACAAGTTAAAATAATTCAGGGAGTATACGTCCTTTGCATTTTTTTCTTATTATCTTTTTATGTTCCTTGCCATTTTTGTTCCATTTTAAGAACACAATGGATTTAAATTTCGAGCAACCGTAAAGTATTCATTTTGAATTTCATAGCAAAAAAGAAAGATTTTATCTAAATTCGGTTCTTCCTAGTGGATGTTTAACTATTATGTGAATGATAATGTATACTTTGAATTATATCCTTAGTTTTTTTTTTCTTTTCGATCCGTATAAGTACCTGAATTATCATTTTCTTTTTCACATTTTCTTTTACACCGGACTTCGGGATCGATCCCACCTTCTCCATACAGTGTCTTAAGCTGGTGATTTAGACCTCTCGGCAATCTGAACCTGTTATTACTCACCTGTACAGGAAGGAGATCGTAATTTTGACTTTACGCATGCGTAGATGCTGCTTTTTAAAGGGATGTTTTATTATATATGATATTAAATATAAACATTTACTTGTAACGCATAATTTGCGTAACAATATATTATTATTAAAGATATTATTATATTTTTCATATGTTACTATCAAAAACAATTTTTATCGAATAATAAAATTTGTTAGATGTATTATTAAATAAATTTCCAAGTGTATATTTTATTGCTGAAAAAATACCTAGTTAATATCAATATTAATATCGTCTTCTAAAAAACAATAACAATGAGTTAATAAATAGATTTTAATAACTTGTAGCCATCATTTATTATGCATCACTTGCAGTTAATATAAATTTAAAATTCTAACTATGCTTTCTACAAGTTAAAATAATTCTGCGATTATACGCCCTTTCTAATTTAGTTTATTATCTTTTTATATTACTTTTCATTTCTGTTCCATTTTAAGAATACAATGGATTTTAAATTCGAACAACCGCAAAGTATTCAATTTGAATTTCATAGGAAAAAAGGAAGATTCTATCTACATTCGATTCCTCGTAATGGATGTTAAACTATTATGTGAATGATAATGTGATTTGAATCATCTCCTTATTTTTTTAAATCCGTTTAAGTACATGAATTATCATTTCCTTTTTCAAATTTGACTTTATGAAAGTAATTTTTTTTAATATAATTTTTTAGTTGAGAGTAGATTTTTAAGTTTTATGATTTTTAAGTGCAGTATTTTTTAATAATGAATATTAATGAGAAATTAATCAACATTGAAGCATTTGCAACATTATATAAAATTACAAAATGGAATTTATACATATATTTTTATGCGAATATGTCAAATCTTTCCCATCTATTTAGTCTATATTATCATGTCTATTATCAAAAGCTTTTTTTTATTAAAAAATACATATGTATTAAGAATTGCTGAATTCATGTACATGAATATATATTCAGATATATGTAGTATAAAAATATATTCATGTAACACAGAATACAAGGTACAAAATAGTAATATTTTGATTATTTAAATCTATGATGTAAAATAGTATTAAATCTTTTAAAATATGCTACTTAAAGTTACATTGAACAATGCAATACAGATAAATAATTATATTTAAAAGTGTTTTCAAGTTTTAACCACCTGTCAATATTAGCACTGTTCATCGACAAAATCTTCTTTAATCCCCAGACCGACAAACAATAGGATAGAAATGTAATGTTGCTTTCTCCTTAATTTATTTTAAATGTTAATAAAAGAGGGTTTTTCTAACAGGGCATAATTTTTTGTTACGTATATGCTTATAAGCCTTGAAAGTGTTAATCATAACTTAATTTCTTAAAAACGGATTATATTTGTAGAATTATATTAATTTAAATAAAGCTTAAACTGTAGTGAAACCTGCAGTCTAGTGAACGCATATACCCTGTCGCGGCAATGGGGAGTTTAAAAAACAAAACAAAAACAAGACTATAGGATAACTTTTGAAAACTTTGTAACAATCATATTATTACAAATTTCTTACATATAACATCGATTTTAATCTTTAAATATGTTACCTACAACTTAAACGTACCCAGAAAAATATACATTTTCTTTTTATTTACCTATTTGTTTGTTTATTTTTTTCACATTTTTCTAATCTGATTCTATTTTTAAAAAAAACAATGGACTTAAAATTCAAACAACCGTAAAACTTCCAGTTTGGATTTCACAGTAAAAAAGGAATTTACTGTCTAAATTCGGATCCCTCTAATGGATGCTTAGCTGTTATATGAAAGATAATGTGCTTTGAAATATCTCTTTAGTTTTATATCTGATATTTGAGTTCATAATCATAATTGTCTTTTTCAAAGTAATTCTTTTAATATAAATTTCTAGTTAAACATACATTTTTAAATGTTTCTAATATTTTTAAATCCAGTAACATTGTTAATGAATTTCATTGACAAAATAATTACAGCATTTCTCGCGTTATACCTCATTATTATTTTAAATATTTTTTTATGTTTAAATGTGTAAACTTTTACACATATTTAGTCTAAATTCACATCTATATTATTAAAAGCATTTTTGTCAAAAAATACCACCTGTAATAAGCATTACTGAATAAATATTCAAATGCATGTAGTATTAAAAAACCATAGGCAAGTAACACGAAATACAAAATAATAATAAATTAATTATTTGAAAGCTAAGATATAAAATCACATGACGTATTATAAAATATGTTACGTGAAGTTACATTGAACGATAAGGTATATAAGGTACCCTGGGGTAATAACGCCACGTTAAGGTTCTACCAATTTTCACGGCTTAGTTTTAGATTGTATTTTTCAAACAAATATAGGATCTGATACAGCAACTCATTGACTATCTATATAAAATAAAATAATTTAACAGATATGTATTCATAAAATGTAATGGCGTTTTTTCTTGACCAATGCTATTTGGCGTTAATACCCACCTATATGGGTAATAACGCCATGCAAACAAAACTATAAAATAAGATGGAATAATGGCATGTAGATTGCCCAATTCTAAAAATACAAACTCTACAGCTCTAAAATTGACAAATTGCAATCTAAGCTATTGAAAATGTACAATTTTTTTGTGACTCTGAAAGAAAAAGAAAGCTGTGGTGGTGGCGGGGGCAGGAGGCAGAAGAATATCAGATTCTAAGCTACGTTTTGCTTAAAAATGACCATTTAAAAAGAATTATTAGAAACATTGCACGGATTATTTGAATCAGTATTTATATTCCCATGTATGCATTCTATGCGATAGAAAATATTGATTTTTTTGTGAAAGTGAAAGAAAAAGGAGTGAGGGGGAGCTTCAACACAATATAACACCCTGTGTCTCTCTTTGCTTAAAAAGTCCAGCTTAAATATGATTATAAGAATCATTGCATGGTTTTAACCATTCATAATGTAATATTTTAATCATGTGAAGTTTTATAAAACTAGAGTTATATGTAATAAATATTTTTGTTAAATCTTAACTGCTGTTAGCGTCTCACATACCGCTGTTTTTTTCAAGTTTCAGAGTTTAACTTGCAATTTTTAGTTTAACTATAGATACCGGGAAAATTTTGTTTCATTTGGAGTCCTATTACTATCTCTAGAAACTTTTGAATAGCTGAATTTTATTTATAGTAGTCCTGTATATAAGGTTCAATACAAAAATAATATTCTAAAAGTTAATTTAACATTTTATTCATCGTTAGATTAAGCGGTCCGACATGCCGCTCACAGTAAGTTATGCGACAATTTTTGTCACAGCAGTTAAGGGTTAATACTATTATAGTAATCTAGTAAATAGTTTTTAACCCATAACTCCACACTAATGCTGATTCTCCAAACCTGCAGTTAAATTGTCGATGTTTTAACGAACATGCTTTGATAAATTTTTAAAAAATTGAATAAAATTTTTGATTAAAAAATATTATCCCAAAGAGATCTCTTTTTCAATTTTATACATAATTCATATGGTTATATATCATTATCTCTATATTAGCAACAAAATTAACCTTTAACTGCTGTTAGCAATCTGACTGAACACTGTACCCCCCCCCCCCAAAAAAAAAAAAAAAAAAATATAGCGTTTAACTTGTATTTTCTAGGTTAACTATAGTTACAATTGAAATTCTCTTTCGTTTGGAGTTCTCGTAATATTGTTTGAAATATTTGAATAGATTAGATTTAATTAGAATTAATTCTGTACAAAAAGTTTAGCGCCGGAACAGTATTCTATGATTTTTAATCATGGATCGCATTTTAACCTTTAACTGATGTTACCGGTCTTGTAGACCACTATTTTTCTTTTAATTTTTTAGTTTATCTTGTAATTTTCAGTTTAACTGCAAACACTACCGAAATTTTGTTTCATTTGGAATTTTAGTACTATCGCCAGAGACTAAATAGGTGAATATTAAGTATAATACTCTTGTATAAAAAGTTTAGTACAAAAACACAATCCTATGAGTTATTCCCGACTTTTATTCATCTTTCAATTTTGTGGTCTCACAAACCGCATCACATTCATACGTTACAATTTCTGTCACATCAGTTAAAGGTTAAATTTATAAAGTTTTTAAAAACCAAACGCTGAGAAAGCGGACAGATAAAATTTCGAACTCAATTGAACAATCCAGTAGAAATTTAATAGAAACCTGATTTTGAAGATGTTCGAATTTGAATCTCGAAAACATTTTGATATAGTTTTATTTACAAGAGTTAAAAATTATTTTTTACATTAGTAAAAAAAAAAAAAATAATATAATAAAAAATAAAATAGAGAAATTATTTTTAAGTATTGGGCACCCCCCTTAATTTTACCATTTCAACAATAATGATAATGCTGTCCCATATTAATATATAAACCCCCTTCGGATATATTTCGGCCACTGTTGGGAATCAACCGGGGTAATAACGCCAATCCCTGGCGTTATTACCCCGGGATACTTATTGCGCAGTAAATCCTAAACTACAAATTATCTCGAGAAGATATCCAATATTTTCTATAACATTTTGAAAGTACATGAAATGAGCTACAAAATTATGTTATAAACAAAGTATTTCCGGATAAAAAATATAGTCTTCACATCACAAAACCTCGCAAATTTTAGATCAAGCGTTAATTTTAGTTGCTTGTAGAAACAATAAGACCTATAAATGGAACAAATTAACTTTAAGCTGTTTTTAGCGATTTATATGACTCAAAACCCTTCTGCGCAGAACACATGAGTGTCATTTATCTGATTATTTCATAATTATGCAAAATATACGCACTTGGCGTTATTACCCCGCCTGGCGTTATTACCCCAGGGTACCTTATAAATAAATATCTTTAAAATAGTTCACAAGTTTAAACTTCCCATCAATATTAACATTCTGAACGCTAAAAGCATATGTAAAAAAAATTGCGACACTTAGATAACCATTGAAAATTTCCTTAAAATCGTCTTATTATGCATCACTTTCTAGTAACATTAGTTTTAAATTTTAAATAAGCTACTTACAACTTGAAAATATTCAGGAAAGGTACATTATTTCTATTTTTTAAACTTTTAATTCAGTTCTATTTTAAGAGTACAATGCATTCTAAATTCAAACAACCATAAAGCATTCATTTTGAATTTCAATCAAAAAAGAAAGATTTTTTCTCCTTTCGGTTTCTGTTCCGATGATAATGTGCTCTGAATTGTTCCTTTATTTTATTTTTTTCGATTCAACTGCTTGCATCATTTTCTTTTCACATTTGACTACATAAAAGTCATGTTTTTTGAATGCAATTATTTGCAAAAGCGGACTTGTAATAAAAAAAAGTATCTGGAGTATTTGTCCTATTGAATTTCAATGCCAGTTTAACATCATTTTGAGTAGAATTTGTCGTACTAAATTGCTTTATTATTGCAAATTAATATCTGTACTTTTTGGGCATATGCAAAACATTTCATATCGATTTGGTTTTAAAACAGTTGGATACATATTTTAGATGCTAATTAAGTGAGAAATTTTACATCTATTTAGTTACCACATATTTTAATTTTTAAAGATGCAGTTAAGAGGGTTTTTTTTAATGTTAGAGTTGAACAGAAAATGTAAACTGACAAAAAAAGTTTTAAAATAAGGTAAGAAATAGGATTGTTTTAACGTAATTAGGAACCTAATAAGGATAAAAAAAGTTACTTGAAATCTATGAAATAAAATAACATGACGTGTTTTAAAACTTAGTTGTGTAAAATTACATTGAATGATGCAGTACATATAAATAAATATCTTTTAAGCTGCTTCTGAGTTCTCATCGCTTAAACAATATGTAAAAAAATTACGACACTTAAATTCCTTTTGTAAATTTGTTCATCATCATGTTACTATGCATCTCTTTCTGGTAACATTAAATTTATATTTTAAGTAAGCTACATACAATTTAAAAGTATTCAAGAAAAATACGTACTTTCTAGTTTTTTATGTTTTTTAAGTATCTTTTTAATCTTTTGTATTTAAGAGTGCAATGGATTTGCAATTCAAATAACCGTACAGAAATCATTTTGAATTTCAAGCAAAAAAAAAACATTGTATGTACATTCGGTTTCTTCTATTGGATATTTTACTTTTATGTGAATGGTAATGTGGTTTAAATTATTTCTTTAGCTTTTTTCGAACTGTTTAAGAGCTTGAATTATGCTTTTTTATATAAAAAAAACTTTTTAATACAATTTTTCTTAAAAATTGGACTTTTAAATTTAAAATATGTTATAATACTTATATACTTTTTCTTGTTAATTTTAAATAGCAAATTATCCTTAATTTGTATAGAGTCATTACATTTTACTCTTTATTTTATATAGAGTCATTACACTGCTTTATTATTGCAAATTAATATTTTTTTTTTTGCATATGTATGACAGTTCACATCTTGTATTTTTATAGCAGTTAGTCAGATACTTCAAACGTTAAATAAAGGGAAATTTTACATCTATTTAGTTACCACATACTTTAATTTGTAAATATGCAGTTAAGACACTTTTGCATGTTAGAGTTAAACGGGAAATGTAATTTGAAAAAGTGATCAAAATAAGAAATAAAATTGTTTTAACGTAATTGGCTACCTATTAATTATCAAAAAGTTACACTATTTAATTTCTGAATATTTAAAACGGAAATCATGAAATTGCTGACTAAGTGTAGAACAAAGAGAGGGAAAAACGTCCAAGCCGGGGATCGAACCCGGAAGCCTTAGAATAACGCTCCATTTCTCAATCGCTATGCGGACAATGCCCTGCTTAGTATTTCTCACTGTGTATGTTGGTAAGGTTGCAATTGCAAACACAAGAAACGTGTTCATGAGCACACAATCTTGCGGCGTAACATGAGACACAAACGAACGCAGTATCGGTAAATATGTATATAATTTTAATTAATTTTTATTTTTCAATCACGTCAAACACTTTTCAACCACTTCTTGAATGTTCCACACATCAACTGATATGTGCAGGTATCTACTAGAACAGTTATAGTGTTTTACGCTACTATTTCGCTTGGGTTTTTTAGGGGGGCGGATTTTAATAGTGACAATTGTTTGGTTTTTTTCATAACTGAAAACCTTTTTTTCTTATTTATTAGTCAATCAACATAGACGAACTAAAAGTATAATTATTCTTTCTCCGGCTGAAAGCGGTCTACACTATACTAAAAATCAGATGTTTATTAATCTACGAATATGTATTACAATCTTGCAGGCGAATATATAATAATCTGTTCCAAAGTTTCCAAAAATAACTTTTATCTTTAGAAATGACAGAAAATTATTTATTTCGGAAACGTATGAAAGAATTTACAATAATAAATTTTTATAAGCTGCCCGCCATTTTCGAAACCGGTTTCTTGATGCTTTTATAATGCATTAATAAAAGTCCAAGAGCCGGTAGCACAAAAGCCGATGTTATCGAGCGAAAGAAAAAAATCTTTATTTTATGGAAGAGTAGTAATAGGGGAATCTAATGGTCTATGTTTGACGGCAGTAAAGTAGTGTAAAGACAAAATTAAAACCACTAGTTTCTTGCTCGTAAGTTTATCATTATGTTTGCCTGCTCCCAGTTTTTCATGTTTTCATACCTATGATTGTACGGCAAACACAACGTTAAACCTACGAGTAAACTACTATTGGTACTAATTTTTGGCTTATGCACTTCTTCACTTCAGGCAGACATGGATAATTAGATTTCCCCATAACTACTTTTCCATAAAATAGATTTTTTTGTGCTCTATAACATAGGTTTTTTTGCTGACGGCTCTTGGACTATAAATTCCCTGGATTTTCAGATTCTGTCAATTCTCATATTCTTCATCTGCATAACTAAATTTATGCATGCAATTGTAATAAAGTAATTTAATTTTAATATTCATGTTAATTCTATTTATATTGTATGTTCATCTGGAAAGCATGTTTATGAATATCAAGTTGAGTGTCTAGAATACAATACAAAGATGATTACATGACAACTGATAGCATCCGAAAACGTGATACAGTTGGTTCTCGTTAATTCGAACTCATTGGGACCGCAAGAAATGTTCGAATTAAATTTTCCGAAGTTCGAATTATGGAAAAACTGAGATGAAAACATGCTTAATATGGTACAATAACGAAGGAATTAATGTTGTAGTGTTTTTTTTATAATTTATTTCGACTGTTATCATTAGAATAATAGAACTTAATATTAAATTAGAACTTAATATTAAATTAGAATTTATAAATACATAAATTAAAAGATTAGAAACAAGCACAATGGAAGAAAATTTTAAATCGTCACTGATGGACAGACGGGGCACTAAGAAAAGGATATCAAATGCATTGGATTATATGTATACTCTTTCGGAACAATTTTCTTAAAAATCAAAGAAAGAAAGTTATTCAAATGATCTGAAATCCGTATGAAAGAAAAGAAAAATGAAATTCAGAATTCTCGTTAGTTCGAATTAAACGAAGTCAACAGAATATGAGTTCGAATTTATCGAAATTTTAAATGTTATTCTGGCATTGAAAATTTCGGTACTTCATGTTTAGTTCGAATTAAGCGAAGATTCGAATTAACGAGAGTCGACTGTATTCTGATTTGAGAAAACTGGTTATTGCAACAGAAAATATACTCATAAACGTTTCCGCAAATGATTGGAAGCTAATAAGAATATGCTTTTATAAATTGTTCTTTAAATTTGGAAAATAAATAGTGTTGTGATATTTTTAGTTGTAAAAAACTATTTTCGAAATCTTCGATGAGTTGGAAGAAGTATAGTATTTTTCTTATTTATAGTACGTTTTAGTAGATTGAGAGACATCTGGCTATCACTTTGTAGTGTGTCAAATTTCATGGTGGTATTGAATAATTAGCACTTTGACGCATTTGCCTTACATAGGATAATTTCAGGTTTGGCCAATATCTATTTAACAAATCAGAAATAGCACGTCAAAGGTAGCAAATGAGGTGCGTTCGTACTATAATGAACTTTAAAAGATATTCAGACTTTAGTGTATTAATATACAATACTTCGGATACATTGTAGTATCGGAAATCTTTAGCATCCCTCTGTGTACCTTTCTATTATAAAAGAGGCAACTTCTAGTAAACCAAGCAACATATATATATATATAATTCATAAGCCGTGAAATATTTTAATAAATTTAAAACGCAAGACAAACATTGATTCCGCCTATATCATTATGTAATGGAATGCATAATGATAAATATTCATTATGTATTGGATTTGTGTGACCCTATAAATTAATAACAAATATGTTTTGCACTACAGATGGTACGGAATGTATATTTTAGTGTATACGTAATAGATGCATTATTCTTTTGTGAAAAAGAGTGTAACATCATTAAAATGTACTTGGAGCTGTTTTCTTCCTTGATCGTAAGGTAACGGAATACTTTTGATTGCGCCCATAATTGAATTATAGATCTGACATTCATAAAATTTGAAATGACTTGAAAAATTATGCAACGATTATATATTTTAAATTTCAAATTATTCGGTTGGGTAGTTTTTGTGTTTATTATATGAGGACGGACGGACTGAACGGTGATTATGTGAACTACGTATTTATACAATTACGAATGCATAAAAAAGAATTTTTCGGTACCTTATAAAGTTTCGTGATACATTGGCAAAAGTGTGAGCTAAGTGTATGAATAAGTCTATACTTATGTAAAATTAGTTTCTAAAAATAAGACTTTTGTTATAATAAGTTATTTTTTATTGATTTTCTTGCTTCAAAAAATACATAGAGAGAAAAGTTTTATATCTTACACTTTATTCAATATTATTGAGCAATAAATTAAATCTGTTATACAGTATTTCGCTGATTTTAATATTGTTAAAATGTTTACTTTAATAACAAGGCATTTGTATCATTTTCATTATGTAAAATGCACATAAATTACTATTAAATCTCTCATATAATATGTCAATATACATTTGAATTTCAAACTGTAGTATAACATTTGTTTTTCATCGGTGAATGTTTCCGTTTATCCTGATGTTGTAACAAATATCCATATATACTTCGTAAAGATCTGCAACTCTGTACTACATATTATTCAAAATATCGATAGAAAATGAGATGAAGCTCAAAATATAGCATTTGCAAACAAATGTATAGGGAATTTGAAATTGGAGAATGTGGCTTTTGAACAAAATTCGATAGGAATTGGGATGAAACTCAAAATGTAGAGTTTCTAAACAAATATTTCTCGAAATTGGAAAATTGAGAATCTGACTTCAGAACTATAATGACATCGGCAAACGCAATAGCCGTACTCTTAAAATAGAAAATACGTTACATGTTTGCTATATTGAACAAACAACTGTCAAAAATTCAAATGTATATATCATATTTCTCTCAGATAATCCAAAACATTGCCATTGAATGTATGTAAATAAATTTTTCAAATTCAATGGTAGGTTTAATCATAAAGGAATTTAATAACGACACTAACTAGAACATTATATAATGTGAAATTTTCATTTGCAAACTTTTAAGTTTTTGCAAGTTTTTTTTATTTAAGCATAATTTGTTCATTGTATTTAAATATTTTCGATAAAATAGAAATCGAAATATACTGTATGGATTTTCTAGTACATTCGTAAATACATTAGTAAATATAAATTACAAAAAAAAACTTATTTTGAATGAAATATATAAAACATTTATCTATCTTTTGCCCATGTCACGGCAAAAGATATTGTAGTTGAAAATGTTTAAGTAAGAAAATATTGAAATATGAAATATTTGACAAAATGTTGCTTGTATTATTTTTTCTTCTAAATTTTTTTTTTTTGAAATTTAAAAAAAAAGAACAACAAATAGTTTTTTATACATAAACAACATCGCACGATTATCACGATATTACTATTATCGCACGATATTGACGTGCGATTAATGTACTTTTATATGAAACTCTTTGATAAAATTAAGTGACAAACTTATCAAACACACTGAAAAAGAAACTCATACAGCAAGATTTTGAAAAAAAGTAGTAAAAAGATAGAAAGAAAAAGAATTTGCATTTTCCTTATTTTTGTCAAAGGACGACATCTATAGTAAATAATGTCTGGAAATGTCTATTAAAGAAATGTGATGCTGATCCTCTGCGTCACAATTATAGTATTGCCACTTTTTTTCTTGTTTAGAAACAAAGTTCATACGATGATGGGCATGTTAGATGTATGCACTCCTGTTTTATAACATTATTTAGTTTCACACTAAGATATATAAGTGTGTTATAAACTGTCTTTTGCTACGTACGTTTAAATTAAAATATAAACGATAATTATATTCAGAAATATGAAAACAATCCTTATATTCTTTATCAAAAAAATATTACCTTCGTGTCATGCACATTAATTGTTTATTTTTGCGTAGAGTACATTTGATTAAAATTTGTACATTAAAAAAAAGCTTGTATATTGCCCATTAAAAATATCTATGAAAAAATGGATGTACAATCCTTATTATTTTCTATATACAAGACATTTACTTCGGAACTGCCTTGTTTTCTGTATTTAAAAAGTTTTCTCAACGCTTGTCTAATGTTCTTAAAAGGGCAACTAACGTGTATACATCGTGTTGTTCACAAAACCGCCGTACTGGAGTCGAGATTATCATTAGTCTACGGCAAGATTTTATATTAATTTTAAATGTCCTATCGCTGTCCTCTCTTGGATATCGCGAATAGGTTTCAATTTTGTTTTTGTTTCGTAAACGGTGATAATTATTCGGTTTTCATTGTAAGATTGCTACGTTTTCCATTTAGAAATTTCTTTCATCTGGCAAGCAAATACTGAATTACTAGATTAACCTACAATGAAAGTGAACTTTATACATATTTATAACGGTATAAGTAATTATGCTTTCTACATAGTTTCAATGTATTTACGATACAATTCTAAAATATAATTAATCACTGAGAATTACCCACATTTTGATTATTTTAAACTGTATAATATATAGGAATATAAAAATATCACTAAAGCTCATTTCAAAAGAACTGATCGTTATTAAATTTTATAAATACGTTTTTGGTTATACTTGTTGAAGTAATCCTTGCAAAAACATAATGAGTGTTGTTTAGAAGTATCTTCAGTACTTTGACAAGATTTACATCATTTAAGAAAAGATTTTGCAATTTCCTAAATTGAGAATTGCCTAGCAAAAAGATACTTAAAATTCGTCTTTTTTGGGGGAGATCCGTTAAAACTTTTCTGTCGGCTGCAATTGCAAATATAACTTTTTTTCGCACTATATTCCACTGGTCGTGTTGAGAAATATTCCTTAACAGTCTTCCCGTATGTGAACTGAACTTGGATCATTATTTGTTAATCCTGTTTTATTCTAGAATCATTTTATTTTCCAACTCACCCCTTATCACTCTTAACGGCTGGTACAACTCAGGATGAATATTGTATTTTTTTAGTTTTGATTTCATTTTCTTTAATTAAATTTTAGCAAAGGTGAGCGAAGTGGATAACATACCCTAAAGATTATGTCTTTCTCTTATCAGTCTCTCATAGGCTATCCAATCAATTCAAACACTATGAAAAAATGGTGTTGCACTGTTTCAAACTGTAGTACTGCTCCAAAAGAATTCCAATTGCAAAACTTTCAATTTCAAAACGTAAACTACTTTTTTGTGTTTCAGAATCATATAATAGTTGGGGATAAAATCGCTGAATAAACTTTGATTCCCATTTTTTCGTTAAAGTAGGCATTCTAACAATTTCAGACCACTTTAGTGGCATTTATCGATGACATTTATATCTAAATCAAAGAAGAATTATATTAATCTTCAGGATGAATGTCTTCAATAACTGTCACCGTTTACATAAAACTAAAATTAAACAGAGCTCTAATCATTTTTTCTATATCCTATAAGTAATGTTGTAATAATAAAAATGTATGTTATAAGTATCCACATAAGTAACCATATTAATGCGAATGCAAGTTAAGGAATTTAATAAACATTAACAGTAATAATTGTCTTAACTTGTGAATAAGGATTTCCTCTTAAGCACTTAACTGAATGTTTGCAGGCATTATTCAAAGAAAGAAAACAATAAAAAGATGGTAAGTACAAAATTCATAGAGCATAACTACTTATTGGAATTTCAAATTAATAAGGATCTAAACAAAAAGTAATGAGATTTGAAGTATTGCATTTTTTTATTCGACTATAAAATATTTAGATTGTAATTGTTAATTTGATAGGTGTTTATTTCTTCAACTATACATTTTTCTGTTTTTATTATTACCATTTATTTTTCCAACCTAAAGGCTTTACATTTTTTAAAAAAAATCACTTTAACAGTGTGCAAGTCCTTCTCTTATTCCAATGACTGTTTATTATATGACAAAAATAAGTTTTAGTACCAATAAATTTCTAGAAATAGTAATAGAAATTTTTTTATATTTGTAATCGCATAAGAGAAATCTTCATTTATTCTACATATATGAAAAAATGTGTATAAAAATTTCTTTTCTAACTCCAAAATAAAAGAACAATACAAAAAAATTCCATAAAATTAATTGGTTGAATTGATAATTTATGTTTGTAGTTTTATTTAGTGGTCACGTGTTAACCATATCATTAAAAGCATAATTAAAGACAGTATAATGCGAATAAGTTTACCTACGTGCATATTTCTCATTACTGATATATAAGATTTTAACTAGGAGATTAATGGGTTATTTCCTTCCAATGCGTGACATTATACTCTGCGCAGTTACTCTTATTTTGAAATACATGATTAAAATATGTCTAAATGTTTAATTTATAATTTATCGTTGTAATTTCAAAATTACTCAGCAATATATCTTTAAATTTTATTGAAAATGTTTTCGTTATCATTATAATTACACAGAAAAGTGAAATAAAGCTGTTTAATATATCTAGTTGTAAAATGAAAAATTTAAACAATCAGTTCCTTGAGTTTTTAATTTTGAATAACTAAGTGGATTTAATAATTAATTCCCATGTTGACTATAAATTAAAAGAAACATTCTCTAAACTTTATAATAGCAAGTAATTAATGTGCAACGAACAATGTGCAAAATAAAGTAATAAGGTAACAAAATTATATTTGGTTAGAAATAAAAACTTTCGAAGACAGTAGAAACAACTTCTGAAAAACATTGGGTTGACTCAAAAATATTAGGGGGGGGGGGGGCTAAAAATATTTTTATGAAAAATGATGCGACCATTTTGTTTTTCTTAGAAAGGTTGACAGCTGGTGAAAGATGAGAATTTTAAGTCAAGCGATCATGTTTTAATGAAGTTGCAATTTTATTGAATTATATTCTCATGCGTTTTTAGACACTTATGCTTATTGTAATGTCATGATATTATGAACATGATTATAAATTGAAATAGAAAATTATACATGGAAGAAAAAACTTTCAGTCATTTGGAATTTAAGTGTATTAATCGGTGAATCAAAACTCATGATCGTTGGCAAAATAAATTTTATTCTAAGGAAAAAAATGAATAATGAAATAATAATGAAATAATTAACTAGAACAATGAAAATTGGGAACACTATGATTCAAAATTATTGGGAGGGCTCGGACTCCACGGGCCCATATAACTTGGCACCACTGTAGGGAGACATTTTTTTCAGTTAAAAAAAGTTTTCCCTTTTGCTATTCCGTAAATTTTGTATACTATTATTTGTTTGTATATTAACTCTGATATATGATTCGGCCGAACACCTTTTAAAAAATATTTAATGCTGTAAAATGTACCTTCAAATTCTGCTCGATATTCTGTACACAGTATCTCATAAGAGGCTGAAATAACTGACTTTCAAACGTCTTGACGTTCAGATGCTTTGTACAGAAAAATGTATTGTTCAAGTTTCTTCAACCTGAAAAGAAAAATATGAATACAATTCATTATGTTCCATTTAACATTTATTACTATATGAAATATGAAACATAAAAATAATATTAAAAATCATATTATGTCAATGATATTGTTACAGCGTATATGGGGCTCTTTTGATCTTATGGTTAGACAACTTCAAACTCTTGCTTATAGAAAAGTAGAAAATAATTTATTTACAGAACTTCAGAACAACAGCGTCTTCGAAACTCACAAATATTTCTAGATATTCAAAAATAACTGCTCAAATCTATCGTATAGACTGGTAAATAATAACAACAACTCGCATCGCTTCTCTTCTTATATAGGCTCGTAGCATGTGCTAGAAATTTCTAGAACCTACTCGAAAAATCCACGGAATAACAAACAATGTATCAGTATATCTAAAGGGGGGTTACCATTAAGAGGGAAGGGTTACCATCGCCAATAATCGCCAAGTTTATCGCCAACTTGGCGATATATCGCCAAAAGTGACGCCAACTTGGCGATATCGCTAATATTTCGCAAAGCTGCCATAGACATTCACTGAAAATAATAGACAAGTTTGCTTGATAACAGAGACAATGTAACAAAAACTAATATTATTAAAGAAATGGAGCTTAATAAGATTATTTACATTATTTTACAGTACAAACACTAACTATTTACAAAATTCGTAACACTACCCCCTCCTCAAAGACTGCACGTCCCGGGCAGTGCAATCCTTGAGTTAGAGGAAAACACTTAAAATAAATAAACAAATAAATAAATAAATAAATAATAACAATAGTAATAAAATTTACATAAATAAGAACTAATTACTATTTACATATTTACAAAAAGTGACTTTCATGACCATGGTCTGAAATTCAAGTTTCGAATTTCTAATCACTTTGGCCAAAATAAGGGGCTAGCCGGTTATAGTGTACGACCTTGGGTTTGGCGTGTGGCGATTTTTGTATGCGTACGACGACGTCATCCAGCCTGTTGACGACTGTGTAAGGACCGTCCCAGTTACTTTGCAATTTTGGCGACAGTCCCTTACGACGTATGGGATTCCACAACCAAACTTTGTCACCTTCGTTGAACTCATGTCCTGTTGCCTTTGTGTCGTACCGTGTCTTCATCTTTTCCGTTGCCAGTCCGATTCGGTTCCTCGCTAGACGATGAATCTCCTCAATCCGTGCCTGGAGTTCATCCACGTATTCTTCAGGCGACAAAGGAGAGTCAGGAGGACGGCCAAACAAAAGATCCGCAGGCAGACGAAGATCACGACCAAAGAGCATTTGAGAAGGGGAGTAACCAGTGGCCTCATGAGTGGCACTCCTGTAGGCAAGCAGGAAAAAAGGCAATTTCTTGTCCCAGTCCTGTTGGTCTCTAGACACCAGGAGAGAGAGGCTATTTAGGATGGTACGATTGAACCGCTCCACCATGCCGTCCGATTGAGGGTGTAGAGGTGTTGTTCGGGTTTTGTCCATGTCGAGTAGTTCACACATTTCCTTGAACACAGCCGAATCAAAATTTCTTCCTTGATCGGAATGGATATGAAGAGGAACTCCGTATCTGGAAACCCAGTGTTGAATCAGTATGTCTGCTACGGTTACCGCCTCTTGATTAGGAATGGCGTAGGCTTCAGGCCACTTAGTGAAGTAGTCCATGAAAACGAGGATGTACTTATTGCCATCAGATGTTCTAGGAAGTGGACCCAGGATGTCTAAAGCAATTCGTTCGAAAGGAGCTCCTACATTATAACGTTGCAATCGTCCTCGGGTGCGCCTCTTTGGACCTTTACGTGCTACACAGATGTCACAAGTTCGACACCACTTCTCCACGTCACTGCGAACATTATTCCAGTAGAAACGCTCTCGAACCTTTTGCAGGGTCTTCATTACACCAAAATGACCTCCTGTGGGACTACCATGCAGTTCTTGAAGGACCATAGAAATTCTTGACTTAGGGAGTAGTAGTTGAAATCTACATGTCTTTCCATCGTCAGACTCCCATTTTCGGTACAAGATGCCATTCTTCATATGTAAGGAATCCCAGAGAGCCCAATAACGTTTAATCGTAGGATGGTAATGGGCCATGTCTTGCCAGCTGGGCTTCCTGTTGGACTCCTCTTTCAGCTCTAGAATTGGCTTAATTTCAGGATCAGCAAGTTGATCTTTACGCAGGCTCTCGTCACTCCACGGATCTTGCGATGATGTAGACCCAGTTGTAACTTGTCTTACTATAGGACCTTTGACATTAAATTTCTTCTAAACCCGGTCGCAGTATCTACAATTCTCTGAGCAGGGTCTTCTTGAGAGAGCATCTGCATTTCCATGTGATGAGCCTTTTCGATGGCGTATCTCCATATCCTACTCTTGAAGCTTTTGTATCCACCTGGCTATCTGGCCTTCAGGGTTCTTAAAATTCAATAGCCAAGTTAGAGAAGCATGATCAGTTCGGATCAGCAATTTTCGACAGTAAAGATAGTGATGAAAATGGTCTATGGCTTTCACTACAGCAAGAAGCTCTTTTCTTGTTACGCAGTAGTTTCGCTCGGCCTTTGACAAGCACATGCTAAAATAGGCGATAACACGCTCCTGGCCGTCGATTTCCTGGGACAGTACAGCGCCAATGCTTTCGTTGCTTGCATCCGTATCAAGTATAAACTGTTTATCGATTTGAGGATACGACAGAATTGGAGTGGATGTCAAGGCCTCCTTAAGCTTTTCGAAAGCAGCGTCACATTCCTGTGTCCACATAAATTTTTGATTGGCTTCTGTTAATTTATGAAGTGGTCTTGCAATCATCGAGAAGCCTTTGACGAATTTTCTTTAATAGGTGCATAATCCTAAAAAACTTCGAAGCTGGTGAACATCTGCTGGACGACTCCAATTTTTCACGGCCGATATCTTCTCCGGATCAGTCCTAACTCCTTCCGCCGAAATGATGTGTCCAAGGTAGGCGACTTCATTGCGAAACAAACTGCACTTCGAAGGGCTTAACTTCAAATTAGCTTCCTTTAGCTTTTGTAGCACCCGCCTGAGGTTGTTCAGATGTTCATCAAAAGATTTTCCTATGATTATGATATCGTCTAAATAAACAAGACATGCCTCATATGACAGTTCCCGAAGAACCGTTTCCATAAGGCGTTCAAAAGTTGCAGGTGCGTTACATAGACCAAAAGGCATTACCTTGAACTGCCATAATCCTTGTCCCGTTGTAAAGGCAGTCTTTTCGCGGTCGTCGGGATGGATCTCTACCTGCCAGTAACCACTCTTCAGGTCTAAAGTCGAGAACCAAGTGTTGCCCGCAAGTGTGTCAAGAGTGTCGTCAATCCTTGGCAGCGGGTAACTATCCTTTTTGGTGACGTCATTCAGTCGGCGGTAGTCTACACAAAATCTTGTAGAACCATCCTTCTTTCTTACTAATACAATGGGAGACGCCCATGGACTTGTTGATGGTTCGATGACGTCATTTTCTTCCATATCTTTAATTAAATTCTGCAACTCTTCTTGCTTGGCAAAAGGTAATCGTCTAGGGTGCTGTTTAATAGGAGAGTGATCTCCCGTGTCAATTCGGTGTTGTGCCATTTTAGTTCGTCCAAAGTCTTCAGATGTTTGGGAAAATAATCTTTGGAATTCTCTAATTAAATTTTCCGCAGCTTCCATCTGTTTTGGATTTAAGTTTGTATTTTGTAACAAATCCTTGACTAAATTATCTGAAGATTTCTCAGAGTGACTGGAATTTTGACTTATGCACGTCACAGGAGCACATGACGCTATCACCTCTCCTTTCTTGATAGTCCTCGTCTTATCACTGATGTTGGCAATTCTGACTGGAATGGTCTTTTTCGAGAGGTCTACCACAGAAAAAGCCACCAATACTCCTGCTTGTGTACTATTGTCTTCTGGATAATCTATATGGCCAAATCGGTAATTAGTTTCATTTTTAATTACAGCTGGAACTAAAAATTCTGTTCTTGGATCTAGATTGATGTCTTCTTTGGCTATTACTGCTTGTTTACATTCAATTTCGTTATTTAATCCAAAAAGACTTATTTTTTCAAATTTTGAGAGCATTTCGTTATTTTTGAAATCAAGTTTGAAGCCAAACTTCTTCAGAAAATCTAGCCCGATTAAGCAAGGATCTGTTATGTCAGCCACATATGCCGTATGATAATATTTCTTTCCTCCAAAGTTGATGGTTAAATTGGCCTTTCCATATATGACTATCTTGTCGCCCGTCACAGTTTGCAGGGTAACGCAGGGTGGACTCCAGATGAGTTTAGATTTCAATTTTCGAGCCAAATCTTCTCTTATTATTGTCACATTGGCTCCTGTATCGACAATCATACGGCATTGAATTCCGTTAATAAAGCCTATCACATATAATTCATTATCACCGCCACTCATTTTTGATATCTGGAGGATCTTCAGGTGGGGCTTTTCATTCTCTGGCAACCTCCGCCCCGCGAGATGGCCAAAATTTAGTTTCCCTGCTGACTGTTTGAATTTATCTCATGTTCGTGGATTTTGGGGCAATTTCTTCGGAGATGTCCTGTATCACCGCATCCCCAGCACGTGAGATTCTGTTTTCTTGCGCTTGTTCTTCCATATTTTAAAGCTTCAATCTCTTGATTTAATTTCCTAATTTCTTTCAAGAAGTCGATCTCAGTGTCTGAGCTTTTGTTCACCGTTGCCCCTCGGACTGAATGACGATCTCTTCGGCTGGCTTGTGTAGCTGCATCCAACTTTAAGGCATATAGTAGTGCAGCCTTTAAATCCTGTACATCTGCCATTCGTACCGCTCTCTGCACTTCTGGATCTTTTATTCCGTCTACAAAATATTGCAGTGAGAGCATTTCCCGTACATTTGTTGGACAGTCAATGAATGCTAAATTTGCAAGCCGTTCAATCTCCGAGGCAAACTCTTGAAGGGTTTCACTCGATTTTTCATGGCGGCTCTTCATTTGTATTCTCGTATAATCCTTGAAGAATTTTTCGCCGAATCTCATTTTAAGTGCACAACTTAGAGTCTCAAAATTGAGTTGCGTCATATCGGGCAATGTTTGCAGCACGTCGGCGGCTTCTCCTCTTAAAGATGCTGCCAGTTGACAAGCTTTCACCTCGTCACTCCATTTGTTCGCTTCAGCTACAATGGTGAATTGGGTCTTGTAAACTTGCCAGGAACTCTTTCCATCGTATGTCGACAGCTTAATGTGCACGGGAGAAGCAGGCGGATTCCTAAATTCTTCATAATTACCACTAGACGCTGAAAGTTTCTTCTCAAGATCTTGTACTTTTTTATTTAGCTTTTCATCTACTTCACCTAGTATTTTCTCTTCAACGTTACTGATTTTCTCTTCAACGTTACAAACTTCATTCTGAATTTTCTCTTCTACTTCCGCCATTTTCCTTTCCATTTTCTGTTCAACATTACTAACTTCATTCTGAATTTTCTCTTCTACTTCCTCTATTTTCTCTTCTACCGAGCCTATTCTTCTCTCTACCTACGAGAACTTTTCTTCTAAAGTGTTCTTCATTTCTTCTTGGCCTTTATTCATCTTTTCCGCCAACTCTTCTTGGCCTTTATTCATCTTTTCCGCCAACTCTTCTTGGCCTTTATTCATTTTTTCTGCCAACTCTTATTGGCCTTTATCAATTTTATTTGTCAACTGTTCCATTCTTTCTTCGTTTTTATTCATTTTATCCGCCAACTCTTCTTGCCCTTTATTCATTTTTTCCTCCAACTCTTCTTGGCCTTTATTCATTTTTTCCGCCAACTCTTCTTGGCCTTTCGTCAATTCTGCCTTTATTCCATTAACCTCCTGACTGCCGCCGGTTGATTTTTTCACACACTAAGCTGCAGGTTTCACTGCAACATAAGCAATATTTAAATTAGTATAATTCCACAAATAAAACCCAGTTCTGAAAAATTAAGTTAGGATTGATGCTATCAAAGATCTTTTTTTTATATTTTTAATAAATTACAGAGAAAACAACATTACAATATTACCCTTTGGTTGGGCAGTCAGGGGGTTAATAGTTCTAACAGTTCTTTCAGTTGACCGTCCATTGTTCTTGTTTTCGCCATAAGACCCCGACTCCTGACACCAAATGTTACAGCGTATATGGGGCTCTTTTGATCTTATGGTTAGACAACTTCAAACTCTTGCTTATAGAAAAGTAGAAATTAATTTATTTACAGAACTTCAGAACAACAGAGTCTTCGAAACTCACAAATATTTCTAGATATTCAAAAATAACTGCTCAAATGTATCGTATAAGTACAGCTTTAGATCCCAGAGAGGGGGAAACATTTTTTGGGGCGCGCTTTAGTTATATTAAACTGTTGACATTTTATGAAATTGATATACGTTTCTGAAGTTAACTAGAAGTTACTTCCTGCATAATAGAAATAAGATAGCATTTACAGGGACACACGAAGATTTCGGATATAATGTTGTATCCGAGGTATTGCATAATATTATACCAAGATCTGAATAATTAAAAAAATGTCTTTATAGAACGAATGCACCTCATTTACTACGTTTAATGAGGTGCCACTTTATGCAGTTTCTGATTTATTTAATGTAATCTCCGTTTAATGCATTAAGCGGAATCATTTCTACATTTAATCATATCGAAAATTTAAAGAATATTCACTCTGTGTGTCATTTTTGAAAATATATGTTTAATTTTTTTATATTTGTGAGCTGTATGTGCTTTCGGAAGTTGGATCTTCTATAAATCCTCCTTTAGTTTAATAGTATTGTAAATGCGTGGGTATCGAATAGCTAATATTAGTTTTAAACTGAAATATTATTTCTAAAATTCTAAGTTCATAAATAAATATGTTTGGAAACATTGTAAAATGCATAATAAACGATCATTTATAATAAAAAAATCTTTTTACTATAACAATAAAAATAAATAAATTATAAAATATACTTCAAATACCTTAAATATTTAATCTACCTATTTCATACAAACATTTAATTCAGTAATTTGGTTGTATAGCAATGTATTACTATTAAAGATATTAATATCTTTTTGGTGTATTAATATCAAAAATAATTTTTATTGAATAATAAAACCTATTAGATGTATTATTAAAGAAATTTTCAAGTGTATATTTTATTACTTAAAAAAGTTGCATGCGTAAAAGAAAATACGAAATAATAATGGTAATTATATGAAATCTATGACACTAAAAAATGTGTAAATGTGTTTTAAAATGTATTACGTAATGCCACACTGAAAGATTTAGTATGTATATGACTATGTTTAAACCTGTTTTCAAAGTTGATGTGAATATTAGCATCGTCATCTCCAAAATAATATGTTAAAGTAATTCGAGTTAATTAGATCTTGGAAACTTACTAAACATAATCTTATCGAACATCATTTACAGGTAATATAAATTTAAAATTATAACTATGCTTTCCACAAGTTAAAATAATTCACGGAGTATACGTCCTTTCGATTTTTTCTTGTTAGCTTTTTATGTCATTTTTCATTTCTGTTCCATTTAAAGAATACAATGGATTTTAAGTTTGAACAATTGTAAAGTATTCATTTTGAATTTCATGGCAAAAAAGAAAGATTCTATCGTACCTATTCCACCTAATGGATGTTTAACTATTATGTAAATGATTATGTGCTTTGAATTATCTCCTTAGCTTTTTTTCTTTTAGCTCCGTTTAAGAACTTGAATTATCATTTTCTTTTTTACATTTGACTTCATAAAAGTATTTTTTTAAAATATCATTTTTAGTTAAATGTAAATTTTTAAGTTTTGAGATTTCTTACATGCATTATTATTCAATAATGAAATTCAATTAGAAATCAATCAAAATTATAACATTTACCGCATTATATTGAATTATAAACTGGAATTTATAAATTTATTTTTATGCGCGTATGTGAAACCTTTCACATCTCTTTATTCTATAGTCACACCAATATTATCAAAAGCTTTTTTTTTTATCAAGAAATACAACCTGTAATAAGTATTAAAGAATTCATGTATACGAACATACATTTAATATATAAAGTATAAAAAAATATATGCAAAATGAATGTTTAACTAATGATAATGTGCTTTGAATTATATCGTAAATATTTTTTCGAAATATTTAAGTACTTGAATTATCATTTTCTTTTTCTCATTTGACTTTATAGAAGTAATGCTTTTTTAATTTAATTTTTAGTTAAAAGTAGATTTTTAAGTTTTATTACTTTTTAAGTGCAGTAATTTTCAATAAGGAATTTCAAAGAGAAATTAATCAAAATTGTAGCATTTGCTACAATATTGGGATGCAAACTGGAATTTATACATATATTTCTATGTAAATATGTGAAAACTTTCACATCTATTTAGTCTATATTATTATGTATATTATCAAAAGCTTTTTTTTAATTAAAAAATACAACCTGTAATAAGAATTACTGAATTTATGTATATGAATACATATTCAAATATATGTAGTATAAAAATATATGAAATTAATAGAATATGTAGCATAAAAATATATGCATTTAATAGAATATGTAGCACAAAAATATATGGATTTAATAGAAAACAGAATACAAAATAATACAAAATAGTAATATTTTAATGATTTAAAACTATGATATAAAATAGTGTTACGTCTTTTAAAATGTGTTAATTAAATTTACATTGAACAACGAAATACAGATAGATAATTGTATTTAAAGCTGTTTTTAATTTTAAAATACTAGTCAATATCAGTACTGTCCTCAGCAAAACCTTTTGTAAAATAAATAAATAAATAAAAACTATAAGATAAGTTTTGAAAACGTGGTCGGTAGCGTTAGCTCCTCCCACACCGCTGGACCCTGGTTCGAATCCAGCTAGCGGCATGGGTGTATGTGTTGTCCCTGTGATATGTATTAAATGTATGTACTGTATTTCCTGTAATAATAAAGTGTTCTGTATTAGTTTCTGTGTATTATGGATCATTCGAGGTAACAGCCACTGTAGCTATAGACCTCAAAGCATTGTTCATTCAAACTCAAAGTTTTGAAAACTTTGTAATCATTATCTCATTACGCATTTCTTTCATATAACATTTTTAATCTTTAAATATGTTACCTACAAGTTAAACGTTTACAGGGTGATTCATAAAAGATGGGCAGAACTTTAAGGGGTTATAGTACACTTAAACACAAATAATATTAAATAGGAGACTAAGGGTCCCAGACGTATTCCCAAGGAGATAGGGGGCATTAAAGTTTAGGGTCCGAAATTTCAAATGATCATAAAAAATGGAAAAATTGGTCGATTCGTTCGCGGTTTTTGCAAAAAATTTTCTTTATGCAGTATTTTCTTGAAATAAAATTTTAAAGTTCAATTTCAAAAAATGCCGATAGGGGGCGCTTTAGACTTTGGAGTAACAAACAACTATTTTTTAACGTTATTTTTTGTATTTCTTTAAATGATTTCGAAAGCTTAGACTTAAACTTAAATTTTGATCTAAAAATCTGGTCCTAACGAGTAGTTAAGTAGCGTAAACTGAAATTTGAAATTTGAAACCCTTCTCCCCCCAGAACAAAAATCAGTTATTCCCGATCTTTGTGTCGTAGATTAGGCTCTAACTACTGCCGCGTTTTGCTAAAATTATTCTTTATGTCAGTATTTTCTTGAAAATAAATTTTAAAGAAAATTTTCCAAAAATTCCGATAGAGGGCGCTTTAGACTTTGGAGTAACGAACAACTATTTTATACCGTTATTTTTTGTGTCTCATTAAATGCTTTCTAAAGCTTAGACTTAAATTTTCAGCCCAAAATCTGAATCGTTAGACGTGGTTAAGTTTCTGGGGAGAGGGGTTTGAAATTTCTACTCCTGAGCACAGTTCAGTTTACCATGTCCACACATTGTGTGCTGTGATACGAGGTAAAAAGACACAAATTAGGATTATGTTACCAAAGAATATTTATTAACATGTAATTACAATAAATGTTCAAAATTGTGACCACCAGAGGTTATGCACGCAGAACAACGGCGAAGAATGGAACGGCGAACATTCGCGAAAACATCAGGCTTTCCGAGCACTTCCCCTACAGCGGCGGAAAGTCTGGCGACTAGTTCCTCGGGGGATTCAATGGGTGTCTCATACATAAGAGACTTCAATTGTCCCCAAAAAAAGAAATCGAGGGGTGAATGATCTGGCGAGCGAGCAGGCCAAGCAACAGGACCAATCCATCTGTTCGGAAATGTGATGTCCAGATAGTTGCTGACGTCTCGTACGTAATGGGTGGCGCTCCATCGTGCTGGAACCACATGACCCGCCGGATGCGTGGAGGAACAACGTTTAACAGGTCTGGCAGCACATGTTGCAGAAATGTGAGATATGTTTTACCGTTGAGGCGTTCAGGAAGAAGGTACGGTCCGATTAGGTAGTCTCCGAGGATTCCTGCCCAAACATTGATGGAAAAGCGTCTCTGATGAGCATGTGGATACGTAGCATGTGGATTGACATCCGCCTATACATGTGCATTGTGTGTGTTAAATGTACCTTCACGTGTGAAGGTACATTCATCGGTGAAAAGCACAGTTCGTCCAAAATGCGGATTTAGCGCGTTCTGCTGCAGAAACCAGCGGGCGAATTCAATACGATTTGGATAATCCCCTGGAGAAAGTTTCTGGACTCGTTGCACATGAAACGGGAGCAAATGTTCATCCTTCAGTACCCTCCAAGTCATGGACTGTGAGGTATCCACCTGCCTAGCCACTGTTCGTGTACTTTTACTTGGCTGCTCCGCTACTACATCCAGAATGGCTTCTGCAACAACTACTGATTCGTCCTTTTTTGCACGACCTGCATTCGACCGGGAAGCGAGAAATGATCCCGTCTCACACAACTGTCTGTGCAAGCGCTCGAAAGTTTTGCGGTTAGGCAACCGCCTGTTGGGAAATCGCTCTCCGTACATTCGTTGTGCCTCTGCACCATTTCCATCTGCCGCTCCGTAAATTAAATGCATCTCAGCCTTTTCCTTATTCGTGAAGGGCACCATCTTCCGATTCATTACTACAGCGACTTACACTTGACTCACCGTTCAGTGGTTTTTATGCCTGAATCGTGTCGAAATTTTGCATACGTGTTCTTCTTCTTCCCCATTTGACATTTGCATACTTTCTGTCTCCTTCTTCACCCGGTGACTAGCGTCAGGAATGGAGCTTTAACGTTTGCATGAGCGACGTTTCCAACTGTGCCAGTGCCTTTATGAGTGAATTCCGACTATGCAGTCCTTGACGAAAGTTGTATTTTTGCCTCGTATCTCAGCACAGAATCGTTGGGCATGGTTAAGTAGTGCAAACTGAACTATGTTCAGAAGTTGAAATTTGAACCCCCTCCCCTCGCTACTGAACCACGCTCAGCGATTCAGATTTTGAGCTGAAAATTTAAGTTTAAGTCTAAGCTTTAGAAAGCATTTAATGAGACAAAAAAAATAACGGTATAAAATAGTCGTTCGTTACTCCAAAGTCTAAAGCGCCCTCTATCGGAACTTTTTGAAACTTTTCTTTAAAATTTATTTTCAAGAAAATGCTGACATAAAGAATAATTTTAGCAAAACGCGGCAGTAGTTAGAGCCTAATCTACGACACAAAGATCGGGAATAACTGATTTTTGTTCTGGGGGGAGAAGGGTTTCAAATTTCAAATTTCAGTTTACGCTACTTAACTACTCGTTAGGACTCAGATTTTTAGATCAAAATTTAAGTTTAAGTCTAAGCTTTCGAAATCATTTAAAGAAATACAAAAAATAACGTTAAAAAATAGTTGTTTGTTACTCCAAAGTCTAAAGCGCCCCCTATCGGCATTTTTTGAAATTGAACTTTAAAATTTTATTTCAAGAAAATACTGGCATAAAGAAAATTTTTTGCAAAAACCGCAAACGAATCGACCAATTTTTCCATTTTTTATAATCATTTGAAATTTCGGACCCTAAACTTTAATGCCCCCTATCTCCTTGGGAATACGTCTGGGACCCTTAGTCTCCTATTTAATATTATTTGTCTTTAAGTGTACTATAACCCCTTAAAGTTCTGCCCATCTTTTATGAATCACCCTGTATAGAAAAATATGCATTTTCTCTTTATTTACATATTTGTTTGATTGTTGTTTTGTCTTACTTTTCAAATTTGTTCTATTTTTCAAAGAACAATGGATTTAAATTTCAAACTACCGTAAAATTTCAATTTTAATTTTCACATCAAAAAAGAAATTTACTGTCTACATTCGGTTACTTCTAATGGATGTTTAGTTATTATATGAATGATCATGTGCTTTAAACTACCTCTTTAATATTATATCTGGTGTTTGAGCACCAAGATGTTTATTTTCTTTTTCAAATTTGATTTTTAGAAAGTAATGATTTTTTAATGATTATTATTAAATATTATTATTAATTATATTATTATTATTATTAATTATTATTAATTATTATTAATGATAATTAATTATTTTTAAATTTTTTTAATAATTTTTATTTTAGCAAATAATTTTTTAGTTTTTTTTTAAATTTTTTCTAATATTTTTAAATGTAGTAATATTGTTAATAAATTTCGATGGCAAAATAACTTATAGCATTTCTAGCGTTCTACTTCATTATTATTTAAATTACAATTTTTATGTTTAATTGTGTAAACATTTATACATATTTAGTCTATATTCACAGCTATATTATCAGAAGAATTTTTGTCAAATAATACCACCTCTAATAAGCATTACTGAATAAATATTCAAATGTATGTAGTATTACAATATCATACGCAAGTAACACAAAATACAAAAAAATAATAAATTAATTGCTCTAAAGCTATGATATAAAATAACATACCATACTTTAAAATGTGTTGCATGAAGTTACGTATGAGGTATATATAAATAAATACTATAAGGTACTATGAGGTATATATAAATAAATATCTTTAAAACTGTTTTCAAGTTTAAACTTCCCATCGATATTAGCATTATGAACGCTAAAATCAAATGTAAAAAAACTACGACACTTAGATAACTTTTAAAATTTTGCTAATCGTCTTATTATGCATCTCTTTCTAGTAACATTAGTTTTAAATTTTAAATATGCTACTTACAACTTAAAAATATTCCGAAAAACTACGTCATTTTAATTTTTTTAATTTTAATTCAAGTCTATTTTAAGAGTAAAATGCATTCTAAATTCAAACAACCATTAAAGCATTCATTTTGAATTCCAATCAAAAAAGAAGTATTCTATTTCCATACGGTTTATTTTCGGATAATAATGTATTCTAAATTGTTCCTATAGTTCTTTTTTTTTAACCAAGTGCCTGAATTATCATTTTCTTTTTGACATTTGAATGTATAAAAGTCATGGTTTTTAATGCAATTATTTGCTAAAAGTAATCTTTTAAATTAAAAAAAAAATATTATATGGAGTATTTTTCCTGTTGAATTTCAATGGCAATTTAACATAAATTTAAATAGAATTTGTTGTATTACATTGCTTTACTATTGGAAATTAATATTTGTATTTTTTGCGCATATGTATAACATTTCACATCGGATATGTTATAACATTTAGTTTTAAAACAGTTTGTTACACATTTTAGATGCTAACTAAGTGAAAAAAATTACATCTATTTAGTTACCACATATTGTAATTTTTAAAAAAGCAGTTAAGATATTTTTTACATGTTAGAGTTAAACAGAAAATGTAAACTGAAAAAAAATGTTTTAAAATAAGATAGGATATAGGATTGTTTTAATGTATTTAGAAACCTATTCAGGATAAAAAAGTTACACTATTTTTTTCAAACGCACTTGACAAAACTGGTGTATAAATTTAATTTTTGTTTTACTGCATCAAGTTCATTACATAAAACTGCACATCTGTATACTTAACTTTAATGGGTTATTCTTAATAAAAGAAATTATTACAGGTGGAGATCATATATAAAATAATAAATATTTATATTTTCAGATATTACAGTAAAAAAACAATGATGATAGAATATGTGTACTTGATCTTGTAATCGATTCATGTAACAGTATTATTTGAAAAAAAAAAAAATAATAATTTTTAAAAAAATCAAATATTTAGAAATTTTTTATAAGAGCCTCAGTAATGTACTAGTTATAAGTTCGGAAGCGGGTTGGAAACCAAATTGTTTCCTTTAAATTCAGTTTCTGGAATCTTTACATGATTTCTGTCTTTATAGATATACTTTTGGCGTAGTTGCCATACACTTGAAAACGTACTTTTCATCTGAAGGACACTTTCACTATTCAGCAAATTGTCCTTATTTTCATTTGTATAATAACAATTTTAACATTGTAAGGTCTGACCTACTCAATTGCGTAAACTATCGTAAAGAAATTAAAAAATAGTAAGTATGAAAAAAAATCAATTTCCTCTTTTTTCTACGATTTGAAGCCTAAACTAAAGCGCACGATTGTGTGGATCATGCCTTGACGTAACCGGAGACTGGACATTTTAAAAAAATATTCAATCAAATCCTATTCAATTCAATCGAATCCTATTGGTTAACCTAAAAACCAAGATTTTAATGCTTATTAAAATTCTTCAAATTTTAATTAGTTAAAAAGTAAGGAAAAATATTGTAAAAAGTCATTGTTTGCGTCTTTTTTATAATTATGCTCGTGTATTCATAGGTACATATCCATTTGATTTGTATTAAAACCATTTTAATTGACTACATTTGTTTAAAACGTAAAAGAAAAAAAAAGAAAAAAAATTCATTGCCTGAAAAAAAATGTAAGTAGTATTTTATTAACATAATCTTTTTGAACATGGTTTTTTTTTTTTTTTAATTTACTTGTATTGACAGTGTTTTCATAACTCCGACAGGTAAATCATTAAAGAGCATGTTAATAAATTTCGCACACTCTATATAATGTCTATCCAAATTTTCTATTTAAAAAGATTAAAAAAAATGTTTTTGTGAAACACTAAAAACTATTTGTTTAATCTCAAAGTCAATAATTTTTATTAATTTTATTGTGAGACTTATGCTGTGACTTTTTTTTTAATTTTGAAAAGAGAAAGAAAATTTGTTGGAAAATTCCTTGTTCTTCTTTCAATTTTTTTTTTTTTTTTTTTTTTTTTTGTCACATTTCCCTCTGAGTTCAAGATTGGTATAAGCTATCACTAAACTTTTCGGGTACATACATGAATTTTTTCTAGTAGCTAAATTCCAATTTACTGTATTCATTGTGTAGCATGATGAAAATGTTATTCAAAGTAACAGTTTTTCATACTCCTATAATTTGAATTTAAAAAAATATTTTTGCTGCTTCACAACATCGGGTTATTTAAAAAATTAATTTTTCATTTTATTTCTCATTATTATGTAGTCTTCAACTATATGAGGTTCGACACTAAAAAAATGTAGCATACTGATAAAAAGAATAATTTAATGAAAAGGACAGTTGTACTCTTTATTCATATCAGGCTGATTATTTAAAATTATAGAAAATAAAACATGTCCTTTTATTAGTTCTATCAAATTAGAATCTAATGCTTCATTTTCGATGTATTTAAAAATATACTATGGTTAAGTAGACCGATTTAAATCCGAAAATATGTCTTTTTGTATCTTTAAACAGACTCTGGCAACACAATTTTTATATAACATATAGGTATTTTAATTGCAGCCTACGAAGTACGTCTAGTACGGTTTTGTTTTTTGTATTTACGTAGATGACAGATTTGCAAGAAACCCATTCATGTTTTGTAGCATTTAATCCGCCAATTTTCCACCTGTTACCTGAAAAGATCCAGGGAATTTCATGTAAAGATTTTGCTTAATCAACACAAAAAAAATGTTCTGTGCTACATTTATGGAGAATTTCCGAAATTTTTTTTTTCCATAACCATGCTAATAGATTGTTGGCAACTTTTCTTGCTATCGGAAACTGATATCTTCCTATGGATTGACCTAACAAAGTCCAATGCATTTTTACTCTGTTTTGTTAGCCTCCTCAGTCCTGAGGCAATAAGGAGACAAAAAGCTTTAAAAGAAAATCATAAATAATGAACCAAATCTAGATAAATTACATTATTTTAATATTTTTATGAGAGAATATGAAAACTACACACGATTTTGGTAAATACATACATACATATATATCAGTCAAAAAGTGTATTTCGCTTTTGTCCTGTGTTTAGACTCGTTTTAGTTGAAAAAATAACACAGTATAACCAATAAGGAATAATAGGAGAGAATATAAAATGTTATAGTATTGTTTGAGAAATGATAAATTGTATCATACTTCTGTATCAAATTTCATTTACCGCATATACGCGTATATAATTCAAGCTCCCAATTCATCATTAAAATTTCGAAAAAAAAAATATTTTTCGTGTCTAAGTCGAACCAAATTTCTATAAATTTATTCTGTATTATATCATGGAATGTTGAAAAATAATGTAAGCGAGTCTATTTATATATATATAAATATATAAATATATATATATATATATATATATATGTAATAATAATAAAAAAAAAAATTGCGCCATTTTTTTGTTCTCTCTTAGCTTCAATTCTAAATTTGTGGAACATATTTCAATCTTAGTTTCGTAACTTGTAACAGCTAAAATTCTTTTTCTTACTTTAGTTATTAATAAATTATTACTTGCTTCTCAAAAAGGCGGGAAGTATTTCGTAAGCTTTTTACTTTCTGGCATATTCCTGCGATTTTAATTTAATTTTTTATTTTTAACATCGCGTGACAGGTGTTACTACGCGTTGATAAAGGGCTTTGTCTTCCGAGGAAAAAATATAGTTCTTGCCAATAGACCGTCTATTACGGCCAATTAGAATTGATCATTTTGTCCGTTAGAGGCTCGAGTCCATCCTGATTGGATTTTTAAAATGATTGACGCGAAGTAGGAGGGCTCTAGTTTTGTCGTGAAAATGATTTTTTCATTTGGCTTTTCAGGAGAACAGAATGCACCTTTTCTTTAAACTACCAAGACGCGCGTTTCATTGCTCCGCTGAATTAGAATGCATTTTTCTTAAAAACTACTAGAAAGCCATGTCATGTTTCCCGAGAATGCGATTGACTTTTAAATTATTAGGATGCTGTTTCTTTTTTCCCCCCAAATTTCTAATATCTTGGAATGCAGCTTAATCACGAAGTTGGAATATTTGATGATCAGGCCAAGGTGAATGTGGGGAAGAACTTACGTAGTTTATGAGTTAATAAATAAAGGAAGTGAAAGTCTCAAGGATTTTGTTTTTATAATGGGGAAATTCCCCAATGCAACTCTTCCACTGCTTGCCAACCGCCGGAGCGACTACTCTGCTCGTGCTGCTGCTGATACTTAGAAGTAATATTCTTAGGAGTTTACGGAACATAGCCTTCGTCGAATTATTATTACACTGAATGGTCGAATTATCATTACACTGAAAGCCGGTAGGATTTTTCAAATGAACCTGCATACGTCTCTAGAGAAACCTTTTCGTCACAACGCTAATTGTGTACGCGTCATTTTCGCAGAGTTGGAGACTGGTTACTGAAACGTCTGACTTCTTTATCTTCAACCTAGACAATCACTAGTCATCAAAGTAATGCCACTGGTGTTGCAAGGAATGCTGTCGAAAGAAAAAAAAAATCGTAGGAAATATGTTGTGAAATTTTATTTGTGATCATTGTTAGCACCTACAGGAGGGAAATTCTTTGTTTGTGAAATGTGTCTCACAGTATTTTTTTTTTTTCATAATTAACATCTACGAAATCATCTACTGATTATTACTTAATCCAAAGAACGACAAAATTCAACATCATTTTCTTTTATTTATTTATTTATGTATTTTCTAGATAACAGTACTGAAATATTTTGATAAACTTTCATTTCATAATAAATGAACACCTGCAGCATGATTGCAAAACTACGATTGATTCCATCGGTAATATTAACTAATTGAAATTTGCACCTGTGAGTCTTATCTACGAAGTGCTTTAATTTTTGTTTATTTTAATAAAAAATTAGGTATTTGAACAAGGCCACATCGAGCATGCCTGTAAGTTATAAGTTATAAGTAAGTTTGTCGCGAACTAATAATGATGATTATAATCTATTGGGGGATCTGAATGCTATTCAAAATAAAAATGTAAGGGAACTTTTAAGGGATTATTTAGATATTTTTGCAAAAAATAAATATGATGTAGAGAGAATTAATATTGAACCTCAGCGTATTTATCTTAAATCTGACCTACCAATATCTTTGAGGCCTTATCGTACATCCACTGTTGATGAAAAAGAAATATCTCAGCAAATCCAATCCTTATTAACTGCTGGGTTAATTAAAGAAAGTTATAGCCCATACTCTTCTCCAGTTACATTAGTAAATAAACGAGATGAAGGTAAAAAAACCCGAATGTGTGTTGATTACCGAAAATTAAATTCTATCATGAAAAATGACGCTGAACCTTTGCCCCGAATAGATGAAATTTTAGACAAATTAAGTGGTGCCCAATATTTCTCTACACTAGATTTAGCCTCAGGCTATTGGCACATACCTATTCACCCAGCCGATTCCGAAAAGTTAGCCTTTACTACTAATTGTGGGCTCTGGGAATGGAATGTTCTCCCCTTTGGTGTAAAGGTAGGCGCCCCAATTTTCAACAGCACAATTAGAAGAATTCTTACAAAATATAAAATAGACTTTGCTTGTTATTATTTTGATGATATAATTATTTTTTCTAAATCAATAGATGAAAATATACAGCATCTCATCCAAATTTTTGATTTATGCCGAATAGAAAATATTAAATTAAAATTATCTAAATGTACTTTTGCTCAAAAACAAATCAATTTTCTAGGGTATGAAATCCAAAATGGAACTTTAACTCCAGCTAATACTAATATAGAAACAATTAAAAAATTAAAACCTCCTACTAATACTAAAGAATTACAAAGATTTCTTGGTTCTATAAATGTGTATCATAAATTTATTGACAAATATGCTGAAATTAGACACCCCCTAAATAAATTACTTAAGAAAGATACTATTTGGGAATGGAATACTGAATGTCAAAACTCTTTTCAAAAATTAAAAGATGCCCTCATTGCTAAACCAATTTTAAAGATTTATGACCCAAAATTACCCCCTACACATGTTTGTTGACGCTTCTCAGGTAGCGGTAGGTGCAGTTCTTAAACAACCCGACCATAATAACTTTTTACATCCAATTGCTTATTTTTCTAGAGGATTGAGAAGTTATGAGAAAAATTATTTCATTACCGAACTAGAGTGTCTTGCTATCATTGATACTTTAGATAAATTTTATCATTACTTTCACGGTGTACAATTTACCATCCATACGGATCATGCATCTCTTGTTTGGTTAAAAAATGTCAAACATTTAAGAGGTCGATTATTTAGGTGGTCATTGAAGTTAAGTATGTTTGATTACAAAATAGAGTACTTAAAGGGATCTACAAATGTCGAAGCCGACATGTTGTCCCGAAACCCTATTTCTCATTTTTGTAAACCCCTTACTTTTCTTCTTGACGTTAAAGAGATTATTGAGATGCAAGAAAAAGAAAATGTGTGTGGATCAAATTATATTAATGACAATGGACTGATTATAGTTAAAAGAAAAGGTTTTCGTAAAGTGGTAGTTCCCATGTCCCTAAGAAAAAAATTGCTTAATGTTGCTCATAAACAGTTTGGTCACCCTGGTGTTCAAAAAATGCAAAATTTAATTTCTCCTAACTATTATTGGCCAGATATGACCCAAGACATTACTAACTTTGTTAAATACTGTGATATTTGCCAGAAAAATAAAAAACCTAGACAGAAAAAATTTGGCTTATTACAAGCTATGCCCACTACAGATCAACCTTTTGACTGTCTGTCTGTCGATACTGTAGGAGGGTTCAATTATTATAATTCTACAAAAAAATATCTCCATATTATAATAGACCATGCCACAAGATATGTTTGGGCATTTCCTTCCAAAAGTGTCACTACAGAAACTTATACAAATTGGCTGAAACAAATCTTCAATATCAAAATCCCTCAACAATTATTCTGTTTTAATAAGATTTCAAGTGTACAGTCCCCTCAAAAAATACTTAGTGACAGGAATGCTGCTTTTACTTCTTCAAGATTCAAAAAATTCCTGCGAAATCATAATATTAAACAACGTTTGACCACTGCCCATCATCCACAAACGAATGGGAAATCTGAAAGAGTAAATCAGACAATAGTAACTAGATTAAAATGTAAAGTAAACTCCACTACCTCTAAAATTCCCTGGACTAAGCTTTTAACTGAGGTAAATATTGAATATAATAATACACCCCATTCTATTACTAAATTTCCACCAGCTTACTTGCTTTTTGGCCAATTACCCTATGACTCCCCCTTACAACAAAATTATTATCCCCCTGTTCATGAAGCACTTAAAATTGCTAAAGCAAGAACTGATGAATTTCATTTAAAAAATAAAAGATATTATGATAAAGATTATATCGAACCAAAATTTAAAATAGGAGATCTAGTTATCTATGAAGAATTTCAGTACCCTAATACTAGAAAGTTGTCACAAGTATTTAGTGGCCCTTATAAAATTCTTAACAAATTATCCGAAGTAAATTTTGAAATTGATAGGCAAAACCAGTTCAAAAGTTCAGAAATAGTACATGTATCTAAATTAAGGCCTTATTATTCCCCTTATAAATTTAAATTAAGTCATGAGCAACAACCCCCTAATCAACAACAACAAACTCAAGTAAAAACTGTAGCTTAAACTATATCTCTAGTTTATCATTTTATAATTTTTTTTTCTCTTAAACAGTAAATTTCTTTCCATATTTTAATTCAGATAATATCCTGTAATTCTTACAGAATGGCAATGATATCTCTTGACTGCAGCGAGAGTGTCACTTGTCTGGAAATTTTTATATTTGTTTGTTTATGCCGGCGTAGACGAACAAAGTGGAAATTTCTTATTCTGTACTGAATTACCCTACTTAGAATAGTATAATAACAAATAAATATTTAAAAATATAATTTTTTTTTCAACTGAACCTATTTGTAGTATTAAATTTAAGCTATCAATTAATAAATTAATTATTTGCTAAGTAACAAATTTTTATCACTTTATTTTAAATTTTTTCTTTTTCTCTTTCTTTGCTGCTGCATTCCAGTCCAAGTACATGACAATTAGAATTTAATTTTGTTTCTTTTTCTCTTTTCTACTTGTATCTTGCAATGTTTTATCCCACCGAGAGAATATTTATTGCGTAATTATTTGACATGAATAGATCTTGTTTTTTATTTTTATCATTTATTAATATTTCTTTTTAAGAATCTTAGTAGTTTAAAGGTCACGTGCATTCTCAAACATGAACAAAATTTTTATTTATCTTTATTTTATTTTAATTTATCATATTATATTTTAATTTTTTTTGTACATATTCCTACTTAATCCTGTACTCGAATTACCAGATTAAGTAAATGATTTCATAATTGATTGTATTTTTTTATTTTATTTCACTTCTCTCTATATTTCATCCCAAAAATATGAGATGAGATAAACGAGATTAAGTATTTAAAGAATGTCTTTTGTGATATTTATTATTACTTATTAAGAGATTTACTTATACCCATTATGAGATTTACTTATACTTATGATATTTATTATTATTGATATTTTTCCTTATTATATTTCTTACTTATATTGTTTATTATTTACATTGTTACAGTTTATTATTACTATATTACAAAATGTCTTACTATATTGAATTTGGACAATTAATAATGATATAATTAGACCTCCTTGAAAAGAGGCAATGGACTATACCACTCCAAATATGACTCTTGGACAAGTAATAAGATATAATTAGACTTCCTTGAAAAGAGATCATGAATACTCCAAATATGACTCTTAAATGGATTTTTGAAACAAACTTTCAACATTGATTTCAAGAAAGTTCTATTAAATTCCTTCATTTCTAGATTTGACATTGTTAAAAAAGAATTCAACGTTATTGTTTTTCATTTTTATGTTATTACTATGGGTAATTGCTTATATTTTCAAATTACTTTATGATGTGTACTTTAAACAAGATTATATCTTGTATTTATATTGATGCCTATTTTATTGTATTTAAATTTGAAGTTATTCCACGCATCACCTTAGTGTTTTTAAATTTGAATTCTATATTTATATAAAAAAGAGAAATTAATTTAAATTTTTTTTTATTTAGTATCTAATTATTATTACTTATATCAACAACTTCGTGAGCTAAGTCTGCATATCTCCCTTTCTGTGAAATTGCAGGTCTCAGACCTACTTTTTCACCCGTCTTTCTGGGAGGGGGCATTTGTAAAAAAAAAAAAAAAAAAAAAAAAAAAAAAAAATTGCGCCATTTTTTTTTCTCTCTTAGCTTCAATTCTAAATTTGTGGAACATATTTCAATCTTAGTTTCGTAACTTGTAACAGCTAAAATTCTTTTTCTTACTTTAGTTATTAATAAATTATTACTTGCTTCTCAAAAAGGCGGGAAGTATTTCGTAAGCTTTTTACTTTCTGGCATATTCCTGCGATTTTAATTTTATTTTTTATTTTTAACATCGCGTGACAGGTGTTACTACGCGTTGCTAAAGGGCTTTGTCTTCCGAGGAAAAAATATAGTTCTTGCCAATAGACCGCCTATTACGGCCAATTAGAATTGATCATTTTGTCCGTTAGAGGCTCGAGTCCATCCTGATTGGATTTTTAAAATGATTGACGCGAAGTAGGAGGGCTCTAGTTTTGTCGTGAAAATGATTTTTTCATTTGGCTTTTCAGGAGAACAGAATGCACCTTTTCTTTAAACTACCAAGACGCGCGTTTCATTGCTCCGCTGAATTAGAATGCATTTTTCTTAAAAACTACTAGGAAGCCATGTCATGTTTCCCGAGAATGCGATTGACTTTTAAATTATTAGGATGCTGTTTCTTTTTCCCCCCAAATTTCTAATATCTTGGAATGCAGCTTAATCACGAAGTTGGAATATTTGATGATCAGGCCAAGGTGAATGTGGGGAAGAACTTACGTAGTTTATGAGTTAATAAATAAAGGAAGTGAAAGTCTCATGGATTTTGTTTTTATAATGGGGAAATTCCCCAATGCAACTCTTCCACTGCTTGCCAACCGCCGGAGCGACTACTCTGCTCGTGCTGCTGCTGATACTTAGAAGTAATATTCTTAGGAGTTTACGGAACATAGCCTTCGTCGAATTATTATTACACTGAATGGTCGAATTATCATTACACTGAAAGCCGGTAGGATTTTTCAAATGAACCTGCATACGTCTCTAGAGAAACCTTTTCGTCACAACGCTAATTGTGTACGCGTCATTTTCGCAGAGTTGGAGACTGGTTACTGAAACGTCTGACTTCTTTATCTTCAACCTAGACAATCACTAGTCATCAAAGTAATGCCACTGGTGTTGCAAGGAATGCTGTCGAAAGAAAAAAAAAATCGTAGGAAATATGTTGTGAAATTTTATTTGTGATCATTGTTAGCACCTACAGGAGGGAAATTCTTTGTTTGTGAAATGTGTCTCACAGTATTTTTTTTTTCATAATTAACATCTACGAAATCATCTACTGATTATTACTTAATCCAAAGAACGACAAAATTCAACATCATTTTCTTTTATTTATTTATTTATGTATTTTCTAGATAACAGTACTGAAATATTTTGATAAACTTTCATTTCATAATAAATGAACACCTGCAGCATGATTGCAAAACTACGATTGATTCCATCGGTAATATTAACTAATTGAAATTTGCACCTGTGAGTCGTATCTACGAAGTGCTTTATTTTTTGTTTATTTTAATAAAAAATTAGGTATTTGAACAAGGCCACATCGAGCATGCCTGTAAGTTATTATTTATTATTTTGTTTGTTTATTGATTAAGAAATTTTAATAATAATTTCTTTGTTTAAATTCTTGATTTTTTTCTTTTATTACAGATATTAAAAAATAAATTTATTCTTAATTTATAATTAATTAAAATTTTCAGCTCATAGAAATTTTATTTAGTTTTAAAGGTGTTTTTTTTTAATCGAAAGATGGATTAATTTGTTGTTAAAAAATACTCTGTTGCTAAATTTATTTTCCATAAGTAAAGAAAAGTATTTTTGTTCTTAAAATTATTTGTTATTTCCCATGTATGGAAAACCGATATTTATTATTTTATTATTTTATTACTTATTTATTTATTATTTATTTATTTCACATGAATTCAAACAGAATTGATTTATTTATTATTTATTATTTTTATTGTTATTTATTGAAGTATTTGAAGTATAGTAAATGAATTTTAATAATTGAAGTATAGCGTTTAAATATTTTCCATATGAATTATCCTTCTTTCATGTTACTAAGATCAAGATTAGTAAAAGAAGAAAAAATGTCAGAAAATAAACTTGATATGGTCCCTTTTGACTTTGAATCAGGCATGGACATTTTTAAGTGGTTTAAACACTTTGATACTGAATGTTCTGGAGAAAAAAAAGATAATGAGTGGAAAAAACAAAATCTTTCAAAATATTTAAAGGGGGAAGCGCTAAAAGCTTATATAAATAATTGTTTGGATTGTGCTACTTATGACGAAATTGTCGAGATTTTAAGTGAAAAATTCATTCAAGTTAGAGTTCCAAAATTTTCTGAATTTACTTCCTTAAAGTTAAATGATCTAAGTGATTTGGATTCTTATTTTAGAAAGAAAGTTGAGATTGGAAGGCAACTTCAGCTTGGGGAAAATTTAATTATACAGGGATTAACTGATGGACTTCAGCCGGAGTATCAATATTGTTTGATGGTTAACCCTCCTTCCAATACTCGTGAATGGTTTCGCATTGCTAAACAATTAGCAACGATTCCAAATCATACCTCCAATAACGGCAATAGAAATTTTCAACAAACTAGACCAATGCACAATCCCAATCCTCAGCCCAGACATTGGACTCGACCTACTCCAAACAATCCATCCCAAAATTTTAATCCTAGGTTTTTCACTCCTAGAATGCCTGCAACTCATTATCAAAACATTTACCCTAGTCGTCCGTGCAGAATATGTTTAAACAGAGGCATAGAAAATGCATATCATTGGGAGAGGAGTTGTATATTTAACACAAATTCCATTTAAGCTCAAACTCCTGCTCATATTCAACCACCCCCTACTAATAATGTCTGACAATTATTTATCCCTGGATATGTGGGCAATAACAAAGTGTATTGTGTGGTTGATAGTGGATCAACTGTCTCAATTTTACCCCTCAAATTTGTTCGATATTTAAATGGTAATTTACATAATGTTACCCCTATTACTATCAGACAGGCACAAGGAACTCTTACAATTAATAAATCTTGTCGATTATGTATTAAATTTGGTAATATAAAGAGATATGTTAATTTTTTAGTAAGTAAACTTAATTTGGACTATGCTATTTTAGGTTTACCTGATTGTGCCAAATTTAAATTGAAAATTGATTGTGCAAAAAGCCAGGTGTTACAAGACAATATTTCGTTAAACCCATATGTCAACATATCCAGTGATAACTTAGAATTGCTTCATTTTGATATTATAAAAAATGATACTACTGTGCAACCCGATTATGGAAATACCATAACTCCTCAATCCTTGTCGCGAACTAATAATGATGATTATAATCTATTGGGGGATCTGAATGCTATTCAAAATAAAAATGTAAGGGAACTTTTAAGGGATTATTTAGATATTTTTGCAAAAAATAAATATGATGTAGGGAGAATTAATATTGAACCTCAGCGTATTTATCTTAAATCTGACCTACCAATATCTTTGAGGCCTTATCGTATATCCACTGCTGATGAAAAAGAAATATCTCAGCAAATCCAATCCTTATTAACTGCTGGGTTAATTAAAGAAAGTTATAGCCCATACTCTTCTCCAGTTACATTAGTAAATAAACGAGATGAAGGTAAAAAAACCCGAATGTGTGTTGATTACCGAAAATTAAATTCTATCATGAAAAATGACGCTGAACCTTTGCCCCGAATAGATGAAATTTTAGACAAATTAAGTGGTGCCCAATATTTCTCTACACTAGATTTAGCCTCAGGCTATTGGCACATACCTATTCACCCAGCCGATTCCGAAAAGTTAGCCTTTACTACTAATTGTGGGCTCTGGGAATGGAATGTTCTCCCCTTTGGTGTAAAGGTAGGCGCCCCAATTTTCAACAGCACAATTAGAAGAATTCTTACAAAATATAAAATAGACTTTGCTTGTTATTATTTTGATGATATAATTATTTTTTCTAAATCAATAGATGAACATATACAGCATCTCATCCAAATTTTTGATTTATGCCGAATAGAAAATATTAAATTAAAATTATCTAAATGTACTTTTGCTCAAAAACAAAGCAATTTTCTAGGGTATGAAATCCAAAATGGAACTTTAACTCCAGCTAATACTAATATAGAAACAATTAAAAAATTAAAACCTCCTACTAATACTAAAGAATTACAAAGATTTCTTGGTTCTATAAATGTGTATCATAAATTTATTGACAAATATGCTGAAATTAGACACCCCCTAAATAAATTACTTAAGAAAGATACTATTTGGGAATGGAATACTGAATGTCAAAACTCTTTTCAAAAATTAAAAGATGCCCTCATTGCTAAACCAATTTTAAAGATTTATGACCCAAAATTACCCCTACACATGTTTGTTGACGCTTCTCAGGTAGCGGTAGGTGCAGTTCTTAAACAACCCGACCATAATAACTTTTTACATCCAATTGCTTATTTTTCTAGAGGATTGAGAAGTTATGAGAAAAATTATTTCATTACCGAACTAGAGTGTCTTGCTATCATTGATACTTTAGATAAATTTTATCATTACTTTCACGGTGTACAATTTACCATCCATACGGATCATGCATCTCTTGTTTGGTTAAAAAATGTCAAACATTTAAGAGGTCGATTATTTAGGTGGTCATTGAAGTTAAGTATGTTTGATTACAAAATAGAGTACTTAAAGGGATCTACAAATGTCGAAGCCGACATGTTGTCCCGAAACCCTATTTCTCATTTTTGTAAACCCCTTACTTTTCTTCTTGACGTTAAAGAGATTATTGAGATGCAAGAAAAAGAAAATGTGTGTGGATCAAATTATATTAATGACAATGGACTGATTATAGTTAAAAGAAAAGGTTTTCGTAAAGTGGTAGTTCCCATGTCCCTAAGAAAAAAATTGCTTAATGTTGCTCATAAACAGTTTGGTCACCCTGGTGTTCAAAAAATGCAAAATTTAATTTCTCCTAACTATTATTGGCCAGATATGACCCAAGACATTACTAACTTTGTTAAATACTGTGATATTTGCCAGAAAAATAAAAAACCTAGACAGAAAAAATTTGGCTTATTACAAGCTATGCCCACTACAGATCAACCTTTTGACTGTCTGTCTGTCGATACTGTAGGAGGGTTCAATTATTATAATTCTACAAAAAAATATCTCCATATTATAATAGACCATGCCACAAGATATGTTTGGGCATTTCCTTCCAAAAGTGTCACTACAGAAACTTATACAAATTGGCTGAAACAAATCTTCAATATCAAAATCCCTCAACAATTATTCTGTTTTAATAAGATTTCAAGTGTACAGTCCCCTCAAAAAATACTTAGTGACAGGAATGCTGCTTTTACTTCTTCAAGATTCAAAAAATTCCTGCGAAATCATAATATTAAACAACGTTTGACCACTGCCCATCATCCACAAACGAATGGGAAATCTGAAAGAGTAAATCAGACAATAGTAACTAGATTAAAATGTAAAGTAAACTCCACTACCTCTAAAATTCCCTGGACTAAGCTTTTAACTGAGGTAAATATTGAATATAATAATACACCCCATTCTATTACTAAATTTCCACCAGCTTACTTGCTTTTTGGCCAATTACCCTATGACTCCCCCTTACAACAAAATTATTATCCCCCTGTTCATGAAGCACTTAAAATTGCTAAAGCAAGAACTGATGAATTTCATTTAAAAAATAAAAGATATTATGATAAAGATTATATCGAACCAAAATTTAAAATAGGAGATCTAGTTATCTATGAAGAATTTCAGTACCCTAATACTAGAAAGTTGTCACAAGTATTTAGTGGCCCTTATAAAATTCTTAACAAATTATCCGAAGTAAATTTTGAAATTGATAGGCAAAACCAGTTCAAAAGTTCAGAAATAGTACATGTATCTAAATTAAGGCCTTATTATTCCCCTTATAAATTTAAATTAAGTCATGAGCAACAACCCCCTAATCAACAACAACAAACTCAAGTAAAAACTGTAGCTTAAACTATATCTCTAGTTTATCATTTTATAATTTTTTTTCTCTTAAACAGTAAATTTCTTTCCATATTTTAATTCAGATAATATCCTGTAATTCTTACAGAATGGCAATGATATCTCTTGACTGCAGCGAGAGTGTCACTTGTCTGGAAATTTTTATATTTGTTTGTTTATGCCGGCGTAGACGAACAAAGTGGAAATTTCTTATTCTGTACTGAATTACCCTACTTAGAATAGTATAATAACAAATAAATATTTAAAAATATAATTTTTTTTTCAACTGAACCTATTTGTAGTATTAAATTTAAGCTATCAATTAATAAATTAATTATTTGCTAAGTAACAAATTTTTATCACTTTATTTTAAATTTTTTCTTTTTCTCTTTCTTTGCTGCTGCATTCCAGTCCAAGTACATGACAATTAGAATTTAATTTTGTTTCTTTTTCTCTTTTCTACTTGTATCTTGCAATGTTTTATCCCACCGAGAGAATATTTATTGCGTAATTATTTGACATGAATAGATCTTGTTTTTTATTTTTATCATTTATTAATATTTCTTTTTAAGAATCTTAGTAGTTTAAAGGTCACGTGCATTCTCAAACATGAACAAAATTTTTATTTATCTTTATTTTATTTTAATTTATCATATTATATTTTAATTTTTTTTGTACATATTCCTACTTAATCCTGTACTCGAATTACCAGATTAAGTAAATGATTTCATAATTGATTGTATTTTTTTATTTTATTTCACTTCTCTCTATATTTCATCCCAAAAATATGAGATGAGATAAACGAGATTAAGTATTTAAAGAATGTCTTTTGTGATATTTATTATTACTTATTAAGAGATTTACTTATACCCATTATGAGATTTACTTATACTTATGATATTTATTATTATTGATATTTTTCCTTATTATATTTCTTACTTATATTGTTTATTATTTACATTGTTACAGTTTATTATTACTATATTATAAAATGTCTTACTATATTGAATTTAAACAATTAATAATGATATAATTAGACCTCCTTGAAAAGAGGCAATGGACTATACCACTCCAAATATGACTCTTGGACAAGTAATAAGATATAATTAGACTTCCTTGAAAAGAGATCATGAATACTCCAAATATGACTCTTAAATGGATTTTTGAAACAAACTTTCAACATTGATTTCAAGAAAGTTCTATTAAATTCCTTCATTTCTAGATTTGACATTGTTAAAAAAGAATTCAACGTTATTGTTTTTCATTTTTATGTTATTACTATGGGTAATTGCTTATATTTTCAAATTACTTTATGATGTGTACTTTAAACAAGATTATATCTTGTATTTGTATTGATGCCTATTTTATTGTATTTAAATTTGAAGTTATTCCACGCATCACCTTAGTGTTTTTAAATTTGAATTCTATATTTATATAAAAAAGAGAAATTAATTTAAATTTTTTTTTATTTAGTATCTAATTATTATTACTTATATCAACAACTTCGTGAGCTAAGTCTGCATCATCTCCCTTTCTGTGAAATTGCAGGTCTCAGACCTACTTTTTCACCCGTCTTTCTGGGAGGGGGCATTTGTAATAAAAAAAAAAAAAAAAAAAATTGCGCCATTTTTTTGTTCTCTCTTAGCTTCAATTCTAAATTTGTGGAACATATTTCAATCTTAGTTTCGTAACTTGTAACAGCTAAAATTCTTTTTCTTACTTCAGTTATTAATAAATTATTACTTGCTTCTCAAAAAGGCGGGAAGTATTTCGTAAGCTTTTTACTTTCTGGCATATTCCTGCGATTTTAATTTTATTTTTTATTTTTAACATCGCGTGACAGGTGTTACTACGCGTTGCTAAAGGGCTGTGTCTTCCGAGGAAAAAATATAGTTCTTGCCAATAGACCGCCTATTACGGCCAATTAGAATTGATCATTTTGTCCGTTAGAGGCTCGAGTCCATCCTGAATGGATTTTTAAAATGATTGACGCGAAGTAGGAGGGCTCTAGTTTTGTCGTGAAAATGATTTTTTCATTTGGCTTTTCAGGAGAACAGAATGCACCTTTTCTTTAAACTACCAAGACGCGCGTTTCATTGCTCCGCTGAATTAGAATGCATTTTTCTTAAAATCTACTAGGAAGCCATGTCATGTTTCCCGAGAATGCGATTGACTTTTAAATTATTAGGATGCTGTTTCCTTTTTCCCCCCAAATTTCTAATATCTTGGAATGCAGCTTAATCACGAAGTTGGAATATTTGATGATCAGGCCAAGGTGAATGTGGGGAAGAACTTACGTAGTTTATGAGTTAATAAATAAAGGAAGTGAAAGTCTCATGGATTTTGTTTTTATAATGGGGAAATTCCCCAATGCAACTCTTCCACTGCTTGCCAACCGCCGGAGCGACTACTCTGCTCGTGCTGCTGCTGATACTTAGAAGTAATATTCTTAGGAGTTTACGGAACATAGCCTTCGTCGAATTATTATTACACTGAATGGTCGAATTATCATTACACTGAAAGCCGGTAGGATTTTTCAAATGAACCTGCATACGTCTCTAGAGAAACCTTTTCGTCACAACGCTAATTGTGTACGCCTCATTTTCGCAGAGTTGGAGACTGGTTACTGAAACGTCTGACTTCTTTATCTTCAACCTAGACAATCACTAGTCATCAAAGTAATGCCACTGGTGTTGCAAGGAATGCTGTCGAAATAAAAAAAATCATAGGAAATATGTTGTGAAATTTTATTTCTGATCATTGTTAGCACCTACAGGAGGGAAATTCTTTGTTTGTGAAATGTGTCTCACAGTATTTTTTTTTTCATAATTAACATCTACGAAATCATCTACTGATTATTACTTAATCCAAAGAACGACAAAATTCAACATCATTTTCTTTTATTTATTTATTTATGTATTTTCTAGATAACAGTACTGAAATATTTTGATAAACTTTCATTTCATAATAAATGAACACCTGCAGCATGATTGCAAAACTACGATTGATTCCATCGGTAATATTAACTAATTGAAATTTGCACCTGTGAGTCGTATCTACGAAGTGCTTTATTTTTTGTTTATTTTAATAAAAAATTAGGTATTTGAACAAGGCCACATCGAGCATGCCTGTAAGTTATTATTTATTATTTTGTTTGTTTATTGATTAAGAAATTTTAATAATAATTTCTTTGTTTAAATTCTTGATTTTTTTCTTTTATTACAGATATTAAAAAATAAATTTATTCTTAATTTATAATTAATTAAAATTTTCTGCTCATAGAAATTTTATTTAGTTTTAAAGGTGTTTTTTTTTAAATCGAAAGATGGATTAATTTGTTGTTAAAAAATACTCTGTTGCTAAATTTATTTTCCATAAGTAAAGAAAAGTATTTTTGTTCTTAAAATTATTTGTTATTTCCCATGTATGGAAAACCGATATTTATTATTTTATTATTTTATTACTTATTTATTTATTATTTATTTATTTCACATGAATTCAAACAGAATTGATTTATTTATTATTTATTATTTTTATTGTTATTTATTGAAGTATTTGAAGTATAGTAAATGAATTTTAATAATTGAAGTATAGCGTTTAAATATTTTCCATATGAATTATCCTTCTTTCATGTTACTAAGATCAAGATTAGTAAAAGAAGAAAAAATTTCAGAAAATAAACTTGATATGGTCCCTTTTGACTTTGAATCAGGCATGGACATTTTTAAGTGGTTTAAACACTTTGATACTGAATGTTCTGGAGAAAAAAAAGATAATGAGTGGAAAAAACAAAATCTTTCAAAATATTTAAAGGGGGAAGCGCTAAAAGCTTATATAAATGATTGTTTGGATTGTGCTACTTAAGACGAAATTGTCGAGATTTTAAGTGAAAAATTCATTCAAGTTAGAGTTCCAAAATTTTCTGAATTTACTTCCTTAAAGTTAAATGATCTAAGTGATTTGGATTCTTATTTTAGAAAGAAAGTTGAGATTGGAAGGCAACTTCAGCTTGGGGAAAATTAAATTATACAGGGATTAACTGATGGACTTCAGCCGGAGTATCAATATTGTTTGATGGTTAACCCTCCTTCCAATACTCGTTAATGGTTTCGCATTGCTAAACAATTAGCAACGATTCCAAATCATACCTCCAATAACGGCAATAGAAATTTTCAACAAACTAGACCAATGCACAATCCCAATCCTCAGCCCAGACATTGGACTCGACCTACTCCAAACAATCCATCCCAAAATTTTAATCCTAGGTTTTTCACTCCTAGAATGCCTGCAACTCATTATCAAAACATTTACCCTAGTCGTCCGTGCAGAATATGTTTAAACAGAGGCATAGAAAATGCATATAATTGGGAGAGGAGTTGTATATTTAACACAAATTCCTTTCAATCTCAAACTCCTGCTCATATTCAACCACCCCCTACTAATAATGTCTGACAATTATTTATCCCTGGATATGTGGGCAATAACAAAGTGTATTGTGTGGTTGATAGTGGATCAACTGTCTCAATTTTACCCCTCAAATTTGTTCGATATTTAAATGGTAATTTACATAATGTTACCCCTATTACTATCAGACAGGCACAAGGAACTCTTACAATTAATAAATCTTGTCGATTATGTATTAAATTTGGTAATATAAAGAGATATGTTAATTTTTTAGTAAGTAAACTTAATTTGGACTATGCTATTTTAGGTTTACCTGATTGTGCCAAATTTAAATTGAAAATTGATTGTGCAAAAAGCCAGGTGTTACAAGACAATATTTCGTTAAACCCATATGTCAACATATCCAGTGATAACTTAGAATTGCTTCATTTTGATATTATAAAAAATGATACTACTGTGCAACCCGATTATGGAAATACCATAACTCCTCAATCCTTGTCGCGAACTAATAATGATGATTATAATCTATTGGGGGATCTGAATGCTATTCAAAATAAAAATGTAAGGGAACTTTTAAGGGATTATTTAGATATTTTTGCAAAAAATAAATATGATGTAGGGAGAATTAATATTGAACCTCAGCGTATTTATCTTAAATCTGACCTACCAATATCTTTGAGGCCTTATCGTACATCCACTGCTGATGAAAAAGAAATATCTCAGCAAATCCAATCCTTATTAACTGCTGGGTTAATTAAAGAAAGTTATAGCCCATACTCTTCTCCAGTTACATTAGTAAATAAACGAGATGAAGGTAAAAAAACCCGAATGTGTGTTGATTACCGAAAATTAAATTCTATCATGAAAAATGACGCTGAACCTTTGCCCCGAATAGATGAAATTTTAGACAAATTAAGTGGTGCCCAATATTTCTGTACGCAAGATTTAGCCTCAGGCTATTGGCACATACCTATTCACCCAGCCGATTCCGAAAAGTTAGGCTTTACTACTAATTGTGGGCTCTGGGAATGGAATGTTCTCTCCTTTGGTGTAAAGGTAGGCGCCCCAATTTTTAACAGGACAATTAGAAGAATTCTTACAAAATATAAAATAGACTTTGCTTGTTATTATTTTGATGATATAATTATTTTTTCTAAATCAATAGATGAACATATACAGCATCTCATCCAAATTTTTGATTTATGCCGAATAGAAAATATTAAATTAAAATTATCTAAATGTACTTTTGCTCAAAAACAAATCAATTTTCTAGGGTATGAAATCCAAAATGGAACTTTAACTCCAGCTAATACTAATATAGAAACAATTAAAAAATTAAAACCTCCTACTAATACTAAAGAATTACAAAGATTTCTTGGTTCTATAAATGTGTATCATAAATTTATTGACAAATATGCTGAAATTAGACACCCCCTAAATAAATTACTTAAGAAAGATACTATTTGGGAATGGAATACTGAATGTCAAAACTCTTTTCAAAAATTAAAAGATGCCCTCATTGCTAAACCAATTTTAAAGATTTATGACCCAAAATTACCCCTACACATGTTTGTTGACGCTTCTCAGGTAGCGGTAGGTGCAGTTCTTAAACAACCCGACCATAATAACTTTTTACATCCAATTGCTTATTTTTCTAGAGGATTGAGAAGTTATGAGAAGAATTATTTCATTATCGAACTAGAGTGTCTTGCTATCATTGATACTTTAGATAAATTTTATCATTACTTTCACGGTGTACAATTTACCATCCATACGGATCATGCATCTCTTGTTTGGTTAAAAAATGTCAAACATTTAAGAGGTCGATTATTTAGGTGGTCATTGAAGTTAAGTATGTTTGATTACAAAATAGAGTACTTAAAGGGATCTACAAATGTCGAAGCCGACATGTTGTCCCGAAACCCTATTTCTCATTTTTGTAAACCCCTTACTTTTCTTCTTGACGTTAAAGAGATTATTGAGATGCAAGAAAAAGAAAATGTGTGTGGATCAAATTATATTAATGACAATGGACTGATTATAGTTAAAAGAAAAGGTTTTCGTAAAGTGGTAGTTCCCATGTCCCTAAGAAAAAAATTGCTTAATGTTGCTCATAAACATTTTGGTCACCCTGGTGTTCAAAAAATGCAAAATTTAATTTCTCCTAACTATTATTGGCCAGATATGACCCAAGACATTACTAACTTTGTTAAATACTGTGATATTTGCCAGAAAAATAAAAAAACCTAGACAGAAAAAATTTGGCTTATTACAAGCTATGCCCACTACAGATCAACCTTTTGACTGTCTGTCTGTCGATACTGTAGGAGGGTTCAATTATTATAATTCTACAAAAAAATATCTCCATATTATAATAGACCATGCCACAAGATATGTTTGGGCATTTCCTTCCAAAAGTGTCACTTCAGAAACTTATACAAATTGTCTGAAACAAATCTTCAATATCAAAATCCCTCAACAATTATTCTGTTTTAATAAGATTTCAAGTGTACAGTCCCCTCAAAAAATACTTAGTGACAGGAATGCTGCTTTTACTTCTTCAAGATTCAAAAAATTCCTGCGAAATCATAATATTAAACAACGTTTGACCACTGCCCATCATCCACAAACGAATGGGAAATCTGAAAGAGTAAATCAGACAATAGTAACTAGATTAAAATGTAAAGTAAACTCCACTACCTCTAAAATTCCCTGGACTAAGCTTTTAACTGAGGTAAATAATGAATATAATAATACACCCCATTCTATTACTAAATTTCCACCAGCTTACTTGCTTTTTGGCCAATTACCCTATGACTCACCCTTACAACAAAATTATTATCCCCCTGTTCATGAAGCACTTAAAATTGCTAAAGCAAGAACTGATGAATTTCATTTAAAAAATAAAAGATATTATGATAAAGATTATATCGAACCAAAATTTAAAATAGGAGATCTAGTTATCTATGAAGAATTTCAGTACCCTAATACTAGAAAGTTGTCACAAGTATTTAGTGGCCCTTATAAAATTCTTAACAAATTATCCGAAGTAAATTTTGAAATTGATAGGCAAAACCAGTTCAAAAGTTCAGAAATAGTACATGTATCTAAATTAAGGCCTTATTATTCCCCTTATAAATTTAAATTAAGTCATGAGCAACAACCCCCTAATCAACAACAACAAACTCAAGTAAAAACTGTAGCTTAAACTATATCTCTAGTTTATCATTTTATAATTTTTTTTCTCTTAAACAGTAAATTTCTTTCCATATTTTAATTCAGATAATATCCTGTAATTCTTACAGAATGGCAATGATATCTCTTGACTGCAGCGAGAGTGTCACTTGTCTGGAAATTTTTATATTTGTTTGTTTATGCCGGCGTAGACGAATAAAGTGGAAATTTCTTATTCTGTACTGAATTACCCTACTTAGAATAGTATAATAACAAATAAATATTTAAAAATATAATTTTTTTTTCAACTGAACCTATTTGTAGTATTAAATTTAAGCTATCAATTAATAAATTAATTATTTGCTAAGTAACAAATTTTTATCACTTTATTTTAAATTTTTTCTTTTTCTCTTTCTTTGCTGCTGCATTAAAGTCCAAGTACATGACAATTAGAATTTAATTTTGTTTCTTTTTCTCTTTTCTACTTGTATCGTGCAATGTTTTATCCCACCGAGAGAATATTTATTGCGTAATTATTTGACATGAATAGATCTTGTTTTTTATTTTTATCATTTATTAATATTTCTTTTTAAGAATCTTAGTAGTTTAAAGGTCACGTGCATTCTCAAACATGAACAAAATTTTTATTTATCTTTATTTTATTTTAATTTATCATATTATATTTTAATTTTTTTTTGTACATATTCCTACTTAATCCTGTACTCGAATTACCAGATTAAGTAAATGATTTCATAATTGATTGTATTTTTTTATTTTATTTCACTTCTCTCTATATTTCATCCCAAAAATATGAGATGAGATAAACGAGATTAATTATTTAAAGAATGTCTTTTGTGATATTTATTATTACTTATTAAGAGATTTACTTATACCCATTATGAGATTTACTTATACTTATGATATTTATTATTATTGATATTTTTCCTTATTATATTTCTTACTTATATTGTTTATTATTTACATTGTTAAAGTTTATTATTACTATATTATAAAATGTCTTACTATATTGAATTTGGACAATTAATAATGATATAATTAGACCTCCTTGAAAAGAGGCAATGGACTATACCACTCCAAATATGACTCTTGGACAAGTAATAAGATATAATTAGACTTCCTTGAAAATAGATCATGAATACTCCAAATATGACTCTTAAATGGATTTTTGAAACAAACTTTCAACATTGATTTCAAGAAAGTTCTATTAAATTCCTTCATTTCTAGATTTGACATTGTTAAAAAAGAATTCAACGTTATTGTTTTTCATTTTTATGTTATTACTATGGGTAATTGCTTATATTTTCAAATTACTTTATGATGTGTACTTTAAACAAGATTATATCTTGTATTTGTATTGATGCCTATTTTATTGTATTTAAATTTGAAGTTATTCCACGCATCACCTTAGTGTTTTTAAATTTGAATTCTATATTTATATAAAAAAGAGAAATTAATTTAAATTTTTTTTATTTAGTATCTAATTATTATTACTTATATCAACAACTTCGTGAGCTAAGTCTGCATCATCTCCCTTTCTGTGAAATTGCAGGTCTCAGACCTACTTTTTCACCCGTCTTTCTGGGAGGGGGCATTTGTAAAAAAAAAAAAAAAAAAAAAAAAAAAATTGCGCCATTTTTTTTTCTCTCTTAGCTTCAATTCTAAATTTGTGGAACATATTTCAATCTTAGTTTCGTAACTTGTAACAGCTAAAATTCTTTTTCTTACTTTAGTTATTAATAAATTATTACTTGCTTCTCAAAAAGGCGGGAAGTATTTCGTAAGCTTTTTACTTTCTGGCATATTCCTGCGATTTTAATTTTATTTTTTATTTTTAACATCGCGTGACAGGTGTTACTACGCGTTGCTAAAGGGCTTTGTCTTCCGAGGAAAAAATATAGTTCTTGCCAATAGACCGCCTATTACGGCCAATTAGAATTGATCATTTTGTCCGTTAGAGGCTCGAGTCCATCCTGATTGGATTTTTAAAATGATTGACGCGAAGTAGGAGGGCTCTAGTTTTGTCGTGAAAATGATTTTTTCATTTGGCTTTTCAGGAGAACAGAATGCACCTTTTCTTTAAACTACCAAGACGCGCGTTTCATTGCTCCGCTGAATTAGAATGCATTTTTCTTAAAAACTACTAGGAAGCCATGTCATGTTTCCCGAGAATGCGATTGACTTTTAAATTATTAGGATGCTGTTTCTTTTTCCCCCCAAATTTCTAATATCTTGGAATGCAGCTTAATCACGAAGTTGGAATATTTGATGATCAGGCCAAGGTGAATGTGGGGAAGAACTTACGTAGTTTATGAGTTAATAAATAAAGGAAGTGAAAGTCTCATGGATTTTGTTTTTATAATGGGGAAATTCCCCAATGCAACTCTTCCACTGCTTGCCAACCGCCGGAGCGACTACTCTGCTCGTGCTGCTGCTGATACTTAGAAGTAATATTCTTAGGAGTTTACGGAACATAGCCTTCGTCGAATTATTATTACACTGAATGGTCGAATAATCATTACACTGAAAGCCGGTAGGATTTTTCAAATGAACCTGCATACGTCTCTAGAGAAACCTTTTCGTCACAACGCTAATTGTGTACGCGTCATTTTCGCAGAGTTGGAGACTGGTTACTGAAACGTCTGACTTCTTTATCTTCAACCTAGACAATCACTAGTCATCAAAGTAATGCCACTGGTGTTGCAAGGAATGCTGTCGAAAGAAAAAAAAATCATAGGAAATATGTTGTGAAATTTTATTTGTGATCATTGTTAGCACCTACAGGAGGGAAATTCTTTGTTTGTGAAATGTGTCTCACAGTATTTTTTTTTTCATAATTAACATCTACGAAATCATCTACTGATTATTACTTAATCCAAAGAACGACAAAATTCAACATCATTTTCTTTTATTTATTTATTTATGTATTTTCTAGATAACAGTACTGAAATATTTTGATAAACTTTCATTTCATAATAAATGAACACCTGCAGCATGATTGCAAAACTACGATTGATTCCATCGGTAATATTAACTAATTGAAATTTGCACCTGTGAGACGTATCTACGAAGTGCTTTATTTTTTGTTTATTTTAATAAAAAATTAGGTATTTGAACAAGGCCACATCGAGCATGCCTGTAAGTTATTATTTATTATTTTGTTTGTTTATTGATTAAGAAATTTTAATAATAATTTCTTTGTTTAAATTCTTGATTTTTTTCTTTTATTACAGATATTAAAAAATAAATTTATTCTTAATTTATAATTAATTAAAATTTTCTGCTCATAGAAATTTTATTTAGTTTTAAAGGTGTTTTTTTTTTAAATCGAAAGATGGATTAATTTGTTGTTAAAAAATACTCTGTTGCTAAATTTATTTTCCATAAGTAAAGAAAAGTATTTTTGTTCTTAAAATTATTTGTTATTTCCCATGTATGGAAAACCGATATTTATTATTTTATTATTTTATTACTTATTTATTTATTATTTATTTATTTCACATGAATTCAAACAGAATTGATTTATTTATTATTTATTATTTTTATTGTTATTTATTGAAGTATTTGAAGTATAGTAAATGAATTTTAATAATTGAAGTTAACGTTTAAATATTTTCCATATGAATTATCCTTCTTTCATGTTACTAAGATCAAGATTAGTAAAAGAAGAAAAAATGTCAGAAAATAAACTTGATATGGTCCCTTTTGACTTTGAATCAGGCATGGACATTTTTAAGTGGTTTAAACACTTTGATACTGAATGTTCTGGAGAAAAAAAAGATAATGAGTGGAAAAAACAAAATCTTTCAAAATATTTAAAGGGGGAAGCGCTAAAAGCTTATATAAATGATTGTTTGGATTGTGCTACTTATGACGAAATTGTCGAGATTTTAAGTGAAAAATTCATTCAAGTTAGAGTTCCAAAATTTTCTGAATTTACTTCCTTAAAGTTAAATGATCTAAGTGATTTGGATTCTTATTTTAGAAAGAAAGTTGAGATTGGAAGGCAACTTCAGCTTGGGGAAAATTTAATTATACAGGGATTAACTGATGGACTTCAGCCGGAGTATCAAAATTGTTTGATGGTTAACCCTCCTTCCAATACTCGTGAATGGTTTCGCATTGCTAAACAATTAGCAACGATTCCAAATCATACCTCCAATAACGGCAATAGAAATTTTCAACAAACTAGACCAATGCACAATCCCAATCCTCAGCCCAGACATTGGACTCGACCTACTCCAAACAATCCATCCCAAAATTTTAATCCTAGGTTTTTCACTCCTAGAATGCCTGCAACTCATTATCAAAACATTTACCCTAGTCGTCCGTGCAGAATATGTTTAAACAGAGGCATAGAAAATGCATATCATTGGGAGAGGAGTTGTATATTTAACACAAATTCCTTTCAAGCTCAAACTCCTGCTCATATTCAACCACCCCCTACTAATAATGTCTGACAATTATTTATCCCTGGATATGTGGGCAATAACAAAGTGTATTGTGTGGTTGATAGTGGATCAACTGTCTCAATTTTACCCCTCAAATTTGTTCGATATTTAAATGGTAATTTACATAATGTTACCCCTATTACTATCAGACAGGCACAAGGAACTCTTACAATTAATAAATCTTGTCGATTATGTATTAAATTTGGTAATATAAAGAGATATGTTAATTTTTTAGTAAGTAAACTTAATTTGGACTATGCTATTTTAGGTTTACCTGATTGTGCCAAATTTAAATTGAAAATTGATTGTGCAAAAAGCCAGGTGTTACAAGACAATATTTCGTTAAACCCATATGTCAACATATCCAGTGATAACTTAGAATTGCTTCATTTTGATATTATAAAAAATGATACTACTGTGCAACCCGATTATGGAAATACCATAACTCCTCAATCCTTGTCGCGAACTAATAATGATGATTATAATCTATTGGGGGATCTGAATGCTATTCAAAATAAAAATGTAAGGGAACTTTTAAGGGATTATTTAGATATTTTTGCAAAAAATAAATATGATGTAGGGAGAATTAATATTGAACCTCAGCGTATTTATCTTAAATCTGACCTACCAATATCTTTGAGGCCTTATCGTACATCCACTGCTGATGAAAAAGAAATATCTCAGCAAATCCAATCCTTATTAACTGCTGGGTTAATTAAAGAAAGTTATAGCCCATACTCTTCTCCAGTTACATTAGTAAATAAACGAGATGAAGGTAAAAAAACCCGAATGTGTGTTGATTACCGAAAATTAAATTCTATCATGAAAAATGACGCTGAACCTTTGCCCCGAATAGATGAAATTTTAGACAAATTAAGTGGTGCCCAATATTTCTCTACACTAGATTTAGCCTCAGGCTATTGGCACATACCTATTCACCCAGCCGATTCCGAAAAGTTAGCCTTTACTACTAATTGTGGGCTTTGGGAATGGAATGTTCTCCCCTTTGGTGTAAAGGTAGGCGCCCCAATTTTCAACAGGACAATTAGAAGAATTCTTACAAAATATAAAATAGACTTTGCTTGTTATTATTTTGATGATATAATTATTTTTTCTAAATCAATAGATGAACATATACAGCATCTCATCCAAATTTTTGATTTATGCCGAATAGAAAATATTAAATTAAAATTATCTAAATGTACTTTTGCTCAACAACAAATCAATTTTCTAGGGTATGAAATCCAAAATGGAACTTTAACTCCAGCTAATACTAATATAGAAACAATTAAAAAATTAAAACCTCCTACTAATACTAAAGAATTACAAAGATTTCTTGGTTCTATAAATGTGTATCATAAATTTATTGACAAATATGCTGAAATTAGACACCCCCTAAATAAATTACTTAAGAAAGATACTATTTGGGAATGGAATACTGAATGTCAAAACTCTTTTCAAAAATTAAAAGATGCCCTCATTGCTAAACCAATTTTAAAGATTTATGACCCAAAATTACCCCTACACATGTTTGTTGACGCTTCTCAGGTAGCGGTAGGTGCAGTTCTTAAACAACCCGACCATAATAACTTTTTACATCCAATTGCTTATTTTTCTAGAGGATTGAGAAGTTATGAGAAAAATTATTTCATTACCGAACTAGAGTGTCTTGCTATCATTGATACTTTAGATAAATTTTATCATTACTTTCACGGTGTACAATTTACCATCCATACGGATCATGCATCTCTTGTTTGGTTAAAAAATGTCAAACATTTAAGAGGTCGATTATTTAGGTGGTCATTGAAGTTAAGTATGTTTGATTACAAAATAGAGTACTTAAAGGGATCTACAAATGTCGAAGCCGACATGTTGTCCCGAAACCCTATTTCTCATTTTTGTAAACCCCTTACTTTTCTTCTTGACGTTAAAGAGATTATTGAGATGCAAGAAAAAGAAAATGTGTGTGGATCAAATTATATTAATGACAATGGACTGATTATAGTTAAAAGAAATGGTTTTCGTAAAGTGGTAGTTCCCATGTCCCTAAGAAAAAAATTGCTTAATGTTGCTCATAAACAGTTTGGTCACCCTGGTGTTCAAAAAATGTAAAATTTAATTTCTCCTAACTATTATTGGCCAGATATGACCCAAGACATTACTAACTTTGTTAAATACTGTGATATTTGCCAGAAAAATAAAAAACCTAGACAGAAAAAATTTGGCTTATTACAAGCTATGCCCACAACAGATCAACCTTTTGACTGTCTGTCTGTCGATACTGTAGGAGGGTTCAATTATTATAATTCTACAAAAAAATATCTCCATATTATAATAGACCATGCCACAAGATATGTTTGGGCATTTCCTTCCAAAAGTGTCACTACAGAAACTTATACAAATTGTCTGAAACAAATCTTCAATATCAAAATCCCTCTGTTTTAATAAGATTTCAAGTGTACAGTCCCCTCAAAAAATACTTAGTGACAGGAATGCTGCTTTTACTTCTTCAAGATTCAAAAAATTCCTGCGAAATCATAATATTAAACAACGTTTGACCACTGCCCATCATCCACAAACGAATGGGAAATCTGAAAGAGTAAATCAGACAATAGTAACTAGATTAAAATGTAAAGTAAACTCCACTACCTCTAAAATTCCCTGGACTAAGCTTTTAACTGAGGTAAATATTGAATATAATAATACACCCCATTCTATTACTAAATTTCCACCAGCTTACTTGCTTTTTGGCCAATTACCCTATGACTCCCCCTTACAACAAAATTATTATCCCCCTGTTCATGAAGCACTTAAAATTGCTAAAGCAAGAACTGATGAATTTCATTTAAAAAATAAAAGATATTATGATAAAGATTATATCGAACCAAAATTTAAAATAGGAGATCTAGTTATCTATGAAGAATTTCAGTACCCTAATACTAGAAAGTTGTCACAAGTATTTAGTGGCCCTTATAAAATTCTTAACAAATTATCCGAAGTAAATTTTGAAATTGATAGGCAAAACCAGTTCAAAAGTTCAGAAATAGTACATGTATCTAAATTAAGGCCTTATTATTCCCCTTATAAATTTAAATTAAGTCATGAGCAACAACCCCCTAATCAACAACAACAAACTCAAGTAAAAACTGTGGCTTAAACTATATCTCTAGTTTATCATTTTATAATTTTTTTTCTCTTAAACAGTAAATTTCTTTCCATATTTTAATTCAGATAATATCCTGTAATTCTTACAGAATGGCAATGATATCTCTTGACTGCAGCGAGAGTGTCACTTGTCTGGAAATTTTTATATTTGTTTGTTTATGCCGGCGTAGACGAACAAAGTGGAAATTTCTTATTCTGTACTGAATTACCCTACTTAGAATAGTATAATAACAAATAAATATTTAAAAATATAATTTTTTTTTCAACTGAACCTATTTGTAGTATTAAATTTAAGCTATCAATTAATAAATTAATTATTTGCTAAGTAACAAATTTTTATCACTTTATTTTAAATTTTTTCTTTTTCTCTTTCTTTGCTGCTGCATTCCAGTCCAAGTACATGACAATTAGAATTTAATTTTGTTTCTTTTTCTCTTTTCTACTTGTATCTTGCAATGTTTTATCCCACCGAGAGAATATTTATTGCGTAATTATTTGACATGAATAGATCTTGTTTTTTATTTTTATCATTTATTAATATTTCTTTTTAAGAATCTTAGTAGTTTAAAGGTCACGTGCATTCTCAAACATGAACAAAATTTTTATTTATCTTTATTTTATTTTAATTTATCATATTATATTTTAATTTTTTTTGTACATATTCCTACTTAATCCTGTACTCGAATTACCAGATTAAGTAAATGATTTCATAATTGATTGTATTTTTTTATTTTATTTCACTTCTCTCTATATTTCATCCCAAAAATATGAGATGAGATAAACGAGATTAAGTATTTAAAGAATGTCTTTTGTGATATTTATTATTACTTATTAAGAGATTTACTTATACCCATTATGAGATTTACTTATACTTATGATATTTATTATTATTGATATTTTTCCTTATTATATTTCTTACTTATATTGTTTATTATTTACATTGTTAAAGTTTATTATTACTATATTATAAAATGTCTTACTATATTGAATTTGGACAATTAATAATGATATAATTAGACCTCCTTGAAAAGAGGCAATGGACTATACCACTCCAAATATGACTCTTGGACAAGTAATAAGATATAATTAGACTTCCTTGAAAAGAGATCATGAATACTCCAAATATGACCCTTAAATTGATTTTTGAAACAAACTTTCAACATTGATTTCAAGAAAGTTCTATTAAATTCCTTCATTTCTAGATTTGACATTGTTAAAAAAGAATTCAACGTTATTGTTTTTCATTTTTATGTTATTACTATGGGTAATTGCTTATATTTTCAAATTACTTTATGATGTGTACTTTAAACAAGATTATATCTTGTATTTGTATTGATGCCTATTTTATTGTATTTAAATTTGAAGTTATTCCACGCATCACCTTAGTGTTTTTAAATTTGAATTCTATATTTATATAAAAAAGAGAAATTAATTTAATTTTTTTTTTATTTAGTATCTAATTATTATTACTTATATCAACAACTTCGTGAGCTAAGTCTGCATCATCTCCCTTTCTGTGAAATTGCAGGTCTCAGACCTACTTTTTCACCCGTCTTTCTGGGAGGGGGCATTTGTAATAAAAAAAAAAAAAAAATTGCGCCATTTTTTTGTTCTCTCTTAGCTTCAATTCTAAATTTGTGGAACATATTTCAATCTTAGTTTCGTAACTTGTAACAGCTAAAATTCTTTTTCTTACTTTAGTTATTAATAAATTATTACTTGCTTCTCAAAAAGGCGGGAAGTATTTCGTAAGCTTTTTACTTTCTGGCATATTCCTGCGATTTTAATTTTATTTTTTATTTTTAACATCGCGTGACAGGTGTTACTACGCGTTGCTAAAGGGCTTTGTCTTCCGAGGAAAAAATATAGTTCTTGCCAATAGACCGCCTATTACGGCCAATTAGAATTGATCATTTTGTCCGTTAGAGGCTCGAGTCCATCCTGATTGGATTTTTAAAATGATTGACGCGAAGTAGGAGGGCTCTAGTTTTGTCGTGAAAATGATTTTTTCATTTGGCTTTTCAGGAGAACAGAATGCACCTTTTCTTTAAACTACCAAGATGCGCGTTTCATTGCTCCGCTGAATTAGAATGCATTTTTCTTAAAAACTACTAGGAAGCCATGTCATGTTTCCCGAGAATGCGATTGACTTTTAAATTATTAGGATGCTGTTTCTTTTTCCCCCCAAATTTCTAATATCTTGGAATGCAGCTTAATCACGAAGTTGGAATATTTGATGATCAGGCCAAGGTGAATGTGGGGAAGAACTTACGTAGTTTATGAGTTAATAAATAAAGGAAGTGAAAGTCTCATGGATTTTGTTTTTATAATGGGGAAATTCCCCAATGCAACTCTTCCACTGCTTGCCAACCGCCGGAGCGACTACTCTGCTCGTGCTGCTGCTGATACTTAGAAGTAATATTCTTAGGAGTTTACGGAACATAGCCTTCGTCGAATTATTATTACACTGAATGGTCGAATTATCATTACATATATATATATATATATATATATATATATATATATATATATATATATATATATAAAGGAACTTTAAATTAGTAAATATTATTTTTGTACGTTCCTAATCAAACTTTTTTTTAATTCAATGTTTTAATACCGTATAGCTGTGTAAAATCGCCGAGGTTTAAAATATTTTGAAACCTATTCACACCAATTTAATGGTATTTAAAAAGAACAAAAAACTCAAAATTCTTTTCAAGTGTTATTTAGAAGAGGAAATAACTTTTTAGCCAGCTAAAATTCAGTACTTTACTTCTTGGTATTGTAGGACATTTAGAAGAGATATCTAGAAGCATTCTCACGATCAAATCTTTTTGAAAAGGGGATTAAAGTGTTGAAAAGACTACCCCTGTATTGAACGGAATCTTATTCTAAAAAACAATGTTTGCATACCAGTTACAGAGACATTATTGTTAAGTTTTTTAATGTCATAGTTAATTGTTCGATATTCAATCTACAGCCATGTGTGATTACTTAAAAGACTGACCCATTCACCTATTATTTTGAATTTTTTTTTTCAATAACCCGTACATAAACTGGGAGCCGAAAAGTAACTTTTATCATAAACTGTTTGTGTTAAACTTTGTGTTAAACTGTCGTTTATCTATAGAACGACAGAAAACTATTTATTTTTTTAATTTAAAGAATATTTTACAAGAATAAATAATTATTAGCTGCCCGCCATTTTCGGAAACGTTTTGTAATAGCTTTTATTAATACAACGCATTAAATGACTCTCTGGATTTTCCGGATTCTATCAATTCTCAAATAAACATTTTCATCGGCATAGCTGGATTTATTCATGTATTAGTAACAAAATTCGTTAATTTTTTTATATTCATGTTACTCATATTATATATTTGTCTGGAAGCATATTTGCTGAATATAAAAATATTTGCCTCAGAAGTGATAGCATTGAAACACATGATATTCATATTTGAAAAAAATGATTATTGCAATGTAAAAGCTACTTATAAACGTTTCTGAAAATGAGCGGCAGCTAATAAAAATATAATAGTATTAATTGTCCTTTAAATTTGGAAATTAAATAGTATTCTAAAGGTTTCTAATGCCGTTTGGCGAGTGGTCAGGGAAAAACTAAGTCAAAAAAGTCGTTAAATGCCAGTATTTTGTTAAAAGAAAATTCTTTTTTTCAATCCCTTTATGTTATGTCAGGTATTTTTTGTAATACAATATTGGCCATTTCCCCTTTATTTAACTGTGTTTTTCTCACACCAATCTCCACATAAAAAGGTAAAAAATTATTTTCGGAATTGGAAGAGTTTATTGCATATTTACGTTATTGATTACTGTACGTTTTTGTAGATTAAGAAAAATCTGAATTTTTTTTTCAGTGAATGAAATTTCCTGGTAGTATTATATAATTTACGCTGTGATGTATTTCCCATACATTGGATACTTTCAGTTATAGTCAGTATTTAACTAAACAAGTCTTAAGTAGCCCGTCAAAGGTAGCAAATGATGTGCTTTTTTTATATAACAAAATTTTAAAAATATTCAGATCTTAGTGTATTTGTATACAATACTTTGGGTACAGTATCAAAAATTTTTAGTACATCTCTATAAAAAATTATTTGCATTCTATTACAAAGGAAAATCTTGTAGTAAACTAAGCAACATGTATTAGTTTCATAAAATGTGTAACAGTTTAATATAATGAAAATGTGTCTCAAACTTTGTTTCTTTCCTATACCATTACACAATGGAATACTTTCGTGTGGCCTTGTAAATTAATGACAAATATTTTTTGCGCCACATATTATACAGTAATTAATTCATAGATGCATATCAGTTTCATTATGTTAAAAATAGTGTACAATCATTAAAATGCACTTGAAGCTGTTTTTCCCCTTGGTCATAATGTAACGGAATAATTTTGTGTGTCAATGAAATTAAATTATACATCCCATTTTCATAAAATTTAAAATTACTTGAAAAATTATGCAACGATTATATATTTTAAATTTTAAATTATTCGGTTGTTTAGTTTTTTCTGTTTGTTGTATTCGGACAAATGGACTGAATGATGATTATATGAACTACGTATTTATACAATTACATATGCACCAAAAAAGTTTTTTTCGGTACCTTATGAAGTTTTGTGATACGTTTTTAAAAAAGTGTTCTAAATGTATGAATAAGTCTATACTTATGCACGATTTTCTTGCATCAAAAAATAGATAGAAAGAATATGTTTTATATCTTACACATATTTATTATTAATAACCAATAATTTATTAACCAATAATTTATTAACTATTTCTATTAACTATTATTAATTTATTAACTATTTCTCTGATCTTAATGTTGTTAAAATGCTTACTTTAATAACAAAGCATCTGTATCTTTTTTATTATGTAAAACGGATATAAATTACTATTAAATTTATCATACAAATGTCAATATACATTTGAATTTTAAACTGTAATATAACATTTGTTTTTCATCGGTGAATGTTTCCGTTTACCCTGATGTTGTAACAAATATCCATATATACTTGGTAAACATCTGCAACTCTGTACTACATATTATTCAAAATATCGATAGAAAATGAGATGAAGCTCAAAATATAGCATTTGAAAACAAATGTATAGGGAGTTTGAAATTCGAGAATGTGGCTTTAGAACAAAATTCGATAGAAATTGGGATGGAACTCAAAATGTAGAATCTGTAAACAAATATTTTTCGAAATTGGAAAATTGAGAATCTGACTTTAGAACTATAATGACATAGGCATACGCAATAGCCATACTTTTAAAATAGAAAATACCTTACATGTATGCATTATTGAACAAACAACTGTCAGAAATTCGAATGTATGTATTATATATCTCTCAAATAATCCAAAACATTGCCATTGAAAGTATGTAAATAAATTTTTGAAATTCAATGGTAGTTTTAATCGTAAAGGGATTTAATACCGACACTAACTAGAACATTATAATATGTGAAATTATTTGCTAACTTTTAAATTATTATAGGATTTTTTTTATTCAAGCATTATTTGTTCAACATATTTATATAATTTCGATAAAATAGAAATAGAATTATACTGTATGGATTTTCTGATGCATTCGTAAATACAGTAGTAAAGGGAAATTACAAAAAACTTATGTTTAAGGAAATGTATAAAATATTTATATCGATGAGAACGGCAAAATATATTGTAGTTGAAAATGTTTGAATAAGAAAAAACAAGTTGGAAATTGCACGTGAACGTAGCAAATGAGGTGCGTTCGTATGATAACGAAGTTTTAAAAATATTCAGATCTTGATGTTATAGTAAATAGTACTTCGGATACAGTATAGTAGTCTAAGTCTTTTTTGTATTCCTGTAAATATGCAGGAAGTAATTTTTATTACACCTCAGCAACGTATATCTTATTCATAAAATGTAAAATAGTTGAATATAATTAAAACACGCCCCAAACAGTGTTTCCCCGTATAGCATTATGTAGTGGAATACATTTGTGTGGCCCTGTAATTTAATAATAAAAATTATTTGTATCACAGATTGTACGGAATGCATATTTTAGTATATATTTCACAGATGGATGCCAATTCTATTATGTTCGAATGAGTGTAACATCATTAAAATGCATTCGAAACTTTTTTCCCATTGACCGTAATGTAATGGAATACTTTTGATTGCCCCTGTAATTGATCTATGCATCCGACTTTCATAACGTTTGAAATGAATCGACAAAATTGCGCAACAATTATATGTTTTAAATTTCAAACGATTAAAATGCATTTGAAACTTTTTTCCCCATTGACCGTAATGTAACGGAATCCTTTTGATTGTCCCTGTAACTGATCTATCCATCCGATTTTCATAAAATTTGAAATGACTCGACAAAATTATGTTATAATTATGTATTTTAAATTTCAAACGATTCAGTTGGGTAGTTTTTACGCTGTTATATGCGGACAGACAGACGGACAGACGGACAGACAGACGGACAGACAGACGGACAGACAGACGGACAGACGGACGGACTGAGCGACAACAATAGGTGCTACGTATTTACATAATTACGAACGCACCTAAAAATGAAACATGAAATATTTGGCTAAATGTTGTTTGTATTACTTTTTCTACTAAAATTTGTTTAAATAAAAAACACGAATTAATTGTTTTTTTTTTCATTTATAAAGAATATCACATTATTATCACAATATTACGATTATTCCACGATATTGACGTGCGATTAATGCAATTTTCTATCAAACTGTTTAAATAAATTGACAACTTTCGCAAACACCCGGAAAAAGAAACATATTCAGCAAAATTTTGAAAAGTAGTAAAAAGAAAAAACAATTTGTAATTTCCTTCATTTCTATCAAAGGCCAACATCTGTGGAAAACTATGACTCAATAATTACTGCAAATGTCTATTAAAGGAATGTGTTGCTGAGCCCCTGCGTCAGAATTATAGTATTGCTACTTTTGTTTCTGTTTAGAAACAAAGTACATATGGTGATGAGTATTTTAGATGTATATACTCCTGTGTTATAACATAATTTAGTTTTACAATAAGATAGATAAGTTTGTTGAAAACTGTCTTTTGTCGACATTCGTTTAAATTAAAGTATAAAGGATAGTTATATTCGGAAATAAGAAAACAATCTTTATATTCTTTACAGAAAAAAAATATTATGACCATCGAGTCCTTTACAAAAATTATTTATTTTTGCGTAGAGTCCATCTGATTAAATTTTGTACATTTAAATAAAATTCACCTTGTATATAGCCCATTAAAGAATATCTAGGAAAAATGAACTACAATCTTTATTATTTTCTATATACAAGACATTTACTTCGAAACTGTGTTGTTTTCTGTATTTAAAAAGTTTTTCCAATGTTTGTCCAATATTCTTAATAGTGCAACTATCACGTATACATCATGTTGTTATCCATAACCACCATATATGCTTCGAAATTATCATTAGTCTATGTCAAGATTCGTGGTTACCGTATTTAAAATTTCCTGTCACTGTCCCTTTTGGATATCACTAATTGGCTTCAAGATTATTTTTGTTTCGTAAACGGTGAGAATTATTCAGTTTTCATTGTAAGATTCCTATGTTTTCCATTGGAAATTTCTCTCTCCAGGCGTATAAATTGAATTACTAGATATAATTTACAATGAAAAGGAACTTTATACATTTTTATAACTGTGTGAGTAATTATGCTTTCTACATAGTTTCTACTGTATTTATGATACATCTCTAAAACTTAATTATTCACTGAAAATCACTTACATTTTGATTATTTAAAAATATGTAATACATAAGAATAATACATACTATGTAATGCATAAAAATATCGCTAAAACTTATCTCAAAAGCACTGACCAGTTTTTAGGTGCGTTCGTAATTATATAATACGTAGCACCTATAGTGGTCGTTCAGTCCGTCCGTCTGTCCGTCCGTCTGTCCGTCCGCATATAACAACGCAAAAACTACCCAACCGAATCGTTTGAAATTTAAAATACATAATTATTACATAATTTTGTCGAGTCATTTCAAATTTTATGAAAATCGGATGCATAGATCAATTACAGGGGCAATCAAAAGTATTCCATTACATTACGGTCAATGGGGGAAAAGTTTCAAATGCATTTTAATCGTTTGAAATTTAAAATACGCAATTATTACATAATTCTGTCGGATTATTTCAAATTTTTTGATAATCGTGTGCATACTCAATTACAGGGGCAATCAAAAGTATTCAATTACATTATGGTCAATGGGGAAAAAGTTTCAAATATATTCTATACGTTTGAAATTTAAAATACATAATTATTACATAATTTTGTCGGGTTATTTCAAATTTTATGAAAATCGGTTGCATATTCAATTACAGGGATAATCAAAAGTATTCCGTTACGTTACGGTCAATGGGGAAAAAGTTTCAAATGCATTTTAATCGTTTGAAATTTAAAATACGCAATTATTACATAATTCTGTCGAGTTATTTCAAATTTTTTGATAATCGTGTGCATACTTCAATTACAGGGGTAATCAAAAGTATTTAATTACATTATGGTCAATGGGGAAAAAGTTTCAAATATATTCTATACGTTTGAAATTTAAAATACATAATTATTACATAATTTTGTCGGGTTATTTCAAATTTTATGAAAATCGGTTGCATATTCAATTACAGGGATAATCAAAAGTATTCCGTTACGTTACGGTCAATGGGTAAAAATGTTTCAAATGCATTTTAATCGTGTTACACTCATGCGAACTTAATAAAATTTATATGTAACTATAAAGTACATATTATAATATATCTTACATAATTTGTGGTGCAAAGAACATTTGTTATTGATTTACAAGGCCACACAAAAGTATTACATTGCGTAATGGTATAGGGAGAACATTGTTTGATGAGCGTTTTAATTGTAATTCACTATTTAAAATTTTATGAGATTGATATATGAAAGTAATATTTTTAAAACTTCGTTATCGTACGAACGCACCTAATTTGCTACGTTTCACGTGCAATTTCCAACTTGTTAATTTTGTAAATACGTTATACTTGTTGAAGTAATCCTTTCAAAGACATAATGATTTTTGTTTAGAAATATCTGCAGTACTTCTCCTACTAAATTTACTTTACACAAGGAGAAATTTTGTAATATTCTAAATTGACAATTTCTTAGCAAAAATTTTCTTAAAATTTGTCTTTTTAAAGAGATCCGTGAAACCTTATCTAGTAGTTGTTGGCTGCAATTCCCAATGCAAAATGTTTTCTCAATATATGCCTCGGGTCGTGTTGAGAAATATTTCTTGCATTTTTTCCTGTAGTCGATCTGTGCTTGGATCCTTGTCTGTAAATCATATTTTGTTCTATGATCATTTTATTTTCAATCTCGCAACTTATCTATCATGTACACTAACGTGTACATGTCAGGATGAATATTGTAATTTTTTAGATTTGATTTTATTTTATTTAATAAATTTTCGTAAAGGTGAGTGAAATAGATAATATGCTCTACAAATTATGACCTTCTCTTAGCAGTCTCTGATAGGCTATCATATCAAATCAAACACCATGAAAAAATGGTGTTGCACTGTTTGAAACTGTAGTACTGCTGAAATAGAATTTCAATTGCAAAAATTTCAATTTCAAGACTTAAACTACCTTTTTGTGTGTTTCAGAAGCTTATCATAGTTGGGGATGATACTTTGAATAAACTTTGATTCCAGTCTTATCATTAAAGCAAGCATGTATACAATTCCAGACCACTTTAGTAGCATTTATCAATGATACTTATATCTAAATCAAAGAAGAATTATGTTAATCTTCAGGATGAATGTCTTCAATAACAATCACCGTTTGCATGAAACTAAGATTAATAGATATCTAATAATTTTTTCTACTTTCTACATATAATGTCGTATTAATAAAAATGTCTGTTATAATTATCCGCATCAGTACACATATTAATGAGGGTGTAAGTTAAGGAATTTAATATGTATTAGAAGTAACAATTGTACTGAATAATAACTGCATGTTTGCAGTTATTATTCAGTCAGAGAAAACAATAAAAAAATGGTCCGTACAAAATTCATCGAGCATAACTATTTATGTGAATTTCGAATTAATAGGGATCAAGTGTAACGAATTTTGTGAATTATTACCGTAAATTCTTGCGTATAATCCGCGTATCAAACAATTCTTTTTGGACCCAGAAATTTTATTTAGTGATTAAAGTTAAATATTTATGGCGATTTAACAAGTTATTTTTCTCTTTAAACAAATTCTGGGTCGAACAGGAATTGTTTGATCCGTGGATTATACGCAGGAAATTACGGTACATTTTTTACTCGCGATAAAATATTTAGATTGCAATTACTTTCCAACCATATATTTTTCTATTTATTATATTACCATTTATTTTTCTGAGTTCTTTTCTTATTTTGACGACTGTTAAATACATGATAAAAATAAATTTAATATCAATAAAGTTTTAGAAATAGTAATAAAAAAATACATTTGAAATAGCATAAGAAAATTTTTCACTTATTCTACATGTATAAAAAATGTGTATAAAAAATTGTTATCTAACTCAAATTAAACGAACAATACATTAATAAAATTAATTTGTTAAATTGATAATTTACATTTGTAGCTTTCTTTTAGTGGTCACGTGTTAACCATATCATTAAAAGCATAATGAAAGATATTACAATGTGAATAAGTTTACCTACGTGCATATTTCTCATTAAATCATACATAAGATTTTAACTGGGAATTTAACGAGTTATTTCCTCTTCATACGTGGCATTATACTCTATGCGGTTACTCTTAATTGGAAATATATGATTACAGCTTATGTTAAACTATAAATGTTTAATTTGTAGTTTATCGTTTTAATTTTAAAATTACTCAGCAATACATCTTTAAATTTTATTGAAAGTGTTTTCGTTATCATTATAATTACACAGAAAAGTGAAATAAAGCTATTTAATATACCTAAATATAAAATGAAAAATTCAAATAATCAGTTCTTTGAGTTTTTAATTTTCATCGACTAAGTGGATTTAATAATCAATTCTCATGATGACTATAAATTAAAGGAGACATTTTTTAAATTTTATAATAGCAAATAATTAATGTGGAATGGACAATGTGTAAAATAAAGTAAAAAGGTAACAAAATTATATTTGGTTAAAAACTATTTATAAACATATAAAAACTTGCTGAGACATTTGTTTTTCTCTTTTTTGTTAAACAAATGGTTTGAAATTTTGCTATACCGTATTGTTTGTATACTATTGTGTGTTTTGTACTATTGTGTGAAACATTTCGGACGAACACCTTTCAAAATTATTTAATGCTGGAAAACAAGGAATCCATTGATTTAATCTGCATGAATTTCGGTACGTGGTCAGAGACATGGAGTCAAAAAGTCTCCAATAGTATTTTTCTTTCTTGTATATTTTAAACAGCAATAGAATTTATTTTGAAATTACAATGTATTGTGGAAATCATGTAATGATAAAAGAGCTCCTTGCAGGTCTTTGAAGTTGGTATTATTCAAGGACAAAAACCACGCGACAGTCAAAGCCAAAGAACAATGCTGATTATTCCATCTCCAGTTACTGTTACTGACTCTTTTACAGTGCGTGTTAAAAGTTTAAGCACAATAGCAATTTTCAAATAAAACTTCAAATATTCACTTTATTTCAATATTTGTCTTGTATATGTAAATAATATTTATTTTAACACCATATTCATTGAAATTAACTTTTAAATTTTATTTCAAACCATGGAGTTTAAGAATAGAACAAAAAAACCGTGTCAAAAGTTTAAGCACAAAATCGTTTTTATGCAAATGTTACAATCTGACGTAAGCGGTTGCGCACGCAAACAATTTCTGGGTGTATAAGAAGCTGTTAGTTGTTGTTTACGAGTTAGTTCGAGGAGGAGGTGATAAAAATATGGAGTATGAGAGCAAAATCTAAGTCTGTTTCTGAAATTTCAAGTACATTAAAAAGATCAAAACGAGGTATTCATCAAATTTTGGCTCGTGGTAATAATTTCAAACGAAAATTTCGTTCAGAAAGGCCACGAGTGACTAGTTTGCGCGAAGATAGCCGTATGAGGAATTTGGCTTCAACTGGTAATTATTCCCTTTCGCAAAAAAGCATGCAGTTGGAGGACAAATACCAAAAAAACTGTTTATAGAAGAGTTTTGGAATTCAAATACATCAAATACCGTAAAATGACTCGATTACCGTGTCTTAAACGACAACATAAAGAAGCTAGATTACAATGGGCCAAAGAGCATATGTCATTCGGTGAAACGCGGCTGAAAGTCATATGCAGTGATGAAAAAAATGGAACCTCGATGGCCCTCATGGGTTTAAGTACTATTGTCATTATCTCCGCAAAGAACCTAGAAGTGTATTAACCGACAACATAATGGTGGTTCTGTAATGGATTGGGGGCTATTTCTTTCAATGGTCAGCCATCTCTAGCATTCATCAGTGGTCGTGAGATCTCTGAAAATTATCAAGAGACACTTGCCAATCATTTGCTTCCTGTTGCCGAGGTTTTGGAAGGAGAAAAATGGTTATTTCAACATGACAATGTTTCGATCCATACCTCAAACTCAACTTCATCGGGGCTTAAGTCGAAAAAAGTGTCTGTTTTGAAATGGTCGGCAATTAGTTCTGATTAAAACCCTATAGAAAATATGTGGGGTATTTTCACTCATGCAGTTTATCCAAATTGAAAGCAGTATTCTTCAGTTAAAGATTTGAAAGATGCCATTAAGAACGCATGGTTTAAAATTGAACCAGAAACAATACAGAATCTCATTTTATCGATGGAAGACGATATATTTAAAGTAATTCAGCATAAAGGAGCAATAATTAAGTATTAATTTTCTTTTATAATTGTTCTGCTAAATACTAAAAACTACTGCGCTCAAACTTTTGACACACTCATTTTTGTTGCTTTGATAAATTTTACTATTTAAGATAAATTTTATAACATAAATCTTTTTAAACTACAATTTGTAGATTATGGGAAAAGGAAATTAACTTTCATTCATTATTTTTTTTTTTTTGAAATTTTCTGTTGTGCTTTAACTTTTGACACTCACTGTAGGAGCACCTAAGTAGACTTTCACTTTCTACTTTGATACATCCATAAAAATGTATCCATGTATTATAGAGTTTGTCCACTCTCAACGGTAGCCAAGGGCTAATTTCTAAACCGTTAGTAATAGACATATAGTTCCAGTATCAAAAATGCTTTCAAAAAGGTAAAGAACTGTTTTTTAAACGATTTAGGTTAAAAGAAGTTCTTATCAAAAAATTACGAAAATTAATTTTTATATGGTTCCCCGGTCCTACAAGTGACATTTACTAAAAATTTTTATCACTCTAAAAAGCAATGCAAAAAAGGTCCCATACATCTAACATTAAAACTGACCGAGTTATGAAACTTTAATTTTCATAACTTAAACCACTTTTCTGTGACTAAAAACGGATGAATTGGACTAAGCTTTAAGCGAACGTACAGTAACTGCTTAAAGTATTATGAAGGGCGTCCACTTCCAACGCTGTCCAAAGGCTAATTCCTAAACTATTTGTCAAAGATATATAGTTCCAATTAAAAAATGTTTTGAATGAGGTAAAGAAATATTTTAAAACGATTTAATTGAAGGCGCTGCCACTGTATAAATTTAACGGTAGTGTTAATTTTTATTAGTTGACTTCTACATAAGTTAAAATAATTAAAGACGTGAATTTTAAATTCTCTTTATCGAAAGAATCAAATTTTAGGAAATCGCGAAAAACCTCAAATGCGTTCTCTGCGTTTCATTATAAATTTATAGATTCTAGTGTTACATTAGGGCAGATTTGTATAAACCATAGGTTCCCAACGGGGGCGATACCGCCCCCCAGTGGGCGCTGGAGCCTTCCAGGGGGGCGGTAGGGAGTCCAGAGAAAAATGGGGGGCGTTAGAACAATCAAGGGGGGCGGTCATGGTATAACTACCTATTTAGGAACTAATGTAATAAAAATAGTTGATCTCCTCTACATTGCCCGGTCCGTGACAAAAACCTTAACTTCATCTTTAAATGGAAACATATAAAGACGAATATATATCTGAGAGGGGGGGGGGTGAATTTCAGATGTTAGAAAATCTCCGTGGAACACGTAGAAGGACTAAAATCACGGCGAATAAAATTGTATTATATTAGGCTAAAAACATTGCAGGCTACAATTCTTTCATGAATGTCAAGATATCTCAGCGGAACCCGAAAAATCGCTATTACTAGCATTAAAAATCATTATGAATTTAAAAATTGTAGAGCACAGAATTCGCAATAATTGGCTGACTAAAGGTTTTAAACAGAATTATTTTTTATTAACCTGTAATTCGAAAAATTCTGTAGTTTGACGGTATAAACCTGAACAGGGACATTTAAACGAGCCCGTGATTTGAAACAGTTCAAGAAATTAGTTTATTCTTAGTGAAAGTGATAGTGATAAAAATCATTATATCTATCAATTTGTTCAAAAGTAAGTTTATTTAAACATAAATAGGGAAAATTTTTATATTTCAAAATATCTTACCTTAAAATACCATTAATCCCCCCCCCCCACCCAAACGTGACAAAAAATCTGAAAATATTCAGAGGGGACGCTTACACGGGATTTTCCAGCGATCTTTTTACAAAATTTGCGTTTATTTCACAATTTATTAACGAAAATTGCATTTTTCCCGCAATCTTTTGACGAAATCTATGTTTTTTAGCTCGTTTCTTTCGTTATCCTCTGATGAAATTGGCGGGTTTTTTTTCGCGGTTTTTTAACGGAATTCTCGTTTTTAAGGTGGTTTTTTTAAAACAAAATTAGCGCCTTCTTGACGAAATCCACTTTTTTTCTGGAGATTTTTAAACGGAATTCGCCTTTTCCGTGATCTTTTGACGAAATTCGCGTTTTTCTGTGATCGTTTGACTTATTTTGCATTTTCACGGCGATCTTTTGATGTGCTTTTTTCTCGATCCTTTGACTGTGTTTTCTTTATAAATCTGACATACTCGCGTTTTATTCCTGCAATCTTTTGAGAAAAAGTGCATTTTTGGCGATCCTTCAAGAAATTCAAGATTTTTTTCGTGATTTTTTAACGTAATTCTCGTTTTCTTTCTTTCTTTCTTTTTTACATAATTCGCGTTTTTTAGCGATCTTTTGATAGCATTTTTTTAGATCTGACGTAATTTGCGTTTCTTCCTGCAATATTTCGCTGAAATGTTCGATTTTGGCGATCCTTCAATGAAATTAACGAATTTTCACGATCATTTGAAGAAATTAGCGTTCTTTTTTTAATTTTTTTTATTCTATAATGAAATTTGCATTTTTTAAGCGATCATTAGATAAATCCCCCCCCCCTTTTTTGCGTATTGACGCATTTTCCGTTTTTCAGCGATTTTTGGATGTAATTTACGTTTTATCAGTGAATTTTTTTTTTATAAAGTTAGGGGAGGGCGTTTGATCGGGAAGGACGTATTAACGGTATTTTATGGTAATCGAAGAAGAAATACCGTCAGTACAGCATTGAGTATTTGAAATATGGATCTAAGCATTCTTACAAACCAATCGTTAACTATGTGCTCAATTTGCCAAAATGTTTTTTCAAATAAAGCCATGGAGCTTTCTAGACTGCAAGAGCATTTTAAGTATATGAGTGCTGATAGAAAAGACAAAACATATGTTCTATTTTTACTTTCTTCTATCTTTACAAGAAAGTACTGGATTCGAGAAATTTTTTTAATTCCGGTTTTCGACAGATTTACATGTTTTAGGGGGTCAGAGATTCCAAGAAGCATGTTTTTACAAAATGTCTGTCTGTGAGTCTGAGGTTATGTGAGTATATGATTTTGTATTTGTGTGACATAAATTTTGTGAGCGCTTTATCTCAACAACTACTGCACGGAATTCAACAAAAATTTATATTCAGGTAATCACTGATATGGATTGAGGCTGATTCATTTTTGGTGTGAATCACTAAACAGGTGGTGCTTCTATGCTGCCTTATTCGCGATTCACACTACAGCTTTATCCCAAGAACTACTGCCCAGATTTTCAGTAAACTTCAGATTTTGTTAGTCTTTGATATGAATGGATGCTGTTTACGTTTTGCTGAAAATTTCTCGACAGGTTGTGCTTCTATGCTGCCTTTTTCACGATTTCTGTAACAGCTCTATCTCAAGAACTCACGTATGGATTTTCACCAAACTTCATACTTAGTTCTTGACATTGATATTTATCATGAATATACAGAGTTTATTTTTAGATCCTTTTGCAATTGGAGATACAGCAGTATCAACATATTTAGAGGAGGAAATCGTGGAACTCACAGCAAATAAGAACGAAAGATAAAATTCAGAAATGGATACCAAGAGTTCTAACTTCAAAAGCCAATACAGCCGTAAGCGAGAGTACGTAAAACTTTAATTGTTTTTCCTTCATCATATTTGGCTGAGAGTGGGTTCCGTGCAGTAGCTGATTTACTGAACAAGAAAAGGAATAGAAATCTTTGAACCTGACAATTTGTGACTAATGTAAAAAAAATTGGAATCCAGCATGAACAAAAACTCCATCAGCCTCTACCATTTCATTATTATTTTTTAAATTCTTATTTGTTTTCTGTTTATTTTTCAATTTTTAATAAACAATGTTTTACTCCATTTGATAGTCATTTAAATTAACTTCTACTTTATGATTCTTAACACATTCGCTGCCGCTCACGCGCCATCGCGTGATATGGCGCAAACGTTAAGGAGTCACTCACGCGCCAGCGCGTGATGTGGGGTGATATCCAATAGCCAGTCACGCGCTGGCACGGTAAAATCTGTCACTGATTCTTTGTTATATAAAGTAAATCGGCTTTTGGGAAAAACCGACTTCTACAGTGCGGCATTGATTATCATCACATCTTCACTTAAGCGGCAGCGAACGTGTTAATAAATAGATAGACATATAAAATATAGATAATATGGAATAATATTTTAATATTTTGTATAATTTATTAAGGAAGAGGGGGGGCGTTGGCATTTTTTTCACTTATAAAGGGGGCGATGATCCAGAAAAGGTTGGGAACCTATGGTATAGACTGTTAGAGAAAATAAATTCGATAAGGCGAGTTTTGAAATTCCCATCCTCAAATGTATTTTTATATATATTTTATTTTGTAAGGAAATGAGTCTGATTCTTTTAGGTAGATTTCGTATGAAATATTAGGTAGATTTCGTATGAAATACTACCTATTGCATTGTCTCCCATGTTGGAATTTTCTCCCATGTTGGAAAAAAATTCTAACCAAAATTAGACCTTTTTCCATTTTTTCCAAATTTCATCGAATTTTCAACTTTTTTGTGGCAGTATTAAATTTCGAATTTATTATTTATTATTATTTTGTACTTATCCTCCATATAATAAAACATGTTTTCCGCATTGTTGGATTTTAAAAATTATTAAAACAATTACTTTTTGACAAAAATCATCTAACCAAAATTCAGTCTTTTATCAAATTTTTTCGAAAATTCAACCCTTTTGTGGCAGTATTAAATTTTAAAATTTATTTTTTTTTATTTTTTTTCCCTTAATCTCCATACAATTGAACATCTTTTCCGCATAGGTAGGTTTTGATGAATGGTAATTTTTTTTTCGCCATAGACAATCGATCCACCCTACTGAACAAGAAACTGCCTACGATTGAAATATGTCTTGAATTAAGATACTTACATTGTGAGGCTTTATATTTCTCTAAAACATTTTCCACACGCGTAATCCAACATCTTCAATTGATTTCATTCCAAGAATATTTTCACTTTTACCACAATTTAAGGAAGTTTCCGCGAGTTTTAATGGAAATATTTCCATTATGGACTTTTACCAACTTCGAAATATTAAAATTGATAAGTGGAATTATTCAGAAATATATGGTGAGGACAAATTCTTCGTGGTGTTTCATGCATTTAGTGTTAATCAAGCTTGTCACTGAATCTTAGGAGAGTGGATGTAAGGAAGCGGTGGAATGATGCAATTTCTCATGCCAATACTGCGTCTTCTAGTGCCGCTGAAAACTTTCGTTAAGTAACCCATGTTTTATTGCTATAAAAGCTAAAAAAATTAACTCTTTTAATATATTAAACAATAACAAAAAATCAAAAGTGTGGAATGTGACATGCATTATCAAAAATTGTTTAATATTTTAAGAATATTATTACAAAAAGGATGAAAAATAAAATAATATGTAAAAAAAAAAATTTAAAGGCTCAGCACATTTATAAACTCAATTTCAACAATCACCATCAAAAGTCAAAAGAAAATGTGAATTTGTTTTAGCTGTCTGCATATGAACTACATATTTATCATATAATATACAGTATGTTAAAATTTAGCTTGATTCGAAAATGCATTGCACAGTTAAAATTTTCCCTTCAGAAATTTCCATCAGAAAACGAAAATGTACTTTGAATGTTTTATGCAGCCTTGTATATGATCGATAGAATTTATACACATTAAGTAGTATGCAAAAAAAAAAAAAATTAAAAATGTATACCACGAAGTAAAACACTCTTCGAGCAGTTATTGTTTACAGAGAAAATTATAACTGAAATATTTTATGTGTCCCTCCATATATATATATATATATATATATATATATCAAATTTCCTGATACTGCGTTCGAAATTCTTAAACATGGGTATTATAAAGTTTTTTTTTTTTTTTTTTTTTTTTTTTTTACACAAAAGATTTTTTTTTCGTAGGACGTATTGTAAAGGACGTATTGAATGTCTTTGTAAAGGAACTATAACTGAAATGCACTTCATTTTCAATACCAAACATTTGAATATTAGTAATATATATCAATTACATGGGAATCCGGATATATTTGCTTGAGTTAGAGCGCGTAAGATGGGTGGACAAACAGACAGACAAACCAAAGAACTGAATTGATAAACACTCTTCAATTAACTTGTAAAATTTTAAAAATAAATTTTTGATCTAAAAAACATCAAAATATACATCATGTACACTTTTTATAATATGGATAGTAAGGAAATTTAGGAAATGCCGTCATTTTTATATCATCCACCATCTTTAATTTTTACGATTTTTCATGATGCCTCCCCCTCTGATATGCTTTATAATAATATAAAGTACATACTCACCAATCGGTATATTCTTATCAGCATTTAAAGTCTTTACCTTATTTTGATCGTGTAGCACTGCTACTATACATCATTTTGAATAAAATAAATACCAAGGGAATGGCCTACACACAAACCGCAACAAAATCAATTTATTTGTTCAATGTTTATGAGCGTTTAAAATCACCCTCCCCCCTCTGTTCTCAGTTCAGTTTTAGCTAGTTGCCCGATTCTAATACTGTAATAAAGTTATAGCAGTTTAAATTCTAAAATTTAGAAAAATTTTAATCCCATACAAAAGATAATGGTAAAAAGTAGTTGCTCGCTACTCTAAATTTTAAAGTGCCCTCTATAGACAACTTTTAAACGTATCCTTTATTTCTTTTAAAGAAAATTGAAATATAAAGAATGATTTTAACGAAAACCACACATAAATCTACCATTTTTTTCATTTTTTGTTTATCATCGTTTGAAGTTTTTCACCTTAAACATTAATGGATCCTAGCTTATAGTGAATGATCTCATATTTAATAATGTTTGTCTTCATATCTACTATCATTCCCCGAAATTGCCCGGTCTGGTAGTGAAACCACCCTGTACAATTATTTGTTTATTAACTTAAGGTTTACAAATTCCTGATTATAGCATAATGCACTAATTAAATGACATATTACATGACTTTTCTAGTTTTTTTTTATGACAATAATGCTAGCTAAGGTGTTCTTCAAAATTTGTTAACAAATATTATAATGCAAAGCTATAAAGTTTTTTTTTTTTTTTAATATGTTTTGAAGAAGGAAATTGGCTAAATAAAATGTGACCATTTTTTTTCGAGACATTCGTTTTATTTAGTTTCCCAAATAATATTTAAAATATAAATATTTTTTGATAAAAAATACAGAGTGTTAGCAGTCAAGTTATGCTTCAAACTATAATATACTGTCACATAATTGTTTTTCCTTTTGTCATCTAATAGATTTCGCTGCCTTTATATTGTTAAAACTCTTGACCTCATTTGAACCAAATTTTGATGCTCAGTAGCTGCCAAACCCCGTACCAACATTTTGAGCACTGGTGAAGCAGAGTTCCAATATTTTGAACAACATTGCAATAGGAAGCTCCAAATGTTGGTATGAGATTCCACCATTTAATGATGACAGTTTCTGAGCAAAAAAATTTCGTTCAAACTAGGTCAACATTTAAAAAAGTGTATAGCTTGCATTTAAATGACTAATTTTTTTTACACTTATGAAAATAGCTTATCATTTAAAAAAATGACATAACCATGAGTTTCTTGTTTATTCATTTATTAAATATTTATAAATATTTGCTCTATCCAAACTTTAAAATATAATTTAACCCATTAACGCCCAGCGTCCTCTAATGAGGACAGTTACAAAAAGAGCAAGAAAGCAGTATTCAAACCAGTAAAGATGAAGATAAATATATACCTTATTTCGCGAGATAGAATCCTTGATAAATTTAGATAAAAGTTAATTTGCTTTTAAAAGTGGTGGGAAATACAAAATTTAAATTTTAGCGAAGAAAATAATTCGGGCGTTAATGGGTTAAGTAAAGAAAAAATTCTTAAATTTTTCTTTTTGTCTAGAATATAAAACATTTTGATAGAGATTTGATTTGATTTGAAAACTTTTGACCTAATTTGAACCAAATTTTGATGCTTAGTAACTGCCAAACCCCGTACCAACATTTTGAGCTCTGGTGAAGCAGAGTTCCAATATTTGGAACAACATTGCAATAGGAAGCTCCAAATGTTAGTATGAGATAACACCATCTAATGGTAACAGTTTCTGAGTTTTGAAATTATGTCACTGCTGCTTACAAGAAAGGTCTCCATACGGGCATACCCCGAAAAATCTGAAAAAATTACAGAATGTTCTTCTCGTATGGATATATAAGTTTATAAAAAAATTTCGGCGCAACCTCTATTCAGTATCCGTGAAGAAATAATGAAAATTTCGTTATTTGGCGATTTATCGCAGGTTGGCGTTGGAAGTTAATAAAAAAAAATACTTTATGTCTAATACGCTTCAAGAAAAAAAAGTTTCTTTTTGAACTTGTTTTCATAAATTTAATTTAAATATTTTAAGTTTTAGTTTCTTTTAAGTATAATTTTGTTATATCGATATTTATAGGTATTTACATTCAAATTTAATCATTAAAATTTGAGATTTAAAACGAAATTCATAATTTATAATTATTAAATTTGTTTCAATCTCAAAGTCCAATTGAGAATTGTCGATTAGTTTTCGTTGCTATGGAAACATCTGTCTTTTATTTTTGAATACGCTTAGTTGTATGAAGATAATTTTTCTCAATATGATTTTTTTAATCTATGAAAACACTTTTTCCGGTGATTAATTAAAAAACTACAGTAATATATATGTAATATAATATAATACATATGTAATACACATATGTAATACAATATAATACTTATGTAACACAATATGTATATATATGTATATAATATATTAAAGTTTCTCATTGTTTGTGTTTAAATTCATTAAATACTATTTACGTGCATTCTAAATATTCAATAGTTTTGAGTTGCATTATAATCGTTTGCATTTGGCGAGGAAAAGGACTGCTCGACCAATCGAGTGTCTCTTTCGTCTTTTCACGCCAAATATTCGAAAAAATATTTTTTTTGCATACTTTCTACTGTGATTCTGCCACTAATTTTGACTGATCCTTTATTACATACATAAGTACTTTAATTAGTATTTTTTTCAGAAAATTCTGAGTTTTCCCAGTATCGAGACCTTCCTTGTTAGTACTGCATTCAAATAGTAAATTTACACATCTTTTTTTTTTATTGCTGTCACAAGGGTAACATGCCAGAGGACTGACAATATTATAAAAGAATCTATAATTTCTCTTTAAAATTTTCGGTGGCACCAAGAGAGTTTGAAAACTTATCCTAAACTTATTTTATACCCTTTCGTAATCAATGTATAAACACGAAGGTCTTTATAAACATGGGGCAGACTATACTCTGATAGCATTAAAAACATTTTAAGCTCTTTCGCTTATCTATTTTTAAATGTCCCGTTTCTGTGATTCCGAATATTTTTTTCGGTTAGCCTTTTTTTTTAATCTAAAAAACTGCTTTAAAAAATGGTTTATGTTTTTATTCAGATATAGTGTAGTCTAGTGAAGTTTTCTATTTTTAATAAAGTAATCATATCTTTCATAGAATACCATCAAAGTAGACATTTTCAGCAGAATCTACGATACGACAATGAGAAAAAGAGAAAAAACCTGTCATTTTTAACTGGATAATTATTTTTTTCTTTTAAGAAACATGTAAAACGCCACTCGATCAAAAATCATTGCCATAGCCGCTTCGGCCGATTATATTCCTTCATGTTGAAAAAGTTTCGACAAATGTGTCAAAAAATTTCTATTTGTTGAGCAAGGAAGTTGGGAACCATATTAATGAATATTTGTTTTAACAGTTCCCGATGACACTATCATCGGTGGTCGAAAGCCTATCCTGAAGTATAATCGATCTTCTTAAAACAGACTTTCTAAACATATGCTAAACTAAAATATTTAAGACTATTATTTGGCAGGATCTTAAAATATTAAAATAACTCAAACTTAGATATTTGTTTTTTTACAATCACATTGTTTAAAAATAAATAATATTTCATCCATTAATTAGGTCAAATATAAAATAATATTCTACGCATACGAATAATTATTATAAACGTAGAAATAAATGCTATACACAATCAACTTAATGTTATGTATATAGGTTTCATTATTTTGGAACGATCTGATTTTAGGCTTACCATTTAATTCTTAAAGTTAAATTTTAAAGCAAAGATTCCACTAAACATGTATAAATGTCAAATAAACATAAAATAGCAGCGATGAAATTTAGCATTCGTCATTTGATATTTAAATTTTGTGGGTTGTTTTACAGAGCATGAAATTGGTTCTCCAGTTATATTAAAAATTAAAATAATGTAGTGAATTTCGATACAATATTTAAAAGGTTATAACAGAAACATATACATTATATAATAAAACTAAATCTTTAATTAATATTTTTATTCGACGCTAAAAATTTTTTGCGCTTGAATTGAGTTAATAATTACTTTAATGTTATTTTTATATATTTAGTAAAAATTTGAATATTAAATAATATTGCGCAATTCCACGGTTCATAATTAGTTAAGAAATATACAAATATATGCATATTTATTCGCATGCTATATTATAATATAACATACAGGGTGTTTCGCTACCAGACCGACAAACTTTAAGGGATGATAGTACACATGAAGACAAACATTATTAAATGGGAAACCATGGGGCGCAAACGTCTTCTGTAGGAGCTAGGGGCCATTAAAATTTAGGGTCCAAAACTTTAAAAGATTATATAAAACGGAAAAAAGGGTCGATTCGTTTGCGGTGTTCACTAAAATCATTCTTTATATTACGATTTCTTTAGAAAAATTTTTAAAGGTTAATTAAAAAAATTATCGATAGAGGGCGCTTTAGACTTGCAGTTACGAACAACTACTTTTTACCGTTATTTTCTGCATGGGGTTGAAATTGTTCTAAAGTTTAGAATTTAACTTAAATTTTAAGTTTAAAATCGGAAACATTCGGATCGGGTAACTAACGAAAATTTAACAGTGAACAAAGGGGCATATTTTAAACGCTCATAAACATTGGACAAACAAATCGATTTTATTGCGGTTTGCGTGTACATCATTTCCTTGGTAATTATTTTATTCAAAATTACGTACAGATTTAGTGTCCTCATTTTCAGATACAGGGTGCTTACGACACATCTCCGAAATTTCAATGACATTACTCCTGGGTATTTTACTATCAGACCAAATACTTCCAGGAAGTTTTAGGGGTGCAAAGACGATTCGGAATTACATAGAAATGTAACGTTGAAAATGTCTCTTTTGCCAGTTACGGTTAAAGGGAGCAGAGAAAAAAAGGCAACAAAAACGGCAGAGAAAGAGCAACATGTTAATGTGATATAAAGCAGTTTATTTAAATGTTTTACAACATTAAGTGTTCGAAATTACGCCTAGAAGTAGTTTGGCATGCTTGATAGCGGAATCGCATGGAGTTCCTCACGCTTTGAAAGATTCCTGCCATCTCTGATAGCTTTCTGGTAAGCTACAGAAATACCAGATGCGAGGTCTTTAACGCATGGTACGGGAGTCTCATACACCCAACTTTTCATTTCACTCCAGCAGAACAAGTCGATACATGATAGGTTCGGCGATCCGGCAAGCCACCACGGCCTATCGACCGTTATCCAGTTGTTACTTTGAAGTGTCGGCAAACGTCATTGGTAAAATGTGGAGGAGCCCCACCGGGCGCATATTTCAGATGTGTATATTGCTGGGACGATTACTGTTTCTAAACCAATAGGAGAGCGTCATTATCACGGTCAAGTACACGCCCACACAGTTTGATTGACAGGAACTCGTGGACAATTGACGGTGCTAATTATAACGATAATCTGTTGCGGATGAAAGTGAGCTGACTGGCTGAATGGTTAGAGCGTCGAGCTTGAAACCGGAGGATATGGGTTCGAGTCCATCGCGGGCCGAGAGTCCGTTGGTGATTTTTTTTTTAAATTATTGGAGGCTGTCTTTTATTAACCTTTACGGAGGGGCTGTGACAGCATCTGTCCGGGATTACATGTATTCTCAGGTAGACACTGAGCGAGCCCCTGCGTAAAGGTTAATAAATAAGACATTTAAAAAAAAATTTCAAACCCTTTTAATATTCTAAATATCGTTCCAAAATGATTTATATATATATTAAACAAATGGGGAAAAAAGTATTCTGCGAAAATATCCGTAAAAGCAAAATTCTTATTTTATTATTTATTTATTTATTTATTTATTTATTTATTTCAGGATCAGAGGAAGTATAAGTTCTAATTGAAGTAAATAAAATTCAGTCATTTTGAAAAAAAAAATTTTTTTCGTACCTTTAATTTTTAATTACCGAGTACAAATTCAAACAATCCGAGTACAAATAAATAATAAACACACACGATCAATTGTCCACGAGTTCCTGTCAATCAAACTGTGTGGGCGTGTACTTGACCGTGATAATGACGGTCTCCTATTGGTTTAGAAACAGTAATCGTCCCAGCAATATACACATCTGAAATATGCCCACCGGGCTGTTCATCTTTCAAATACTTCATTCTGCTACCTTTGGAGTCGGTTCGCGAATGATAACTTCAAAGTGATCGCTTTAACATGCATTACCGTTTAGAGCCATCTACCGCAAGGAAACTGCAGCGCCATCTACCGTCGCTGTTAAAGTTGCCGGACTTCTTCTGGTCGTAATTTCCTTTTGTGGCAAAACCTTTAAATAAGCTGTTTTCTGTCATATTAACATGTTGTTCTTTTTCAGCTGTTTCTGTTGCTATCTTCTCTGCTACCTTTAACCTTAACTCGCAAAAAAGGCATTTCCGACGTTACATTCCTATGTGATTCCGAGTCGTCTTTGTGTCCCTAACACTTCCTGGAAATAAGTTGGTCTGGTAGTAAAACACCCAGGAGTAATGCCATTGAAATGTCGGATATGTGTCGGAAGCGTCCTCTATCAAAAAATGAAGACACCAAAGCTGTACGTCATTTTGAATAAAATAATTACCAAGGAAATGATTTTCACGCAAACCGCAACAAAATCGATCAGTTTGTCTAATGTTTATGAGCGCTTAAAATCTCCCCCTCTGTTCACAGTTCAATTTTCGCTAAGTTACCAATCCCAATGTTTTCGATTTTGGGCTTAAAACTTAAGTTAAAGTCTAAACTTTGTAATAATTTCAACCCCATGCAGAAAATAACGGTAAAAAGTAGTTGTTACTCTAAAGTCTAAAGCGCCCTCTATCGATAATTTTTGAAAGTAACTTTTAAAATTTTTTTCTAAAGAAATCGTAATATAACGAATGATTTTAGTGAAAACCGCAAACGAATCGACCCTTTTTTCCGTTTTCTATCATCGTTTGAAGTTTTGGACCCTAAACTTTAATGGCCCCTAGCTCCTACAGAAGACGTTTGCGCCCCATGGTTTACGATTTAATAATGTTTGTCTTCATGTGTACTATCACCCCTCAAAGTTTGTCCGTCTGGTAGCGAAACACCCTGTATATGTAATTATAGTACATATATATATATATATATATATATATATATATATATATATATATATATATATATATATATATATATATATATATATATATATATATATATATGTGTGTGTGTGTGTGTGTGTGTGTATATTTAATAAAAAAGAAATTCATGATTTATGACTAAAAAATTTTAGTAATCAATATGCTAAAAAAAGCAAATAAATAATAAAATAAAATTTACATACGACACAATTTTTTTTTAAATATGCGAGCGGTAAGTTTTTATTAATGGAATGGTACGCGTTAATTTTTCTTTCATAATAGTAATATGATACTTTGTGCATATATACATTTTACCAAAAGCACCTTCAAAAAATTTCCAATCTTATTAAAATTTTTAATTTTTAACAAAAATTTAAAATTTTTAAATGAAATTTTAAAATGCTCCTCTTGTTTTAATTTTTGAGATATTTTTTTTGCTTTTTCATTTTTATCACTTAAAACTCTTTTATAAACAATTTTTTTTAAGATTTTTTTAATCTCTTGAATAGTTAATATTTTACAGATTTTATTCTAAATTCCATGTCGATTTTCATCAAAATTTTGTCTTTAGTAAGTAAAAAAAATAATAACTATTTTAATGAAGACGAATTTTTTATTTTAATAAGAAATAACTGTTTTGGTACTATTATACACAGAAATAGACCTTTTTTGCGACGATTTTGGTATAGACGATTTTGCTCAAATAAAGGACCACTGTCCCCTTAAACACAATTTACAAAACGCTTCTAAATACTCATCTTCCGAATCCTTCTCAATTACACTTTTATCAGCGTAATGAGCATAAAATGCATTGATATATTTACATTATCCCAAAAAGAATTTATTATTATTTTTTTTGTACTATTCTTAAAAGATTTTTTTTGTTGTTGTTGTCAAATTATTTCTATCATCTATGCTTAATATTTTATGTGTGAAAAGCTGATGAACTGTAGCTAAGATTTTGATAGTTCTTATAAAATTAAACAAAAATTTTGAAATATTTTTAAAAATTGAAAAAAGACATATTTTAAGAAGAGTTCACATAAAAAAAGAAATTAATATTTGAAGCAATTAATTTCTCGAGGAGATATTTTAAACATGCTATTGTACACCCCCTAGACTTAGTATTACTAACGGGTTTTCGGAAAATAAGTGACAACAGTATTAAAAATACATTTCAATACGAATAAGAATATCGAAACTATGAATAACGAAGAATATCTAAAATAAAATAAAAACATGTATTACTCTTAGAATCGAATAGATTTGCTCCAATTCAGTGTGTTTCTTAAAGGCGACGTAATGCGTTTCTGAATGAAAATAAAGAGTTTTCATTTTTGTTTGTTTAAACAAAATTTCAGTTTCAATAGGATCATTTCTAAAATTTGTTCTATAGTGTGAACTGAGATTAATATTCCAAACTGCCAGACACTGCTGAAGGAAGATGTGCTAACAAAATGACTTCCTTAAACTTATTCGACTGTTGAAAATGTTACTTTAAGATTTTGTTATCTTAACAAAACAATAAATGATCTCATTCAAATCCCTTTCAGTGTAAGTAATAAGCACGTTCTAAAGGAATTCTTCGTTATTGTCGAATGAGAAATTTTCAGCGGAAAGAATGAAAAATAAAAGAGTTATTATGCAGTATAAAATATATTATATAGTATACATATAATATATGTGTAATATATAGTATATTGTACTGCATTGTAGACTGCATAACGTACTATATAGCACTATAGAGCTCATATAATTGTATATTCTGTACTATATATGTATTATATGCTGTAACATATATAGTATTTATATTATATACCATATAATATGTAATGTACATAAGGATATATAAAAAAGAATTTACATATAATAACTTATTCGGATTTATATTGTGTCTTATCCTTAAGTATATCATTCCTTTATATTTGTAATTACGTTTAAATGCTATTATTTAATATTAAAAATATACTTGTTATTTTATTTTTAATTAAAACTGTATTAAATTTAGTTTTAATATATACAAAAAATATGCATATTTTAAGCATTTTCAAGAATGTGCCTATACATTTGTGTGTCCCAAAACTAAACTTATTTATTCTACTAAATTGTTATCTGTGTTATATCACATAAATAGCCAATTTATCTTTCAGTACTCTTGCAGCACAACACATTTGAGCGAAGTCATCAGAGGTATAATTTAGGGCAGCGCCCGGAAAATATGATTACCCATGTGTGCTTTATCCATTAATCATGCATTTTGAGCTTAGAAGGCAGTTTAATAGACCATTTCCTTTTATAACTTGAGTGTGAATTCCATACGCTCTTTCAAATTTAAAATTAAATAACTAAAATATATGATTAAATTTTTAATGTGCAAAATGCGAAAGAAATTTGAAATTTAACCAGAATTTACAATTTTGAATTATAATGGAAGCATTTTTCCAATCATTAAAAGAATAAAAGTTATTTCATAGATTTATGTATAATTCCACTTAAAGTATGTTATTGATTATAATATGATTAGTAATGTAATCTCTGTAATTCTTATATCTGTATCAATTATCTTTTTCTAATATCTTCTATTCATGCATTATTCTCCTTTAAATTAAAAAATATATCTATACATTTTTGTATAAATCAACTCATGTCATAAATATATTTATAGAAATCGACTTAAAGTTTCTTATAGGTTATAATAGGATTAATTATGTAATATCTGAAATTCTTATATTAGTATCAATTTTTGCTGCGATTTTAAAAGATTTTCGGTAAAGATACAGATTTCAGTAGCTTTAAAAAACTAGTTTTTGTAGAATTACATTTTTTAGTACAATGAATAGATAAAATATTAACAAGCTAGAGATTTCTGTAAGTTTGCATAATTAAGATATATGGGATTTTAAAAAAAAACTATATTTCTTAAGTGCTATTGTATGTTTCCATCTTCAAAGTGTTGAAATCATTTTTTTTTTTTTTTTTTTTTGTCTTACAAAATTCAAACATTCTCAATTTTAACTGAAACTAAAAAAAATGTATATTAACAAAATTTAAACAGAAGTCCTACTTTTCAGTTTAAAACAGTAATGATACTTTACACTATCACATGAAATAAAGAGTTTCTTATTCTATTTTAGCTTATTTTTTGTTTGAAAAAATCGCAAAACCTTTTTTTTGTATTTCTCTTTATTCCTTTGTTCCATATGCATAGCACGTCAGCGTTATAAATATCTTGGCATTTTCAAACACTTAATTTTGACTAGGAGAAGAAAAGCTGATTTACGCCCACGGTTATTGCAACCATTTTCTTTTAATTATAATGGGATTCAGCTCCATTTCGATGATTAATGCCCTAATTCAAGAAATGTGCTTTTAAAATGGATTCATGAATATATTTATAGACGTTCTATTATATAATAACCATCAATACTTATTCAGCTAAAGAAAGAAGGATTAATTATTTTCAGTAAAATATAATTTTTAAATATTTAATATATTAAATACTATTTTATCAATATCGTCAAAAATCATTTATATTTACATTATTTTGGAGCGTCACTTTGATTTTATAAGGTTTTTTTTCTATGACTATGCATGTTAAAAGGCTATCGAGTATTTAAAGTTTAAGATTTTGTAAGGATTTGTTTAAAAAAATCAATACGAAGTAAGCATCAAACTCCATTTACACGACTTTATTATACATATATCAATGTTATAAAACAGTTTCTGTTTTTTGAATTAATATATCTAATAAAAAGGTCTGACAGTGAAAAGTGAGCGGAAACTGCTTCAAAAAAGTTGGTCAAGTGGTAAGTATTATAATACATCGTTGTCTTGAACAGGAAACAATACAAAAAAATCGTTAAATGCATAAATATTTAAAAATGAAATGTAAAACATTTAAATTTACTAATTCTGTAATATATAAAAGCCTTTTTAGAAAACATATACTAATATTATAAAACAGTTTCTGTTTTTTTTAGAAAAAAATAGAAAAGTCTTGACTTTATAAAAAAGACTTGACAATGAAAAGCGAGGGGAAACTGCGTCAAAAAAAGGGGCCAAGTTGTGAGTATTGTAATATATCGTTGTCTTGACCAAGAAACGATCCAAGAAAATCTTTAAATACATAAATATTTAAAAGCGAAATGTAGGACATTTAAATTTGCTAAATCTGTAATTCATAAAAAACTTTTTAGAAATTGTATGATATAGAGTTTAATGGATCTATCATATTAAAATTGATATTGTTTTTGTAGCTTGACACAGGAAAATGTTTAAAAAAGAGTGTGAGGTGGAGTTAAAGTGACAAATGTTAGTAGGAAAGTAAAGACTAATTACAAAATCCAGGAGAGTATTCACATTCTAAATGTGGTCATGTTTCTAACAAATACAGCCCGTTGTTAGTCTGTTCACAATTTAAACATTCAAAAAAGTTAGCAAAATTTTGTATGGGGATTGTTAGAAAAATAACTGCATTCAAAGTTTCTGTTTAAAAAAACTAACAATAATATTATATTAAAACTTTTTTGGTACACTTAATATCTTTACGTCTTCATGTTACGCTCGCCTATTTGATAGTAATAGCCACCAGTTCAATAAAACACGCTATTTTGCCCTGTTTTACAAATATTTAACTAATACTGCAAGTATAGAAATTGTCTGGCTATTTGGATGTAAATATAATTTTACGAAATGAACTAACTCAATATGATAAAAGTTAAAAAAACTTTTTAGTTAAGAAAATTTAGTTTGCTTTATTCCTTCCAAAATAAAAATAAAAAATAAAAAGGTAAAGAAATATGCGGTGAAAGGAATTATGAACATAAAGATCTGTGGAATTACTCCACTTTGTGTTAGCGCAGCAATTTAAGTTTCCTGAATAAAATCTCGTCTTTTCCTTTTTCAAATGATCACATTATCTCAAGTACAAACTTTAAGTTTTATGATATATATTATACAAAATGTACGTTATTTTCTGAAAATGTCACGAGTTTCACATGTAAAAAGCATACATAGTTAAATTAATATATTGACATCAGAATCTACTTATTCTTGCTCCATTAAAATCGAAAACACACAAGAAAACATTAGTTTTTAATTACAGTGATATTAAAATAAATAAATGGTTTAAGTAATCTTTAAAATCAAATTAACATTTTTAAAAACTTGACAATATATGTACTGTACAAATCATAATTTTGGCATTAAAATTTTCCTTATGTTCTTTAATCCGTACAGCATATTTAAAACAATCAGATGGCGGAAATGCAGCTCAACAAAAGCAAAATTACCGTAATTTGTAGTGTAACGCGCAATATTTTGTCCAATGTAGTGTAATGGGTATTATGATACAAAAAAAAATGTTTTTAACGAGAACCGACGCTAGTTTAAACTCTTTTCCAGGAAAATAATTCCCATTCTATAAATCATATTTTGTTTTCGTAAAAACTTCGTTCTGTTTGATAATTGTACATCTCAGCTGCAGTGGAAAGCGGCGCATCGCATGAAGACAGATTTTTTACTTTGATGCTTGCTGATAAAATCACATACTGACCCATCATAAAAATCCAGTTTGTTGTTGCAAAAACTGTCGTTATTTATACCTATTTTTTTGTGTCGGGTTTCTTAGTATTTGAAATATTGTTTTGTATGTATTTATTCAATTGTTTCCTACTGGAGTAATAAAAAATAATAATTATGATTGTGCATAAATAAGCTAAATATATGAGTAGCCTCTCCTATATCGCTCCAATATATACAGTGCGTGTCAAAAAGTTAAGCACAACAGAAAATTTCAAAATAAATTTTATTAATGAGTGACAGTTACTTTCCTTTTCATATAACCTACAAATTGTAGGTTTAAAAAGATAGTTAACAGATTTATGCTATAAAATTTATCTTAAATAATAAAATTTATCAAAACAACAAAAATGAGTGTGTCAAATGTTTAAACAAAGTCAATTTAAATAAAAACAGAGTATGTCAAAAGAAAACAAAATACTTGATTCTTGCTCCTTTCTGCTGAATTACTTTAAATATACGATTTTCCATCGATAAAATGAGGTTCTGTATTGTTTCTACTTCCATTTTATACCAAGTGTTCTTAATGGCATCTTTCAAATATTTAACTGAAGAATTCTGTTTTCCATTTGGATAAACTGCATGAGTGAGAATACCCCTTATATTTTCTATGGGGTTTTAACCAAACCTAATTGCCAGCCATTTCAAAGCAGACACTTTTTTGTATTAAGCCTCGATGAACGATATTAATAATCTAGTAAGTAAAGTCAGTTTAATTACATTTTAAATAGTGTAGGGTCATTAAAAGAATCTAAAACCATTTTTTCTCCTTAGATCTGAATATAACATAATTCTTTTGAGTGGCTTTGTAAACGAACTGCTACTTCTTCACACTTCATATACAATACCAATTATGCAATGTTTAGTAGTCTTAACATGTATCAATTGCATACAAATCTGAATATATTTAAATGATTTACAGCTTGGACAGGCATACCGCCAGGATAGTAAACAAATCGAATTCATAAATATATTTTACTCATGGTGAAAATTTTTAAAAGTAATCTTCAGCGGTCGTTTTTATACAGACAATGTAATCAAGTTTTAAATTCTTAACACCGAAACTTTGATTGACTATGATATTTGTTTCGTATATTTAACCTTGTGATACAAAACAAAGGAATTTTTGTCAAGTAATTCAGAATTTATATGTTTATTTTTTTAATTCCAAGAGTAACCATGAGTCCAATCTATTTTCAGTTGTAGGAGATACATCGCTAAGCCTGTAATTTTTTTAATGTAACAAAAATTATTTCACAGAATGATATAGAATTTTGACATCGATATTTTAGGTTTTACACTGACAAAAATACAATGCTACAGATGTGATATTACAACAATTTGTATGCTAACTAAAAATGTATCTGTAAGCTGCACAAAAATAAATAAATAAATAAATAAATAAATGTAAATGTATGAAACTGGTTACTGTAAAACTACAGAAATATGTAGCTTTCAAAAGACTCAACTACAGTTAGCGTACTTAAATATTATATGTAACCCCCTTGTCTGTTACATAAAAAGAAATCTAAACATTTTAATTTTCAAAAAAAAAAAAAAAAATCTTAGCCACCTGACAGTTTTTTTTTCATTTACAGTATAAACATGCATCTTTTATAAGAAGTTATTCCTGTTTCCTAGAAAAATTTTAGTAATTTTACTGATTTTTTTTCATAGTGCAAGAATCTAATTTCTGACATAACACGTATGGGTTAAATTCTATATTTGTGTTGCCAACTAATTAATTTTTTTGAAGAAAATATTTGTTGTAATCTATGACTCTTAAAGAGATATCCATTTCTAAATGCGTCATATATATGAACTCAGTTAAGTAGTTCTGGAATAAAGTTTTAAATAACACCTATCTGCAATCTGTCTTACTACTATAACTAATGAATTAACATTACAAAATTCAAATTTCATTAACAAAATCATAATAAAAAAATTTATTTATTAGAGGATTACTCCTTTGATAATGTATGGTAATATTTATTTAAATAGTCAAATATGATGTTAGAAGCTTGTGCTCGTAACCTGAAATTCAAAGTTTACTACAATTCTTGAATAAAGGTGACCTAATATTATTATTGAATGCAAAATAAAAAAATGGTGATTTCAATTTAAATATCTATTTTCGTTTTATAGAACATTTTGTTAAATAAAATATCATGGGTGTTGTCCTTTTTAAATGATATTATACCATATTAAAATATATAATATGTCGTATTCGAGCTTTAAATGGATATTGAAATAATAACTTTCTTCTAAAGATTTATTTTTACACGCGTGTATTTGCACAACTACTGCAATTATTGTGTTGTAGAAAACATCATAATTTAAATTTTTTTCTACATATTTAAATAAATTGAAGTCACCTTCGCTATTTAAAATTATACACATTAGAGAGCAGTATTAAATTTAAACATAATCAAATATGCATTATTTTCACGGTTGAGAAATTTTCAAACAAGTAATTTCAATACTTAATCATAAATCTAAATAAAAGATATGGCGTGTTACATATTAGAGTTATATTTTATGTAATAATTTAAAATATCACATGTAATATGCAAATTAGAATATGTAAAATAAAAGATCGTATTTTTAAATATCCAGTTTTGTGAATATATTATTATTGTCAGTAAAGATCGCAATTTAAATTTACGGAATTATAGTATTTATTAAATTATGATAGTATTTTCAAGAAGTTATTCCAAACTTTTTAATATGTAACATTAAAATATTTTAAAAAAATATTTCACTTCCTTTACTAATATTTCAGATATCACGAGAAATATTTCAGATTCACATTATTTCTACTATAATATTGCTTCATAATACTCAATAATACATCACTACACTCCACAATAATTCAAGATAATCTAACAGACATTTAATAATTAGCTTATGAATATGCTGTATGTAACAAAATGCTCTTCTAGGAGAATAAAATAAATTTTAAACTGCTTTTACATTTCTATTAATACAGATTTTCATTGAACTCAAAGAAATTTGTGCTTATTTCAGTTCCCATGGAACATCTCAACAGGTAACATGAAGGAAATTCTATGAAACATTTAACACTAGCCGCCCTCGGCAACCTGTTTGGTCTCCTTTAAATTCATACTAAACATTGCATCATAATACGCTTATTCATAATTTAATTTTACCAGCACAATTGTGTGGCAAATCAGAAAATTCTGCTAGAAAATTCAAAAACTCGGTTTTTCTATACTGGCCGGGCACAGGTGATACAGTCGACTCTCGTTAATTCGAACTCGTCGGGACCACAATAAATGTTAGAATTATCCGAAGTTCAAATTATAAAAGATATGAAATAAACACATACTTAATATGGTTATATTACAAAGGAATTAATGTTATAGTGTTTTTAAAATGTATTTCGTCCTTTATCATTAGAATATGACTAAATATAAAATTATAATGTATAAATATATAAACTAATTAAAAGATTGGGAACAAATACAATGGAAGAAAAATTTAAAGCGTCACTGATAAATAGATGGGGCACTAAGAAAGTGGATATCAAATACATTGGATTATATGTATAATCGTTCGGAAAAAATTTCACAAAAATGAAAGAAAGAAAGTTATTCAAATAATCTAAAATTCGTGAGAAAGCAAAGAGAAATGAAAAATCGGAATTCTCGTTAGTTCGAATAAAACGAAGTCAAGAGAAAATGAGTTCCAATTAATAAAAATTTTTAACATTATTCTGCCATTGAAATTTTCGGTACTTCATGTTTAGTTCGAATTAAGCAAAGATTCGGATTATCCGATTTCGAATTAACGAAAGTCGACTGTAATTCGCTAAAAAAAATTCTCGTGGCATTTTTTCGTATTTCATTAATTTCATTTAAAATATAATCCTTTCACTCAATTCATTTATAACGCGTAACTTTAATTTTAAACTGAAACATTTAAAATCCATGTCCTGTATTTTTTTTTTTAGGAAACAGAAAACTAAAACTATTAATATTTTAAAACTCCGTAATTGCATCAAAAGAGAAAAAATAAATAAATTTGATTTACCATGGTCTAAATCATTCTAAATTATTTTTAGACAATAACCGATGATTTGCGTTTCATTCAGATGTTGCCATTGAACAATTAACAAATAATCGCGATTTTTGTGCCTCATACAATAGCATAATACATATATAGCTTATTTATGTTACTAGAAATGTATCTTTTTCTATAGTAAATGGTATACACATTCTAGCCATTACATATATCAAAAAAGTTTTGCATGCCAATTTTCTAAACAATTCTTAGTCACATGACAGATTTTTTTTTTTATTATTCACAGTACAAATGTGTATATTTAAATGAAGTTTTGTTGTTGTCGCTACATAAAATGTTCCAGAAAAACCATTTTCGCAGAAAAATCTTAGTAACTATGCAGATACAGGGTGTATCTAAACTATTGGGCAAAACTTTAAGGGGTGACACCAAGACAAATAATATTAAATAGGAAACCAAGGGTCACAAATGTTTTCAGAAGGAGTTAGCCGACATTAAAATTTAGGGTCAAAAATTTCAAATAATCATAAAAAACGGAAAAATTGGTCAATTGATTTGTGGGTTTCACTAAAACTATTCTTTATGCCGGTATTGTCTTCAAAGCAAGTTATAAAGATAAATTTCATAAAATGTCGATAGAGGGCGCTTTAGACTTTGAAGTAACGTACACTATTTTTTACCGTTAGTTTTTGCATCTCATGAAATTTTTTTAGAAGCTTAGACATGAACTTAAATTTTGAGCTGAAAATATGAATCGCTGGGAGTGGTTAAGTAGCGCAAACTGAACTGTGTCCAATGGGGATGGGGAGGTTCAAATTTCAAATGATTATAAAAAACGGAAAAATTGGTCGATTTGTTTCAGATTTTCACTAAAACTATTCTTTATGTCATTTTTTTCTTAAAAATAAATTTTAAAGATAATTCTTTTAAAATTTCGTTTGAGGGTGCCCTTAACTTGAGGAACCAACAACTATTTTTAACCGTTATTTTTTCTATCTAATTAAATGCTTGCAAAAGCTTAGACATAAATTTTGAGCTCAAATTCTGAATATTTGAGAGGGGATAAGAAGCGCAAATTAAACTGCGTTCAGGAGTTGAAATTTAAATATCCCAAACCCCTCGAACACAGTTCAGTTTTGCGCTACATAATTACTCACAACGATTCAGATGTTTGCTCAAAATTTAAGTATAAGCTTTTACAAGCATTTATTAGATACAAAACTTAAAAGTTAAAAATAGTTGTTGGTTACTCTAAAGTTTAAGGCACCCTCTAACGGAATTTTTTGAAATTTATCTTTAAAATTTATTTTCAAGGAAATACTGGCATAAAGAACAGTTTATCGAAAACCGTAAACGAATCAATCATTTTTTTCCGATTTTTATGATCACTTGAAGTTTGAACCTCCTCACCCCCATTGAACACAGTTCAGTTTTCGTTACTTAACCACTTCTAACGATTCAGATTTTCTACACAAAATTTAAGTTAATGTCTAAGCTTCTAAAGCAAATTAAAGAGATGCAAATAATAACGGTAAAAAAATGTTTTTCGTTACTCCAAAGTCTAAAGCACCCTCTATCGCCATTTTTTGAAATTTTGCTATATAATTTATTTTCAATTAAATACCAACATTAATAATAGTTTTAGTGAAAACCGCAAATTAATTGACTAATTTTATCGTTTTTTATAATCATTTGAAATTTGAACCTTAGAACTCATTTCAGTTTGCGTTACTTAACCACTCCCAACTATTAAGATTTTGAGCTCAAAATTTTAGTTTAAGTCTAAACTTGAGAAACCATTTAATGAGATGCAAAAAACAACTGCAAAAAAAACAGTTGTTCGTTACTCCAAAGTCTAAAGCGTCCTCTATCGGCATTTTTCGAAATTTATCTTTATAATTTATTTTCAAGAAAATACCAACATAAAGAATAGTTTTAGTGAAAACCGCAAATCAATCGACCAATTTTTCCGTTTATTATGTTTATTTGAAACTTTGGACCCTAAAATTTAATGGCGGCTATCTCCTTTGGATAACGCTTGGGACCCTTGGTTTCCTATTTAATATTGTTTGTCTTGAGGTGTACTATCACCCCTTAAACTTTTGCCAGTAGTTTAGATACACCCTGTATATCTTTATAGCCCAAGAAACTAATTTCTATCGTAACACTAATGAGTCAAATTCCATATTGGAATTGGCTCATTAACTAGTTAGTAATTCACTAGTCCAGAGTCAGTAACTAGTCTTTAAATATTAAAAAAAATACTTTTTCGAAGAGACTATTAGTTGTAATCCATTATTCTTGAAAGAAAAAAAAATACTCAAAATCTATTAATTACGTTAATCGATTATATTTTATATGCATCTTAATAATTTATAAACATTTTAAGATAAGCAATGCAAATGTGGAATGTAGGTGTTTATTTCCTAACATATGAGTTGTTTGTAAGTCACATAAGTTTAAGAAAACGTGAAGTAAGAAATCAAATAAGAGTTCTTATTTTGCAGTTATTTTGAAGAAGAAATTTAAGTGAATTAAATGTATCCTCGTGCTACAAGGTATTACTGTGATTTTATTTACTATGTTTAAATTATTAATTATTATTGTTTTTTTTCCTGGGTCAAAATAGTTAAAAGATATAAAAAAAAGTGGACTGAGGATAATCCCAATGATTACTAGAAAAGTTAAAACATGAAGATTTGACATTCTATGAAAATAATTTTTAAAGATTTATAAAGTTTTTTATTCGTGAAATTATTTAAATTTTATTTATTCTAAATGAATATGAAATTTTTATTTACCATTGGATAAATATTATTTTGGCAGAATCATTAAAGCTGATTTTAGTTAAAATTTTTCTATTTTGAATGTAACATTTTATTTAAAAGCTTGGAAATACAAAGTATACATCTTCATTTATTTCAGTAAAATTAGGACACATATATGTTACCAGTGCAAAACCTATTAACAACGATATTAGTTTTTTTTCATATGCATCTTAATAATTTATGAACATTTGAAGATGAACTATGATACTATAGAATGTGAAGTTTATTTCCTAAAATATGAGTTGTTTGTAAGTCACCTAAATTAAAGAAGCTGCGAAATAAGAAATCAAATTTAAGAGTTTCCTAAAAATATAAAACGTCCCTTCCTTAAACTGATTAGCTTCTATTAATGCGGAACTTTATTAATTGATTTTTATCCAAGGCGCTGTTTATTGCTAATAAATGTTTAGATGATTAATCGTAGCTACTTTTCACAGACGCTTCAAGATAACAGCGCAATATTATAGTATTTTAACAATAAATTCATTGCTGTTAAAAATTTTGTAACAAATGAATAATAGACTTGACATACACAATTGATTTTAATTAATATATTTTTCATTCAATTTTTCTGTATAAGGAGGGAAATAAAATATATTGTTAAAGAAATAATAAAAAAGGGAAAATAAAATAAACGCTTTTGTATTTCTTATAATTCATTTACATCAAAATATGTTGATAGCATGTAATAGTGGCTAATATCTAAAGTTTAAAAAGGGATAGATCATTAATATAAATGGATTTTGCGACAGATTTAAGAGAAAACAGTTCTAACAGTAATAAAAACTTTGTATTTTTTACGATGACGAAGATATAAATTTTAAAAAGAATGTTTAGTAGTTACTGAAAAAATAAAATTTTTACAAAGTTTCAATTTTTTATCGGCAGAAATTCTCATTTTGAATTGGTATTTTTTCTTATATCACTTGTTTTAATTTAACTTATAAAAAATTCGAAAACAACTTAAACTGTGGAAGTATTTGTACAGTGAACATTTATTCCTTATTTTAAACAATGATATTCTATGTATTGGTGTACTTTTATATGTGTTACAGATTCAGTTTTTTTTTGTCAAATTGCTGTGGTTTATCGAATTTGTAAAATAACTATGTTTTTGTTATTATGCGTATTAGTTTTAATAGCCTTTAAAACGTATGACATACACCAACAGGTCTTATACAAAGAGCAATATATATATATTTTTTCTGAATGTGTGTATAAATTCCTTTTATAAATATTTACATCGTTCGCTGTTAATTCAGTTCTCACAATAAATAGAAATTAATTTTTGAAGAATTGTATTTTTGAAATTACTAAAAAGTTGCTCTTTAAATCACATTCAGTGTTAGAGTATCTTGTTTAAAGATATCTTTGATGTATTATTTTAATTATAATATGGTAAAATTTAAACAGGATTTGTGAAATTGTTCAGTAAACTACTACAAAATTTCGTAAACATAAATTTCTGAATCGCGAGGTTTCGAAAAAAATAGCTCCATTTTCTTCACCTACATCTAAACCTTTTGTGCGATACATTTTTACTTTACCGAAAATGCTTAACAACTTTTTCAAAGATAAGTTTCGAAACGTTTTAATAAATTGCTTGTTAAAATAGTTGTGACAATAAGTTAATGTGAACAATTTTTAATGAAATTAGTGAAATTTTTTAATTTTATATCTATTTTTTAAATGCAATGCTTTTTAATCATTTGCCTGTACGTCTTACCGGACATGTGTTTTTGCCAATTATAATTTGCCCGTACCATGCACGGGCATCCATATTACAATCATTGTTTATTATTCTCACCAGTGTTTCATTTATTTTTTTTATTTTTTTGTAAATTTTGCATTTTTTTAAAACGGGCATTTTTCCGTCTATTTATGTTTTCCGATATTTTTAATGAAACCATATGAGTGTGTTAACATGACGATAAAATCTGAAAATGACAAGCAATGCATTCTCAAAAAAAAAAAAAAAAAGGTTATGTAACACTAAGTTGTTCACTTAGTGCATTTCTAGCTTCTCATCACACATTGTCTCTTTTCACGTAATAACTATTGTAATTTTTGGGCAGAATACGCTGGTTGAGACCCCGAATTACGTTACATAATTTATTCGCGCTTAAGCATTTCCATTCTTTTCTTAACGTTGACACCAATAAGAAATCCCCTCAATGCTCCTCCATGGCTCAGTATTACTCATGTGAAAAATACTACAGAGAAAAATCTTTGCAATTGTGGTGGCATTTATTGTTTGTTTAAATTTACGTAAACAAGGTCATCGGTAACTGCAAGTTATTTAATATTAATTTCAAAACTTACCAATAGAAATAGTACGTGTATTGAAAAAAAATAAAAACAGTCAATTGTTATTAAGTGCAACAATAATATCTCTTCTATATCTCCACAAGAGGCATTTAACTGTTTACTTAATTAAATGCGTAAAATATTTAGTTTCACTTATCCCACTTGCAATCAAATTATAATAAAAGTATACAAAAAAAGAAAAAAATCTATAATACCACTATAAATTATGGGCTAATAGATTTATTTGTTTTATTTATTTATTTATTTTTATTTATTTATTTATTTATTTATTTATTTATTTATTTATTTCGTAATGTCGGTCTGTCTAATATTTTTTGTTCGAGTCCTAAATGAAGCACAAAACTCTTCCACATTTTTAAAGGAATCCTTATGTTTAAAATTGATTTTAAAGCATGGACATATTATGGGGAGATTAAAGAATAATAAATACTACTTAGCATAAAATGCTAAGACTCAAAACATAATGTAGTTCAAATAATTGGTTTATTTCTCTTCTAAAACAAAAAAAAAAAAAAAAAAAAACAACAATCGTAAATAATGGTAGACACTATCTAATACTGACATCTCATTTCGATTAACGCAAATATTTAAAAGCCTTCTGTGCATTTTAAATGATTTGATGGTATACTAAAAGAATCAGAAAAAGAAGTATTTTTTTCTTTCAAATATTGTAATTCGAAGTAGAAACCTCATAGGAGACTCAGGTGATGAGAGGTATAATTATTCTAATAAAACATGAAATGTTTCTTTTTATTTATTTGCTGAATTATAGGAGATATTTTTTGTACTTTAAAATTCCCTAGAATCGTTCTATTCCTAAAAAAAAGCAACAATCAGAAAAAACTGTAACTTTCTGGGCGTTTGCTCTGCTATTTTCACGGGCAACAGCCTTATTTGTTTAAAAACGGTCTGCTCCACTAATTAAGTGGCGTTATCCCTTAGAGACTAAGAAAATTAAGGACAATCGATATGTTCTTACAGTTCTATCCCATCTGTTAACAAAAATACGGCACGATCTCATACATTTTTTTTTCTTGTATATAACCCTTTTTTTAAGTGATGTATCGAAAAATAAAGTCATTTAACGGTCACTGTAACTTACTTTTTATCCCACCAAAAATGCGTTTCTAAGGTGCCACGGTATATGCAATAGTAAGCTAAATATTGTTGTATTTTAAATTGCATTACATCCAATTTTACGTTATGCACAGACTGGTGAACTTGGAATTTTATTTAATTAATTTATTTATTTATTTTCTTTCTTTATTTATATTTTTGTAGTGTATGATTGGAATCTCTGCTGCCTGCCTCTGCCCGTAATTTTACAGTGATAATTTTAAGTTTTTTTTCGATGAATATCCTATGCATTTTGCTTTATATTCATTATTCATTCATAAAAACTTTATATAATGTTATTCATATTAAAGATAGCCGCTTCTTGTTTTACTATGTTTTCCTTTAAGAATAGTGAACAGCATATAAAGAACAAAAACAAAATATCATACACACAAATCACAATATCAATTATGAATGTACAACATTTTTTAAACACTGTAACAAAACTTCATACTTTATTTAGCTGGAAAATGATATTTAAATGAACAATTTGGAAAATGTATGACTCATCAGAACACAATTTCTGCTATTAACATATATTGCCATTAAAATAATCACTTTTTTCTGCACCTCTGTATATGATCTAAAAATACGTATGCATAGTACTAAAAATGTTCAGTTAAACGCATTGCTCAGTTGAAACTTTTCACTCAGAAATTTCCGCCATTAACATCATGAAATGAATGTTGTTAAGAACTTTTATGCGACCTTGCATATGATCAAAGAACTTGTACACAATATGTCATATTTAAAAATAGTTAAATTTAAAAATGCATACTAGAGCTGAAAACACATTCCCATCAACTATTATTCGTAGTCTTCAATAGTTCAATAGCTAATTTGTTCTGTACCGAAATTCTTTGGTGTGTCTCGGGAAATAAACAATATGTTTTATGTATACTAAGGTACCCTGGTGTTATAACGCCACGTTAAGTTTCTACCAATTTTCACGGCTCAGTTTTAGTTTGTATTTTTCAAACAAATATATGATTTGATACAGCAACTCATTGACTATTCATATAAAAAATAATTTAACAGATATGTATTCATAAAATGTAATGGCGTGATTTCTTGGCCAATGCTATTTGGCTTTATTACCCAATTATATGGGTAATAACGCCATGCAAACAAAACTATGATATAAGATGGAATAATTGCATGTAGATTGCCCAATTCTAAAACTACAAACTCTACAAACTTAGAAATTGACGAATTGCATTCTAAGCTATTGAAAATGCTCAATTTTTTGTGAAAGTGTAAGAAAAATAAAGGTGTGGTGTGTGTGTGTGCGGGGGGAGGAGGATGAGGCAAAAGAATATCAGACCGTGTGTTTCTTTTTGCTTAAAAAGGACCACTTAAATAGAATTATTAGAAACATTGCACAGTTTTAACTGTGTTTATTTGAATCAGTATTTAGGATGTAGCTCCGCCACTGTAGGGAATCAATCGGGGTATCAATGCCAAGGATTGGCGTTATTACCCCGTTATAGTTATTGCGCTGTACATTTTAAATTACAAATTATCTCGAGAAGATATCCAAAATCCTCAACAACATTTTGAAAGTCCATGAAATGTACTACAAATTTATGTAATTAACAAAGTATTTCCGGATAAATAAATAGTCTTCACATCACAAAACGTATCTCACAAATTTTAGATCAAGCGTTAAATTTAGTTCTTGTAAAAACAATAAGACCTAAAGATGAAACAAATTAACTTGAAGCTGTTTTTTGAGATTTATATGACTCAAAACCCTTCTGCGCAGAGCACATGGGTGTTATTTACCAGATTATTTCATAAGTATGCAAAATATTAGCACTTGGCGTTATTACCCCGCCTGGCGTTATTACACCAGACCATCTTAGTATAATAGCAGTATAGTATTCAATATTATTCTAACATTGTGGTAATACACCTCAGTGATATATAAGAATTTTAAAGTGTTTCAATTACTATATTATTATTAAAATACAATGCAATAGATTTTTTCCAACAGAACGTAAAGGAACGAATTATTTTGAGTGACCCTGTAAATGAAAAAAAAAATGCTGCATACTTCATTTTAAATACCTATCATGAGTAAATTAGAATATCAATTTATTACGACTATGTGAATAAAAGTCTTTAAATATAAATAACTAACTATATTTACGAGAGTTAGTGCATGGACAGAAAAAAAGACAGACAGACAGATGAACAGAGAAAAGAAATTAATAATGTATTTTCAGATTCATTGGAGATGTGTTAAAAATAGCTATTTTTCTGCGTTACTTTAAAGAATAAAAGGGGTATACAAGTCTACAAAACGCATGTGTGAATATGATATACATCCAATGCTTATAATTTTCCAATATCTTGCAAAGATAATGTTTAGGTAGTAATTTTATCGATAATAAATCAAATGCAATGCCCCCGAAGTGATGTATGACTATTTCAAGTTGTTTTTCGAAAGAAAACTGATTAACACATTAAACTTAATTGCTAAATTTTGAAAACTTCTGTTAAATGCAAAATTAGATTGAATGCTGCACAATATTTTATGGTATATGGCTTTAGTAAATATTCTGCATTTCATCATCTAGATCATAGGTTCCCAACCTTTACTGGACCACCGCCCCCTTTACAAGAGAAGAAAATGCCAATGCCCGCCTCTTTCAAAATAGTTAATTATACAAAATGTAAAAATATTGTTGCACATTATCAACATTTTATCTGTATATCTATCTATTAAGAATCACAAAGTAGAAGTTAATTAAAACGACCATCAAATGTAGTAAAAATTTTTTTTATTAAAAACTGAAAACTAAACTCAAAACCAATATATAATTTTTTTAAATACCGAAATGGTTGAGGCTGATAGAGTTTTAGCAATTTGTTCAATGTCAGATTCCAATTTCTTTAACATCAGTCACAAATTGTCAGTTCAAAGATGTATGTTCCCTTTCTTATACAATAAATTAGCTACTGCACGGAACCCACTCTCGTAAATCTGATGAAGGAAAAAGCAATTAAAATTTTATGTTGTTTCGCTTACAATCCAGATTAGAGACCTGCATTTTTTTTAATTAGAACTCTTAGTATCCATTTTTTAATTTTACTTTTAGTTACTGTTTGCTGCGAGTTCCACGATTTCCTCGTCTAAGTATGATGATACTGCTATATCTGCATTTGCGGAGTAAATATTCCTGTTTTCACAAACTACGAATAATGTGTCAAAGTGGCTGTATTCTCATTTACTTAGATTTGTTTGAACAAAAAAAGTTTACCCATAGAAGCAGCTGTGAACATCATCTTGCAATCATCTGATGCCTTATTAAACATATTTAGCGAATATTTAACTTGATGTAATTAAAGATTTTAAACAGATCTGTCAAATAATCGATGTCATCTTTTTAATGTAATCAGGTTTTAGTGTATTTTTACACCACTTTTTTCAATTAAGTATAATACAGAATAAAATATATTGAAAAACGATTCAGACAAATACTTTTTCAAAGAAAACGAACTTCTGTATGCAGCAGCAAACAATTGTAATCATTTGCAAGTCTGCCGCAAAGTGATAGTGGTAACTGCACTACAAATGAAACAATTGTTTCACTTTGTTGTGAAATGATTTTCAGTATAAAGTTGACTAAATATCTTGTCATTCAATAAAGTGCTTCTATTAGTATTGACTACTGTCATATTGAAATGAAGCGACGTATACAGGTGTTCATTCAACAATTTTGAAACCAAATGCTGATGATGTGTAACAGATTGCACAGAGAATACATTTACTACTGTTTGTTTCAAATGTGTTAATGAAATCCTTATGATGGCCTGTCGTTGCTGGGGCATCATCAGTAGCAAGATATTATGAAAAGAAATTTCTCTTGGACTAATTTCATGGTATTAAATATCGATTCTCTCTTCGTATTAGTTTCCAAATTTTTTAACAAATAATAACTCTTGACATTTTTTTTGTTTTATGAGCTTTTGTTATTTGGTAACGCTGACCATCGAGTTGAATGGAAAATTTACATGTGTTTAAGTAACAGTATGATGCTATTTCAGTGCCTTTAGCCATCTATACTTCTTTGTAGCGAGTTATTACTCAGTATTTTTTCTGATGATATCTGGCAGTTTCTTATGCTGAAGAACATTTTTTTTATCTCTCTGACTGCCGGCAAGATTTCGTCATTTGTGTGCGGTTTTCATACTTTTCCGATTAACAATATATTATTATATGAAGCTCGTAGTCCGTCATTTTATTTAGAAGCAACAGAAAAGGTTTGATATAATTGACAGTTCTAAATTTTTCTTTTCTAGTCCTTGAAAAATAGGACATATCTTTTCCAGAGCTGCCAATCCTCTCCGGCTTTTTCGATACCAATATTTTAATTCAGAAAATGTTTTTTATTTAATTTTAACATTTGGGAAATATAAAATAACCATATTTTCACTAAGATAATAATGGTGTAATAAAAGCTGGAGACTCGGCAGCTCTGCCTTTTCTATCAGCACGTATTTATTCAAATGCTTTTATAGCCTAGAAGGCTTCATTGCTTTATTTGAAAAAAAAAAAAAAAAACATTTTTTGACAAATTAAGCACGTAGATAACGAGTGATTTGTAGGAGAGTGCGTAGATCCATATTCCAAATACTCAATATTGTATTGCGGCCACTTTTTCCTTGATTAAAATATTTTGAAATAAATTTTTCCCTAATTAAGTTAAAGTAAATTTAAATTTAAACAAATTTATAGATATAAAATTTTTTATCACTTTCACTTAAAAAAATATTCAATTGATTCAAATCACATGTTCGTTTAAAAATCTCTGTTCAGACATATGTAGCCATATTTCAGAATTTTTTTAAATACAGGTTTATAAAAAAAGAATTATGTTTAAAATTTTCATACAAACAATTATCGCGAATTTTGTACTCTACAATTTTTGAATTCATAATGATTTTTAATGTGAGTCATAGTGATATTTCGTGTTCCGATGTGATATTTTGACATTCATGAAAGAACTGCAGCTACAATGCTTTTAGTCTGATATAATAAAATATTGTTCTCCGCGATTTTAGCCTTTTTTCGCCTTCCACGGCGATTTTTTTTTTTTTTTTTTTTTTTACACTAGTAAAATAAATTTAACCCTCAGATCTAGGTTCGCCTGCATAGATTTACATTTAAATTTGCAGTTAAGGTTTTTGTCACGGACCGGCAATGCAGAGGAGATCAACTATTTTCATACACTAAAGAAAAAAAAAATCCCAACACCAATAAAGACTTGTGCTAGATAAAAGAAATTTTGTAGGCGTGTTTATACATTTGAAAGACGACATCGATTCAAATTTCACGCTTCGCGCATAAGTGTGGCGCTAGTAGCGCCACTCACAACTTTCAAGTCAGGTTTGCTTTAAAGGCGTACTGTAACGTCCGTGAGCATTATTTATCTTCGAAATTTGAGGAATTGGGTTGAGGCTGACCAAGAATGCCTGTAAGAAGACAAAGAAGCCATTGTTATCAGCTCACCGAGTTGGAAAGAGGTCGTATACGCTACGAGAATGAGCATTTTCTGTCCGCGATATTGCAGAAAGACTTGGCCGGAATGTATCCTCTGTGCATGATTGTTGGGAGCAGTGGTCAAGAGATGATACTGCCTCAAAAAGAACGGGTTTCGGGTGACCACATGGCACTTCTGAGAGGAAGGACCGTCGTATTCGGCGTATGGCTGTGGCGCATCGTACTGTATCTGCAGCAAAAATTCGAACTGCATTTGATACCACAGTGACTCAAAAAACTGTTAGAAGTCGGTTTCGTCAAGAGCAGCTCCGAGCAAGACACTCAGTAGCGTGCAATCCACTGACTCCAAGTCATTGCCATTTGCGACGCCAGTGGGGTCAAGCCAGAGCTCATTGAATGAGAGAGTGGAGATCTATTGCATTTTCTGATGAAAGCCAGTTCTGTCTTTGTGCCAGTGATGGTCCTGTGCTGGTCAGAAGGACACCAGGGGAACGTCTACAACCAAACTTTCTGCGGACGAGACACACTGGACCTACACCTGGAGTCATGGTCTGGGGAGCAATTTCCTATGACAGCAGAAGCACATTCGTGGTTATCCTAAACACACTGACTGCAAATATGTACATCAGTCTGGTAATTCAACCTGTAATGCTGCCATTCAAGAACAGCATTCAAGGGGGAGTTTTCCAAAAGGATAGCGCTCGCCCTCATGCCGCTGTTCTAACGCAACATGCTCTACAGGATGTCGACATATTACCTTGGCCAGCGAGATCACCATATCTGTCTCCCATTGAGCACGTATGAGATATCACTGGATTAGAACTCCGGTGTCATCCCCAGTCAGCACTGACCATCACAGTATTGGCAAGGCAAGTACAACAAGCATGGAATTCCGTACCACAAAGTGACATTCGGCACCTGTATGACACAATGCATGCATGTGTGCAGGATTGCATTCAAAATTCTGGAGGTTATAGCAACTATTAATGTAACAGCATTTCACATTTGAAATGCATTTTAATGAGCTTAAATTAACCTGTGATCTCGAAAATCTAATCAAATAAGCATGTTAATTAGACAAATGCACTGTCTAAATTTCATTACTCTGCAATAAGTTTTTCTTTTTGTGTTGAGATTTTTTTCCCGCCAGTGTATAATTCCTATATAATCAAGTAAGCCATGACCGCCCCCCTTGACTGTCCTAACGCCCCCCGTTTTTCTCCAGACTCGCTACCGCCCCCCTGGAAGGCTCCAGCGCCCACTGGGGGGCGGTATCGCCCCCGTTGGGAACCTATGATCTAGATAAATATGCATGATTTTCGTCATTTATCATAATTTCCCTAGACATTTGTTTGGATATATTTCACAGCAGATTTTAAAATCTCAATTTATTGTGGTTCTGAAAGATTGAAAAAAAATTTTACACTTTTTACTGTCTAATATGAAACATAGAAGAAATTATGATAATATATCTACCGGGAAAATTATAAATCTACAGCCTCGGTTCATAGTTTGTGTGTCATTTTAAATAATATTCCTGGTTAAATTTTGGTTCTTGGACTTCTAAGCATATTGCAATATTTATTCTGGTTTCATTTCTACTTGTAATGCACATACCATAAAATATTGTGTAGCGATTTTTTTAATGAACTACTTTTAAATGGATATTTCTTACATTTTTTATGTTTGTATATGTAGATATAAAACCTTATTGAAAGCATACATAAAAATTTTTGAATAAAAGTTTTTTTGAATTAATGTCTACTAAGCAGTTACATTTTAAAATGTTGGAAGATGTTTATTTTAGATGTTTATTAATAGATGTTGATTAATAGATAGTTAGCCCATATTTTTATATGAATAATGTTTTTGCTTTATTCTTAGTTTAATATTCAACACAAGCATGGGACATGAAGTAGCGTGCTTCGTCATTGTGGACAAATTGTTGGCATCATATATTTCCTGTCTTATTAAATCTCACTAATTTCGTTATTGGAATTTCGTTCTTTTTCGTTATTATAATTTTGTTAAACAATTCTATTAATACTTAGTGTTAGAATAGCGTCAGGTCTTTAATCTTAAATACCTTCTGAAGGCCATAGTTCCTATAATTTCGGATTTTGAAAGGTGGCGTCTAGATTCTGTTGTATTGTATAATTGTAGCTTAAATATTGAAAAGATTTAAGTTTTTATTATATAACATTCCAAAGTCATTATTTAATATCAGCTATATCAGATGATATTTGTTAAATAAACTGTATCTAATTGCTCATTATTACATTAATGTTTTTTTTTTATTACAAGTGCGATTTTACACTACATCTTAAAATGCAAAAAACCCCTTATAGATTCAGTTTCGGAATAACTGCATTAAAATATATAGTAATAACCTAAATTTAACATGAGTGCGATAAGATAGTTTCTGAGCAATATCACCCGCTTGTATCCTGTATTTCCAAACAAAAAAAAATAAATAAAATAAAACTTATGCCACAAATTTGCTCTTTTGATTAAAGAATACACTTAATGGCTTTGATTTGTTTTAGCCATATTTTGAATGCTATTTGACATCGCATCTTTTTACAGTATTACACACCTATTTAAAAAACATTTTATATTTTTTGTCTCTTCATGAAATCTTTGCTAATTTTTAGACATATTTTAGAATTTTAGGAAATTTGAAAACTTCTCAAGTTATTTTTCTATAAACTTTCAAAATCAGGAAACAATACTACAATTTTTTTTTATAAAGATATGTTATAAATTTGTAGTACAACTAATGTGATGAACATATAACCCATGTTTAGAACAGGGGCTATGCATATATAACGGCATCAATTTTTTGGTATTTGTATACACTTAAGTTATCGTACATTATCATTCATGGAATCTCCTCCCCCTTCCCAGCACTAATGCTATATTTATCAATGCTAAAATTTTCTTTTGATTTTGGGAATTCAATGTTTTGTTTGCAGTGGTATTCAGAAACGGTATACATTTATAATTTGCATACTTTATTGATTAAAATGAAGAAAACTCCTAGAATAGTACTTCGTATTCCGTAGTTTTGAATTAAATAATTTTTAAATAATTTAATGATTTTAATAATAATACTTTCATAAATATGGGTAACGGACAAAAAGGACTAAAAAAATTTTTTGATGTAAAGAAGAAGTTAAAATAAAAAGACAAAATTTTGATGCTAAGAAAAAATCACGTGTAAAAGGATAAAACAAAATTTTGTTTGGATAAAAAATTGATAACGATATCAAATGGCAACATCGCCTTCTTCCTAGAAATATCTTGCTATATCAAGTGTCCGACTCAGCCCCATTATAAAGTTATAATATTGTATATTCACTGTCCTTTATTATATTGCAAATAATCAAATTGTCATATTTTACTCGACGTTTGATTTTTTTTGTGTTTTTTAGTTAATTTATTATCTGTAATTTGTATTTCATGAAAAATTAGAAGAAAGGAATTGTTTATAGTGTTATATACAGTAGAAGTTCGAAGATTTTGGAGAAAGAAAATCAGAAGTGCATGAAAAATTTTCACCTTTATTAGTCACTTTTAGATAATTAATGTGAATTACTTTTGTGTCAGCTAATTTAATTAAAAAATAAGACTATTCAATTAAAACATGATGTTTTAGAATTTTAAATTTATTTTTCTTCATTAAAAAGCTTTAAAAGTACCTGAAAGTTTGTTAAAGAATATTAATTGGACTTTTTTCGTTTTACAATTTATATTATTACATTAAAAATAAAAAAAAAATAAAAATTCGAGCCGCATTTTGAGTAAAAAAAAGTATAAAGAAATAATTTAAACATTTCAGAAAATTAAAGAAAACTGCATTTTTGAAAATAAATTTTACTTAATTCTGATAAAGCGAAAACGACCAATGACGATATTTTTTAACCAGGAAATTTCACTTTCATGTTTAAATTTCTTTTTCACTTGAAAGGGATTTATTTAAAATCATTTAAAGTATGCAGTTTTAAAAGTATTTATGAAATAAAAACTACATATGAACATATGATTGTTAAAAATATTTTCCGTTTAGAATAATTTAAACAAACTTAACTCATTAACACTTTATTTTATCAAAAAAATACTATGTTTTTTTAGAGCTTTTTGAAGTGCATTTTTGTACGTAAATAAATGGGTCTTAAACATCATTAAATTTGAAAAAAGCATTACAAACAAGCGATACTCAATATACGGAAAAGTCTTTTAACTCCTAACTCTCTGTTTACTAAAGTAAATGATTCACGATTTTTTTTATATCACTTTTTGCGTTTGTGGCTTAGAAAAATCCATGTATTTGCTTAACTTTTCAGGAAATCTTTTATGGAAGTATACGATAACAATTAAAGTAAATAAAAATCTTTTAAAGCTGATGCAATTGATTAAATAAATTATTGTAATATTTAAGTTTTAGAAAACAATTACATTATTGAAAGGAAATTCCATGATACACGCATATTTAACAGGCAAAAAGAAATAAAACTATACATTTGGACTTTATTTTCCAGGTTTATGATTTGAATATAAATTACTTCAGCATTCAAAATATGTATATTATGTATGCGTTTCCAGATAAAAACATACAATTAATTGCATTGTAGATAGTATATATTTCTTATGTTTTGAGTGCAGTTTTGGATCTGTCTTAGAGTTTTATTTTTTATACTGTTTTAGCTTTTTAATAAAATAGCATTTTTCATTCACAAACATGTTTTATGTTTTTTACAAAAATAGTGGACACATATTCCAAAATGCAGATACATTTTAACAAGGAAAAAATAATAAATAAAAAATTATGTTAATAAAAAGTTTATGTTTTAAATGTTAATTACTTCAGTATACAAAATTGCTTATTGTACAGTCGTTACCAGATAAAGATATGCAATTAATTTCACAGTAGATAATGTATATTTCTTGCATTTTAAATGCAGTTTTTATTTTACATTATAATTTATCTTTTATATTATTTTACCTAAATAAATTCAGATTTCAGAACGTATTACCTTCAGAAGATAATTGCTATATAGAAATAAGATATAGCTTTTAGTATTAGGATTAGAAATAGTAGAAATAATAATAATAGTACTGCAATAATACTACTAATAATAATACCATATATATATAGGTATATACATACAAACTTTACATTGCGAAAAACATGAAGATTTGTTAAGCTGCTGTTTAATGGGTGGATTGTTAAATTCTTTTTGGTATACATAGAATGAATACTTATGGGTTTCAGAATAAAAACAAATTTTCGTCCATAAAGTAGAAACTTATTATGAAGAAATCCAACACAAATGTATAATGACAAATTCCTCAATATTTCTGGCATCCCCTTTCTTCTTTACGGATTGTAGTTTTAACCAGCTGCTAAGTATACGTTTATTACGCTTTATTTTTAATTACTCATTATAGAGTCTAAAAAAATCCAGGATTCATTTTTTTTTGGTTTATCACCATTTTTTTAAACCCATTTCTCAGAGAACGAATATTGATTATTTCTTTAGATCTAAAATGATCCAGTTAGAAAGAAAACTACTCAGTCAAATATAAATATATATATATATATATATATATATATATATATATATATATATATATATATATATATTAACATACTATACATATATATTTACATATTAGTCACATTACAATTTTTCTTTCTGTCAATATTTGTTTAATTTTTTTTATACTGAAAACACTGACACGTGAAATTTGACAGGTATCGTCAACCGCTGAATTAAGTCTTAGTGCATAATGTGCATTAGGGATGTTATGGGAACACTTGATGAACGGCAAAGGTTTTCAATCGTTTATTGTGAATTCTATTCTCTGAAAAATGGTTTTAAAAAATGTTGACAAACCAAAAAAAAAAAAAAAAAAAAAAAAAAGATTGAATTTTCGATTTTTTTAGGCACCATAATGAGTAATTAAAAAGAAAGCGTAAAAAAGTACCATAAAATGGGGTGAAACGGAACACTTTTCGACTTTAACATTAAAAAAAAGCAACAACTGATTTTTTTATTTTTCTTCTAGAAACTTCGTTCTTGTTTTGTTCTTTACTTTTTAAGCAAAACCGAAACATTTTTACTGTTTATGCATATATCATTTTTTTTATGGTGTTCCGATACAACCCGCAGATAGGGGTGAATCGGAACAAATATTATAACCTTTTTTATTCCTATTCATACTTTAACAGAGTTAATAAAACAGGTAATAATGATAAGGGAGGAATAGGAATACGTAGTTACTGTGAAACCAAGCCTTTATTTTATATACAAGTAATGATATGCCTTTTTAAAAATTAGAAAACAACTTTGAAATTAAGAAAAAATAAAATTTATTTTAAGAAATTATATTTGAATTGCAGAAGTAGAATTCATTACAAATTCAGCCCTGTTCTGTGTTATCATTTACTAGTAGTCATTGGGTAAGTGAATCCATTGAGTAGCCCCAATCGCTGCATGTATTTATACGATCTACTAATACGCCCTCATCCTCAGCCCTTAGTATTGTTTGCATCTCTCTCTTTTTTAAGTGATTTTTCATTTTGAGATGTTTGTGTAATGTTACGGATGTCAGAGAATAATTCTGTGCAGTTTTTCTAACTATTTTGCTATTTTTAAAATATTTTATTGTGCATTCCATGTCTGTTGGATTAGGCGTTGACTTTTTTGTTTAACCAAGTAATTTCTTGGCACCTTTAAACTCTTCTAGTAATTAGAACAAACAAAATATTATTACAATACATATTCATACATATGTTTTCATATATTACTGAAACTATTACTGTATAGAAAAATAAACCATGAGAGAAAACGTGTTCTGATTCACCCCGTAAATCTTAAACCTCTGATGTTACAAGCCATTTTTCATTTTTTCATTATGTAGTTTAGAAATAAGTAGAATTTAATACAAAATATCGCTTACAGGTCTATCATTAATTAAAAATCCAATCTCTTAGGTTTAGAACACGAAAAATACTGTAGTCACATACAAAGTTTTGAAGACGTTGAAAAAATGAGGTTTTTGAGGATGCTCTATAAGTTTTTTATATATACCCCAGGAGTGGTGCAAACATGTCATAACTGAATTTCCCAACTCTTAATGTTATTACCTAATTATAAAAAAATTAACTAAAATTACCTTCACATTCTTTTATAATAAATTTATTTGTATGACCGGGAAGTTTCGTTCCTATTCACCCCGCTGGCTGTTCCTATTTACCCAATTTTACGGTACACTTAACAGCTCCTTAAAAATACAATGCGTAAAGAAGGGATGCCACGAAATATTGAGGAATTTATTATTAAGCATTTGTATTGGGTTTCTTCATAATTCATGTCTACTTTATGGACAAAATTTTTATAATTCTAAAACCCATAAGTATTCAGGCTATGTATACCAAAAATAATTTAACAATCCACCCAATAAGCAGCAGCTTAACAAATCTTCATGTTTTTCTCAATTTAAACTTTTGGCATATAATTTTGGCCACTCATTGTATCATTAATGTATTATTAACTGACATGACTTTCACCCAAACAAAAACATTTCGCGAAGTTACATGTTCTAATTTGGACACAAATAGAAAACCATCCTTCTTGACCTTCTTAAACATTATGCAGTCTGTTCATTAAAAACATTTATTACAGTACGTGTTTTACTACAAACACTTTTTTTACCAGTTTAAAAAATATATGAACTCATCTTCGTTATTTTTTTAAAAGTCATTCTGTGTTCAATTTTGGCATTTTTTGAAGATACATTTTTGACCGATGGCATATTACTTAAAACTTACAGTACTAAACAATTTTAAATATTCATATTTTGTATCCAGATACATATTGAGACGAATTTCAATACATTTTAAAGTTTAAACATGTGTTTGTTTTTTCCTTTTATAAGTAAACACTTTGAAACAGTAATTTCCTATTAATCTAAGACTTACATTAAAAAAATTTTACTTCTATACATGTCATTCAATATTCGAAATGACATAGGCCACAAAATTACACTTGGGAAGCAACTTATCGCCAAAACCCTTATTTTTAAAAACAAAAATATTTTGAAACACTGTAATTATTTCACTATAAACATGTGATGTCTTCCTTTTTATAAAATACAGTTAAAATATGTATAAAAATAAGTTTCTTCAAAACTCAGTCTATATTAAAAATGCCACGGATCAAAAAAATACTCTAAGAGAGGCGTTTTTAGTTGGTTGAGCACGATTTGGGAGTGCTTGTTCCAGGCTTTTTAAAAATTACATATTTTGCATTCCATTAATTAGATTACATCTTACACTACGCTCATTTAATATACATTTATATTATTTAAATACACTTTTAAAAACGTATTTTCTGAGTATCCCTTTTTATAAAGACAATTCATTCATGATAAAAACTCATATCCTCTAAAAAGTATTATATAGGGTGTATCTAAAGTCTTGGGCAAAGTTATAACCCTGCTGTTCTGTTCGCATTTACTATACGTATGCAGTGTTCGGGTCAATGTGACCCGATTTACAATATTACCTTTTCTAGCAGTAAATAAAAATAACTATTTTAGATATGATTAAAAAAATAGTAAAATAAGCTTAAATATATATCAAATAATACAAAACATCAGTAAAATAACTTAAAATTAATTGAATACTTACTTTTATTTACAATTTGGACAAAAATAGCTTACGTGAAATTTGCAAGTGTGTTTTTTGCAATTGTAACATAAAATATTAGTTTTGTTGTCGTTGGTTGATGGGCAGAACTTGCATCTTGCACGTTTAGGACACAATTAAGTATTCTCATCTGATTCTGAGGGTACGTTTGCACTTTTACTACGCATTCTCTTCACAATTTTGACTGAATCTTCGCTTCTGGGAAGATGCTGTCTTACTTCAATGTGTAGAAAATTAGAGATTTCCCCAATTCTTCTAAAAAGAGCCTTCGCTTGGTTAATTTATTTTCATTCCATTTGCTGTTTATTGAAATCCACAGAATAAATGCATTGTAAGCAGATGTATCAAGCATTTCATAGAATACTATCATAGGCCAGCAAATTGTTTTTCTCTTACAAGTGTATGTACTCAAAAGTTGATCAAGACTATCCACCGCCCCTTTAGTTGCATTATAATCTAATATCATTTGTGGTTTTTTGTCAGGTCTGTCGCTAACTTCATTTTCATGATGGAAAGTGCTCATAAGAATAACATTTTTGTTCTTTTTAGGGATGTAGTTTACAACTGTTGTATCTTCTGTAAAATAAAATGATGAGCTGTGCACTTCTTTGTTTAGCATTTTCTCAGGAAGTTCGGGTTTTTTTTTCTAATGGTGCCAAGCATAGTCATTTTCCGTTTTAGAAGAAGTTTTCCCATGTTATAGGATGTGAAAAAGTTATCACGTGTAACATTGTGCCCCGAATACCCATAAGTAAGGTCACTCACTACCCGCATACCCTGACTTTTCTCTGGCTTTGATCCTTGATTTTTTCCAGTATAAATTTGTGCATTCAGTACATACGAAGTTTTGCTATCACATAAAGTCCATATTTTTATCCCATACTTGGAGAGTTTACTAGGTATATATTGTTTGAAAGGGCATCGTCCACGAAGTCCTACTAATTGTTCATCTACAGTAACATTCTCACTTGGATTATACAATTTAGGTTGAATTTCTGTCCACTTTTCCCAAATATCTCGAACAGTAGCTAATTTATCTACAGACCTTCTTTCTTGCCTGGTAGATTTATTGTCAAAACGAATAACTCTCGATATCATATGAAAGGTTTCAAGGGACATTGTAGAACGAAATATATTTCTGCCTGTTTATTGATTCCACAAACTTTTGTTGATTCTCCATATGATTTGTACACACCAGCTAATAATAATAATCCGATGTATGTTTGAAAAGTTTCAGTATTAATATCTTTCCACTCTTTTTCATACACTTTTCTTCCTTTTATATTAGTCATTTTTACGATTTCGTTCTCGATTGTAGAATTGAAAACCGTCGCAAATGAGCTTTTTATGTCAGTTATCCTTGTCGTTGCATATCTTGTGACACCTGGAGTAGTTTTTATAATATTAGCAGACGTTCATCGACCAGAATGAAGAAGGGGATTCAATTTCCATAATATTTCACGATTCTTAGACTAGATACTCTGTATATTGTGCGTCTTTTGAATATCAATAAAAATAGTTGGCAGAACTTTCACTTTCAGTTTCCTCATTTGTAAGATTTTCATACTCAGACGCATTTTCCTCTTCGCTGTCAGAGGCTTCCATTAATTTAGCAATATCAGCGTCGCTCAAATTTCTGCGATTCGCCATTTTTTCACTAATACTCAGAGATACAACTGTTCTTCAGACTATAAGAAATTGAAATACAGCAAGAAAAAAGAAACGCTACTAACAGGTGCATATTTTTCCTTCCGCCAATGATATCACCATTTCACTTTGCTCTCCTGTCATATGATCTAACACCTGTGCCAACAAAACAGATTTCGAAATAGACACGTTGCAGTAATTATTTTTATTGAATGATTCCAAACAAAATTAAACGTGCATGATAAAATTATTTTTTTTCTCGGGTCAATATGACCCGAACAGTACATTAGGACTAAGTTAAAAAATATCTCTTGGAAATATAAATAAACGTAAATACTTCTAGGAATATATAGTTATATTACTAATGAACAAAGTCAAAAAGTTTCATGGAAATATCTCTGCGCTAATTTTTTTTATAATTGAACAATAAAATTTTCGGGTCAAATAGACCCGAACAGAACAGCAGGGTTAAGAGGTGATAGTACACATCAAGACACACAATATTAAATAAACCAAGGATCCCAACCAAGGATCCCAAACCAAGGATCCCAAACGTTTTCCGAAGGAGATAGCCGCCATTAATGTTTAGGGTCCAAAATTTCAAATAACCATAAAAATGGAAAAAATTGGTCAATTGATTTGCTGTTTTCAAAAAAACTATTCTTTATGTCGGTATCGTCTTGGAAATAAATTATAAAGATAAATTTCAAAAAATTCTAATAGTCGGTGCTTTAGACTTTGAAGTAACGAAGAACTATCTTTTACCAATATCTTTTGCATATCATTAAATTTTTTTCGAAGCTTAGACATAAACTTAAATTTTGAGCTGAAAATCTGAATCGTTGGGAGTGGTTAAGTAACGCAAACTGAACTGTGTTCAATGGGGGTGGGGAGGTTCAAATTTCAAATGATTATAAAAAACAAAAATTGGTTCATTAGTTTTCGGTTTTCGCTAAAACTAGATTTTCAGCTCAAAATTTAAGTTTTCATCTAAGCTTCTAAAAAATTTAATGAGATGGAAAAAATAACGGTAAAAAATAGTTGTCCGTTACTCCAAATTCTAAAGCGCCCTCTATCGGCATTTTTAAAAATTTATCTTTATAATTTATTTTCAAGGCAATACTGATATAAACAATAGTTTTAGTGAAAACGAATGGACCAATTTTTCCATTGTTTATAATCATTTGAAATTTTGTTCCCTAAATTTCAATGACACCCATATACTTTGGAAATCGTTTGGGGCCCTTTGTTTCGTATTTAATACTGTTTGTCTTGATGTGTACTATCATCCCTTAAAATTTTGCCCAAGAGTTTAGATACACCCTGTATATCCAAATTATATAGCACATGAAAACACACTTGATGAGTTATTTCTTGATGTTTGGTCACATATTGAAGTCTTCCATATAGTTATTTCTTTTAACATTAAAATAAATATATAATTTACTATTTCACAAAAAAACTATTAATATAATTTAAAAGTGTTTTATTTTATTTTATATTTAAATTTTATTTTATTTTTATTATTTTATTTTATTATACTCTAAAAAATATTTTCAACGTGTCCAAATCTTGTGCAAAGAGGTATTTAAAAACGAATTTTATGCCTTGTATATTAATTATTCAGTCACAGTGTAAAACTTTATTTGCATGTTTATCCGCTTGAAAATTTAAAGTGTATTGGCGAACACAGTAGTGTAGTATAATTAGTACAGCAACTAAATTAATTCTGTAATTAGTACTGTGTTTGCGGTTGAACTTTCTAAAATCTTTTATATGATGCCGTAACACAATCAATCAGCACTGCTTTTAAAGAAAATATCTGCATTCAAAATCAAAAAAGTAAAAAAGGTGCGCTGTCGGCATGTACATCAGCTATCCAATGCAAAAAAATATTATTAAAAAATGTCAAAATGCGAAAGAGTTATTAGAAAAATCCTTCCCCATAGGAATAGCATTAGCTCGCGAGCGTTTCCTCGGCCAGGGACAAGGGCCTTAAAATAAAAAACCTAGCTAGTCGGCGACAGAAATCTCCAGATCTATGCAAATTGTCATCTGAATCCCAGACAAAGACCAAAGCTGTCAAAATTTCCAAAATACCACAGAAATCCGATACTCTTAGACAGGGGGAAAAATCGGACATTAGCACATGCATTGTGTGAAGTGTGAAAGATCTGAAGCATCTGCAGCAGTACGTAGGAGAGACTATGGAAATCGTGTCTTATAGAAATGATCGAATTCTGATGATATTACTATGCATTAATATTATTAATCTGTTTTATAAATATGTATGGTTTTATGTAGTATTTGGCTTTTGATATTTCATGTTGTTTCATTACTTTATTGTTAGTCATATTTTAACTAGTTTTTTAAATCTTTCTAACATCATTTTATTGAATTCAAAATATATTGTTTTTAATAAGTGTGACACATCAGATATGTCAGCAAATATATTATGCATGATTGAGAAAATGCGATAGAAAATTCTTACGCAAATAATTATGTGCTCGAAAATTTATGGTTGATAAATCGCACATTTTAAATAGCTTAAAAATAAAAAGTCAAATTTGGTATTCGATTAACGGTATAATAGGTTAAGCCTTTATATTCAGCAGCTTTCAGAAACATCACACATGATTAATCGATATTGTAACAAGTCATTCTTTAACGATAATAACTCTTTTACTGATTTATAGTATATGCTATTCACAGATGTTTAAAAAGACTATATTATTGCATACAATTTGAAATTTACTGACCATAAATTCTATATAATAGCAAATAGTGCAAAAGTGAATAAATTAATTAATTTGTAGAAATACTGATATATATTATAATTAGTTTTTTCCATTGCATTATCATATGCAAATGAGAAAGACATTCGGTAAGTAATATTAAAATGTTAATCAAATTTCATTGATATACACAACCACATTTAAATAAAATCACTTTTTTTTAAATTCATTTCAAAATGTTATGAAACCCACCATATTAATAAATATGAATTTAAATTTATGAAATAGTACTAAATATATACAAATATATCTTCAAAAGCCATTGTGCCTGAATGTGATAACCCTTAAATGCATAAAAAATGCAACAATATTCTAATTAAAATCTTAATTAAAGAATCATAAATAAATACTGTATGAAAAGGCATGCAACCATTTTTCTTTTCAGTTTCTTCATTGAAGGAACTTAAATTTGTATTTGCTATGTTTCTTAGTTAGTTTTATATTTACCGAAAAAAGATTTGATTTTCTAAAGATAGTTTAAAAGTATTATAGATCATCATATACTTTTAAAAAACACCTTTTTTATGTAATTTGGATATAGAATGACACAGTTTAAAGATTTAAATTTTCAATTCTGATGAAAATAATTTCAGATAAAAATAATTGTATGTTTGTGTCCTACACAAGATGCTTCTAAAAAACTGTAAAAAATAGCGAAAATCAAAACCTTACTGTATAACTTTTAAATGAAGATTATACATTAATGCAAAGATTTTGCTAATATTTAAATTATTATATTAAATTCTTCCAAGCTATCAAAATATTATGAAATTTTGTCAAAAATACTCTTTCTTTTAAAACTTTTTTATATTTTAGAATATTTGCTGTACAAAGAATATAAAATATTTTTATTGTTTAACATTGTTCAAATTTGATTAATTCCGTGTTACGTTTATTCAGGATATCATAGGATTTTTAGATTTTATAATAAAATAAAGAATTGACTGATAGATTTCATATCTTTAAAAAATCTTTCATATCTAGTAAATTCATTTTGTGAAAATGATATTACAACATACAAAACTTTAAATTTCAAATTATATAAAAAATATATAATGCATTTAGTACCTTTCACTGATTATAATCTTTATCCAAAATGAAGTCATAACATTATTTTCTGCTGCAATAATTTTCTTTTCAAGGAAATCATAGAAAAGTTATATTTTAATTAATAACTTATTAATTTCTAGAAAGTTTCACAAAAATGACATAAATTAGTTTAAAACATCATTTTATAATTATAAAATTTCAATTACTTAAAAGCAGAAATTTCGCAACAAAATTTAATAAAAATGATTTAATTTAATATCTGTCTTTTTAATACGCGAATTAATTATGCAGTCTGTTAGACACTCAATACTTATTTTTCAACACTCTTTTTGATATGTTATTGGGAATTCTGCTAATTTCGAAATTGGTTTTTTGTTATGGTGTTAGACATATACAATTTTAATAAATGTTTTCAAGTGTGCATAATGCTAAATGATTATTTTTTTTTTATAAATAGAACATTCATCTGTATTTTGATTATTTTAGAAAATGGTTAAATGGTGATTAATTTTCTTAATATGATTGAATGAGTAACAAGGATTAAGTAAAAAATATAATTAGTTTAAAAAATTAAAAGTTTGAATTAAAAATGTTATTTTTTTTATAACGATGCAATATTTCTCTATACATCAATGTAGATGTATTCTGTTTTGACATAAATCTTTAGAAATAGTAAACAGATATTTTCTAATTAGTTTAAAATTGTTACGTATTCCATGTTATTCATTAAATCATTGTGAATTGGGGAAGATTAGGGAAGGATGGGGCACCTTCAAGAATGCGTAAAATAAACTTTATTTTTAAGTACCTAACTTGCCAGTCAAATAAAAAAAATCCTAATTTAAAAGAAAAACTCTGAAAATCACAATAAAATATCACATCTTTTTATTTTTAAATAGTTGCACAAATTTCAAACAAGCTTCATCGAAAGAAGGAAAAAAAAATATTTCATTCATGTAGAAGTGAACTAATGAGTAACTAGAAATGAGTACTAAAGACTATGAGTAAGTAGAACTAATGAAGAAAAATGGTAGCAAATCCCGAAAACACACAAAAAGACACAGTAAAAAATTCCCCCAAAATTAGAAAATTTCTTTACGAAATCCGAATAAATTTTATTGAAAAATGACATAATTTACTTTAGGTCAAACACTGAAGATAAAGGAAACGTTGCAGATCGCAAAGAAAAATAAAAATCACATATTTATATAAAATCTTATATTTATATAAAGTAAATTTAGGCCATTAACTCAATAAAAAGAAAACAAATAATTAAAAAAGAGATGTACATTGCACCTTCTTCTTAAAACCTTTCTCGTGCCTTAATTTATGTTTTTGCAACACATTGCAGAGTATAAATTTATTATAAATAGAGAAAAAGGGAAATTGTGGCTAAGAAAGGCATTGGAAGTGACACTTGACTATTTTATTCTTCTTTGTAACGCTCTAATGTGTTAAACCGATGCAATATTCCTTTTGAAGCAGATTAAAGTAGGAGATGTGGACGTTTATTTGATCCCAAACCTAATAAGTTTTCATTAAAATTTTATTTTCCTCTTTTGTTGATAGTTAGATTCTGCTGGATTTAGTGCTAAATTTACCACCGGATGCTTTACACGGATTAAGGTATTTTATTTTTATCGTCATGTTATTTATTCTCTTATTTCTACAAATGTACAAATGATATACAAAAATAATAATAATAAAGTAACATTATTTTATGAGATCAATAATTACGTTTATGCATCGCTTTGCAGCCACCTTTCTTGCAAAAAAAAAAAGCTGTACTCGTTTCTGTCTTTTACAAAAAAAAGATAGATATATAAAATTTTTAAATATAAAATTTTATTTCTATCCGTATTAGCATATATATATATATATATATATATATATATACATATATATTTGATTCGGTGCAGCAGTTTTGTATATTATAATCTAACTTTTGGATATATATATATGTGTGTGTTATATATCAGTATCTTTTTAGTAGATATATCTTACTGCATATGAGTTAAACCCTGACCAACATTAACAAAAAGACAACGTTACAATTATTTGCACGAAATGTTATCTTAGTTTTGAACAGTTTAAATATAACACTGTGTTTTGTAAAATAGTTATATATATTCCATTGAATGTATTACAAATATATGATTAATATTTACTCGTAATTGTTTGTAATTAATTATAGTACATACAATACATTTAAACTCGGAATTATTAATATTGGCTTGTTAATGGGGATAATTTGTGGATGCTCATTTTGAAATATTGTGTTGTCAGACACATAGATAATACATCTCCCGAAAATTTATATGATGGTTGGCATGTATCAAGAAGCAGCTAAAAAGCTAGCCGCCGTACATAAGCCCTCTTAGTTGTCACGTGATGAAGGTAGACTTGGACTTGGATGAGATAGTTGTCAGAGTGCCTGGAGAGATCGATTCCTTATCTCTAGTAGAGAAATGATACATGGAAAAATTCAAGTCATAGCCAAAGTCTGACAAAAAGAACGTTAGAAAAAAAAGGGGGGGGAGAAGCCGGGTCCACAAAAAAGCAAAGGCCCTTTAAGGGCACCATACAAATTAAATAAAAAAGATGAGAGAATAAATAAGAGAAATAAGAATATTAACAAATATTAACAAAAGTATTTACATAGTATTTACAAAATAGAGACTAGGAGATGATGAACGTTCAGGAAGGAATAACCCTATCAATGAGATAAAAAACTAGGAAAAATTATCCTGGGTCGATGTTTTCAGGGAGATGTAGGGTTGTTTGTGGTCGTCTCCAACGAGCGTTTACATCATAATTTGAAATATTATGCAAAGCAGGATTTGGGATAGAGGGAATGTTGTCAAAAATTTTATGGCTTGACTTTTGATAGCAGAACGAATAGGAGGAATATTAAGATCTGAATGGATAACAGTATTTCTGCGATACCAAGGAGAGTGAACAATACCACACAGAGTCTTATGGCCTTTTTTGCAGATTGGTTTTAGCCGCTGAACCCCAGATCTGAGCGCAATAAAGAAATATGGGACGAAGTACTGTTTTGTATAACATTACCTATTGTTCATACTCATCTCATGACTGTACATGAGATGGGCGAGGTCATTTTTTGCTTTGTAGAACTTCTGGACGGTATAATCGATTTGCTTGCGCCAAGTGAGAGTGCTGTCCAGGAATACATCCAAATATTTTACCTCCCGTCATAAGGCAATAAAGGAGCCATCAATTAAGAGAGGAGGAGGAGTGGAGCGGTTACGTGTATAAATAACAGCCTGCGACTTATTAGAGTTAATTTTAATTCTGCATTTGGTGAAGAAGCATTCAAGTTTGGGTATGTGTTGTTATAGATACTCGTGCATAATAAAAAGATTTTTATCACGAACCATCACAGATGTATCGTCCGCATAAATAGCCAACAACGTGTGTGGAGAAGTAGGAATGTCATAGATATAAGCTTTGTAAAGCCAGAGGCCCAATTTGGAGCCTTGTTGAACGCCCGCATTAACTGGACGAGGAGTGGAAAGGATGTTGGCATAGCGAACGCAGAATGTTCTGCCACGAAGGTATTTAAGGTTGAAGCGCACATTCCCAGTGGGAACTTTTAACTTTAAGAGTTTGTAAATAAGGCCAGGTAGCCAAACTGTGTCGAAAGCCTTCGTGACATCAATAAAAAGGGAGCCAACATACTCAGAATTGTCAAATCCATCATTAATGAATTCAACCACCCTAAGAAGTTGGTGTGCAGTGGAATGTTTGTGCCTGAAGCCAAATTGTTCAGGTATGTCAGGTAAAAAATTTGAAGGCGAGTAAGAAAAATATGCTCAGTAAGTTTACCAAGGACAGGAAGCAAGCAAATGGGTCTGTAACTCCTAGCCATAGAACGGTCTTCTCCAGGTTTCTTGATCGGAACAATAACAGCTTTTTTCCAATCATCCGGGAAATAATGAAATTTAAAGCAAGCATTGATCAGAGTGGCTAGATAACCAACATACTGAAGAGGGGGATTTTTGATGGCCGAATTAGTAATCACATCATGTCCAGGGGCCTTTTTGTTGGGTAGATTTTTAATCACCGCAATGACTTCTTCAGGGTTGGTCGGTTCAATTGATCTGACAGGCTCACGGGCCAAAAATCTGCCAATAACATGGTCAACCCGATCTATAGTGTCTGCATTAAAGACATCACTATGCGGTTGAAATTGACCTTCATATTCACTAGCAAGCACCTTCACTTTTTCATTGTCGAGGCATTTGTGTCCAGCATCCGTATGGAGGGGAGGGATAGGGGTAAAGGGTTTCCTAACTCTTTTCAAATAATTCCAAAGAGAATTATCCGTAGGAGTCAGGGAGGTAATAAAGTCAGTACATTTATTGGATTTAAAATTTTTGATATCGCTTTTAATAATAGCATTAAGGTGATTCATATATGCACGGACGCTGGGGTCCCTGTTGGCTTGCCAAGTGCGTCGGAGGCTATTACGCTGTCTAATTTTGATTTTAATATCCCCAGGGAGCGATTGTTGAATTTTGTTGTGCCTGATGACATTTGGATGCTTCCAGAGAATTTTGAATTAATTTAGTAAGGTTAGTGACAGCCAGATTTATATCTTCGACAGAATTGTGCTCGTCAAAAGGAGGGGGGCGTCATTGATTTTATTAATATAGTAATGCCAATCATAAACAAAGGGGGTAAGAAGGGAAGGGAGAACGGGATTACAATCAATGTTAATTTGGATAGGGAGGTGATCCGATGCAAGAGGCGAAATAGGGGTAATGGTGTAGGGAAAGGAAATGTTATTGAGCAGATCCAGATCAATAGTCGTACCATTTCCCCTAGGGCCATAACGGGTGGGGGAAGAGGGGTCTGCACAAAGAACACTAAGAAAATCAGTAATTTTTTTTTTATCGGTACATAATTTTTGAAAATTTTCTAAGATATTACAGAGTTTAGTTAATTTTTCAAGAATTAAATCAAAGTCTTTAGTATTAGATACAACAAAATTCAATAGGTTATTTTGATCAAAAGTATCTAAAAGATTGCCTGATGGTAGCACCATAGGAACAGAAGCAGCTTGCTTTCTACCGTTTATGGGAACTTTAGTTTTAGTAGAATTATTGTTGGTAGAAGGATTATGTAAAACAGAAGTAGGATTATTTACGTTTTCATTAATGGTAGCAGAATTTTAGCCATTTAAGGCAGCCAAAAAAGAGAAGTTTTGTTGATAAGATTTAGAAGTAAAAACTTGGTTTGAGTTTCTGATGTTAGTTACTCTCCCGGCTTTAAGATTCTTTGGTTTATAGGGCAACCTCCCCAGTTTGCAGTATGATTCCTAGAACAATTGGCACACTTAATTTGACTGCGCTCAGTAATCTGGCATACCTTGACATTGTGGTCACCAGAGCATTTAAGGCAAACTGATTTCAGAGTACAAAATTCGCTAGAATGATTGATTGATTGATTGATTTTTGACGTCCGATTATCTGCGCTAGGGATATAGGTCCAGGGGAGAATGCCCTTCGTGGGGGTCTTGCTAGAATGATTGAAAAGTTGACAATTATAACATTGTTGTGTGCCATTAAATTTGTAAGTTTCAACTTTAACATAAAAGCCAAGAAGGCTTCTTATTTCAAAAATATGCTTAAAAAGATCATCATGATAAACATCGACCAGGAAAATGGGCATTGGGATATTAGTTTTAAATCTACGTAATAAGGATATACGATGTATATTAAACCCTAATTCATTTAATTCTGCTTTAATGTCAGACATAGGGGTGTCATGGGGAATACCTTTAATCAAGATCTTCCTAAGGCGTTCAGTTTTAAGTTTCATGCTGAAAAACTCAATTTTATTATCAACAAGATAGCTTTGTATCTTCCTGTTAACAACAATAAATTTTTGAAAAAAAATAATAAAGTTATCCTGGGTTTTTTTAAACACTTTACATTCGGCAATTTCGTCAATTTTATTAGATAATTCTCTCCAATTAGCAGTAACTTTAACATAAAATGGTTCAGGTCTGGGATCTTTAATAATTGGTTGAGTTTCCGTGGAGTTTTGGTTGTTGCTACCATTTGATTCTGTAATACGGTCAACAACACTCACATCATTATTATTACTGAGAGATTCGAAAGAATTGGAAGTAGTAATAGGAGTAAAATTATTTAATTTAACAACTTTAGCCGTTTTAAGAGGTGTTTTAAACTCCTCATCAGTATCGTTAGCTCTTTAAGAGCCAGAAGCATTATTTTTAAGACTTATGAATTGTCAAAATAGTAAGGTAAATTGCCCATATTTCGTTCCTTTCCCTAATTACGTCCCCATTCATTTCTCCGCTTTTCTGAAAGTGGCGCCACTAATCACGCAAGGCACAACAAACAGAAGATAAAAGGATTCAGAAGTGAAATTTTCACTCGCCAAGACGAATTTGTGTATTATTAATATCGGATTTCTTATTTTTAGAAGATTTAAATTCTTGCTACGTCAGTTGTAGAACAATATTTACTTTACCGTAATTATTTATTTCCTATTTATTGCATGTATTCTACATAGGTAAGATTCTAACAGTACCATGTAGTGAGTTTTAAAGTGTCAATTTATTTTACAAGGACTGAAGCATCGTCATATTGGGAAATAGCGTTGTTCCATTTTCATACCCCTTTCAGTTCTTATTTTCGTACCGTGGACGAAATAAAGAACGAATTTCAACGCTCTCAACCATCATCTGATCAACAATCGTCAAGCGGTCAGGTTCAGCAAATTGTTGTTGCCATTAGCCCTAAAGGGATCACGGAAGTGGCACTGATCACACCAGCAACTTCTGCCAGAAGAGAATCGGCAACATCGATCACTAGATCTCGGCATAAAAAAAAGTGAAAAATTTCCAGGCGTAGACAAAACACTCAGCTGAAAAGAAAACTTCTGACTACTACCACTCTTCAAGGGGAAGGGAAAAAATTCTCCAGGTAAAAAGTCCAAACACGACCTTCCTAACATCATCGATGACGAAAGTCATTCTTTTGTTGAAGTAGCTCATGATGATAATACAAGCGTTTATAACGACAATGATGTAGAATGTCCTACTTGCTTGAAGCGTTTTTCGCATGAAAAATATGGGGAACAATGGATTCATTTCCTTCAGTGCTGCACATGGTCACATGAAACATGCTCAGGAGCAAAAAAATACACAATTTATATGTCCCTCATGCTTAGATGGATAATGTTTCTTTATGGTATTATTCATGCTATTATTTACTATTAGGATTAATAGTATATTTCATTGTACCTTAATTAAATTAAGTTAATTATTTATTTTGAAATAAATGCTTATTTAGTTATAAGTTAATCCTTGGCTTTTTGGATTTTTTTTCGGGGGGACGAAATTGTGACATTTTTTTCCATAGTGAAATACTTTTGAAAAAAACTAGTATTTAACTAGTATTAAAACTGGTATAGTTAAAATATTTTGTACAACATTTGCCCATGTTTCCATATGTGTGAATAGTTAGTCTATACAAAACTCGAATTTGGTGGATTTTCACTGAAAATTAAATCTTCCAGGGACCTAAAAGAAACTGGGAGACGATAATAGGGCACTTTACCTAAGTCACTTTGCTGGAAAAAATTTCTAAATATGACGCAACATTAAAATATATACATATACGACCAATAAGTGTTTACTAAACAAAATTTACTTAAGACTTCTCATCATCCATTTTCTGAATTCTCCTTAATAATGCTAATCTATGAGCGTAAAATACTTTTGTACATTTAAAATAACCCCTTAGAAAGTAATGTGGTTAATTATTTTTTTTCTAAATACCAGTTTTAACAGATATTTTTTGTTTCTTAGTTGGCGAAATATTTCCAACATCTGCGTTTAATAAATTATACACAAAAAGCTGACAAACTGTGAGTAAGATTTCTATATCTTTATATATAAAAATCTTCTGTGCGTGTGTATGTAATTGAACTCCTCCTAAACGACTGGACCGATTTTGATGAAATTTTGTGTGTGTGTTCCAGTGGATTTGAGAATGGTTTAGATTCACATTTCATCGAATTTGATTCAGTACTTTTTTTGTAATTAGGCAAAAACTAATAGTTAGTGATTTTTCGCTAATTAAATGTGTTGAATAAATTCGATAAATGGAGTGCGGACAGAATGCCGTAGGCGCCATATTTAAGCTCAGCTTCTTGAAGAAAGAGATCACGTGTTCGAACCCCACTGCTGACAGACGTGTATGCTTTACAGTAATATTTCCTGTATTATAATTTTGATTAACCGACTTCAGACAATCATTAACTTTTAACTAAAAAGAGAAAAATAAACTTTTCTATCAAAAATTGAACCGACTTCAAAAACTAATGAAGAGTAAAAAAACAATTTCCTTACATAATTGTAATAAGAAATTAAATTAAGAGCGTAGTGTTTTTTCTGCGTATTACCATATTTACGTACATTTATTCGATTTTCTGGAGTCGGTGCCAAGAAGGACAACGTCTGTCGGTGACAGGACAACGTCTGTCGGGTGCGCTAGTTTTATATAAAATTAAATATATATTTTTAAATATTTTCAAAAATAACAAAAAGCACACCTTTTAAGAAGTGTACACGTAAAAAAGATGTTATTATTTCTCAATATTAATTTCCCAAGCAGGTATTTTAAATGTAAAAATGTATCAGACGCCTCTAGACATAGTAACGGCAATTCGGAAGCTAAGAGGATATCAGTCTAAAATATATTTTTCAATAGTAATTAGAATTTTAAGTATCGAAAAAAACAATATTACACTTACAATATAATAAAATTGCTCCATTAAGTATATATATATCAAAGGCGACATAACGCGTTCCTGAATGAAAAATAGAGTTTTCAATTTTTCTTTCTATAAGCGAAATTTAAGTTTTAGTAGTATCATTTTTAAAACATTTTCTACAGAGTAAACTGAGATTAATGCCAGACGCTTCCGAAAGTAGAAGTGCTAACAACATGACATCTTTAAATTAATTTGACTGCTGAAAATGTTACTTTAAGATTTTGTTTTCTTAACAAAGCAGTAAATGTTCTCATTCAAATATCTTTCACCTGTAAGTGATAAACTAGAAGAAAAGGAATTCTTTGTTATCGTAAAATGAGTATTTTTCCGAGAAAAGAAGAAGAAATAAAATAATTATTACATAGTGTAAAATATACTTATAGGAAGTGGTAAATAACGAATATTTAGTATACTGTACTGCATTATATCGTGTATAATATAGTATATGAGGACCTCAGAAGCTAAGAGGTACAAGAGAGAAAATCAGATTTGAAGTAAATTGAATTCAAAGGTAATTGACGTTTAATTGAAATATAGATGATAATTGGCTGAAATGAAATAGAAAACTGCCGCTTGATTCAATGTTACCTTAAAATTCTTAATTAATAACGGTGAAAAAAGTAGAGTACAACTCCCATTCAATATTTCGCCTAAAGTTGTTTATCTCTAGAATGCAGCACATGATTAGAAAATCATTTATATTTCTGTTTTATATTTTACTTGAAAAAAAAAAGCATTTTTCTATTTCGTCTATACACTTACTTCAGTTTTTTCAATTTCCCCACTAACCCCCCTCCATTGTTTCTATGGTCCTTATATAGCATTTTAGAGCCCTTATCCCTTTAAGACCCGAAACATTTTTATCATTAAATATTACTTTCTCTGGTTATTAACTCTATACTAACCCTAATGACACCTAAAAAAAACAATTTAAAAAAAATTCTCCCCCCCCCCTAGAGCGTGAAGAGTACCCGCACGAACGTGCGGGTTGGGCTTTTTCTGTGAAAGCCACACCTGTACGATTGTGCGGTTTGGGCTTTTCCTGTGAAATCATTGCTTATTACATGTTAAGATTTATATATTTTCTGGCTCTAAATGGATCTAAGAGAGAAACTGAATTTTTTTTTTTTTTTTACAAATATGGTAATTATTGATGTATTATTTTTTTTTGTTATATGGACTGGTTACTTTTTTACAATGGAAATCTTTAAAACATATTTTTTTTTGGCATGCACACATTGCATTTTTCACAACATGTTTTTGAACTGTTTCGCAGTTTTCAAACCTGCACTTGCGAGACCTTGAAATGTCATCAACACATGGGAAATGGTTGAAAGAATCAGACCTTTTATCCAAGCATGGCTTTTTTGCAGGCAGGTCATAATATTTAGATCTTTTCACAAGAGGAATTACAATACCATCATCTTCATCATCGCTTACTACACGTCTGTTAGCAGATGGAGATTACACAACAGCTTCAGCCACAAATTTTAAGAGATCCATTTGATTTTTTGGGGGAATTTTATTAGATATTGCATCCCGTTTGTACTGAAACAAAGAATTCGTTATTGCTAAGTCAATGAAATGTAAATTGACCTTCTATGTCCATTTTCTTGTCTTGAACCACGTTCTGTAACACTCCATCTGCTGATCACAAACATCTACTCCTCCCATGCACTGGTTATATGTTTTCACAATAGAAGGACATGATACTTCAATATATTCAACTGTGGTTTTTGACCAGCGTTCCATTTTTTCCAGTGGTTCAGTACCACAACAATTTGATGCCATGATAACTTTCTTACTGTCTTTCCATTCCACAATCACAATTTTATTGTCTTTTGTAACATGTTCTATACATGTTCCGCGTTGCATTTGATCTCCATTAGCTTTTTTAAACCCACTATTACGATTTGGCAAAATAGTGCCGGTTGCATAAAGATTCATCTCATTTAATTTTTCCAACAATGGTGATGTTGTAAAATATCTGTCGAAATACAAAAAACTTTTTTTTTTGGGGGGGGGGCGTTTTTGTTAGTCTAACTATGAATGATGGTCCAAGTCCGAGTTCAGGATGAACCAATCGAGTTGATTGTCCTTGATATATCTCAAAATCGAGCACTAAGCCAGTTGATGTACAAAAGACAAAGTTTTTCAGTCCAACAGGCCTAGGTTTGTTTTTCACAAATTGTCTGACTGAACAACGACCTGTGAATGGGATCATTTGCTCATCTATAGAGTATAACACATGATCCCGTGGCAAACTTAAACATACCTTTCTGAAGGCATCCACAATGGGTTCAACTTTCCACAATTTATTTTCATTTAAGTATGCAGGAGGTATACTAATGTCCACAACATGGAAAGCATTTCTCAACTTTAAAAAACTGTTTCGCACTGACTAACGTAACGCCCAAGTTGCACGATCGTGCGGATGACGAAATCTTGAGTCCTAAGAGCAAAATAAATAGTGTATAATTAATGTTTTTTATTATATTACACTTATTTAGACATTAAAGCAAAAATATTTATCCAAGCAATTAAAAATATATTGATAATTACCTTTTTGGGACAGATAAATGATGAGCTATATCCGTTGTACTTGTAAACAAAGCTAGACATGCCGCCTGAAAGTAAAACATGGACTACTACCACCATTTGTTGATAAAAAAAAGATACTTTACTCTTTCTGCTAACCAGTACGATCGTTCGATTTAGGTTTATATTACATACGACTGTTTCAGAATCAAAAATTTAAATGAATGTCTAACCCGCATGATCGTGCGAGCTGGATCTTAAAAGGATATAACTCTATTTTGTAAAATAATATGCCTTATATACTGTAACATACATAGTATGTTCTATTATATAACATATAATTTGTAATGTACATAAAGATATATAATAAAAAGATGCATATAATACCTTATTTTCATTTATATTGTGTCTTAAGCATATAACCCCTTATTTTAATAATTACATTTATAATGAAACTTTTTAATATTATAAAACTACTTGTTATTAAATCTTTTAATGAAAACTCAATTTAATTTAATTTTAATATACACAACAAAATATGCATATTTTAAGCATTTTCAAGAATATACCTATACATACGTTTGTGTGTCCCAAAACTAAACTTATTTATTCTACTAAATTGTTATCTGTGTTATATCACAAAAATAGTCAATTTATCTTTCAGTACTCTTGCAGCACAACACATTTGAGCGAAGTCATCAGAGGCATAATTTAGGGCAGCGCCCGAAAAATATGATTACCCATGTGTGCTTTGGATAAATCATGATTTGGATAATCATGAATTTTGAGCTTAGAAGGCAGTTTAATAGGGCATTTCCTTTTATTACTTGAGTGTGAATTCCATACGCTCTTTCAAATTTAAAATTGAATAACTAAAATATATGATTAAATTTCTAATGTGCAAAATGCTAAAAAAATTTAAATTTAACCAGAAGTTGAAATTTTTAATTATAATGGAAGCATTTTTCCTATCATAAACGGAATCAAAGTTTTTTCATAGATATATGTATAAATATTCTTAAAGTTTCTTATTGATTCTAATTTTATTAATAATGTAATATCTGTAATTCTTAAATCTCTATCAATTATCTTTTTCTAATATCTCTATCTATGCATCATTGTCCGTTAAATTTAAAAAAATATATTTATATAAATCAACTCATAGCTTAAATATATTCATATAAATCGACTTAAAGTTTCTTATAGGTTATAATAGGATTAATTATGTAAACTCTGAAATACCTATATTTATATCTTTAATTTTTTGCTGTGATTTTAACAGATTCTCTGTAAAGATATAGATTTCAGTAGCTTTACAAATCTAGTTTTGTGGATTAACTTTTATTTCTTTTTTTCTTTGTACAATGAATAGATAAAATATTAGTAAACAAGAGATTTTTGTAACTATGCATAATTAAGATATATGGGACTTATACAGGGTGAGTCATAAGTATCGAAACAATAGGCTATCTCCTTAAATATTGCCCTTAGACCCATAATTCCAATTGCAAAATCTCATTTAAAAAGGTGAAATTTTTGATAAGATAAATTTCGACTTCATGGGGGGTCTAGTTGAAAAAATACGAAAATTAAATTTTTATACGGCCCCTGTAGGATAAAAATTCCAATCAGAAAAATTTTCCTTATTAAGTCCTGAATAAGACACAAAAAGTTGCATCTTCATATCTTTAAAACTCACTAAGTTATAACCGTTTAAAAAATTCATCAGGTTTTGAGGGATTAGACACAAATTGAAATGTACGCAATTCGAAAAACAATGTTACTTTAACAGCTCTAGGAATCGCGCAAAAATCTATTTTTTGAGTTCGAATTTTGATTTTTTTCTTCTTTTGTGATGAATAGCCTTATAGTTTGCTATGAAAATCACATTCTAAAATTTCTTATACAGTTTTATAAATATTTCATGTGGTTAGTACTTGCTTAATTAAAAGTGGGATAATAAAAAATCTTAATAACTCGTAACATTATTTATCGGATTTCAGCATTTTTTCATTAATTTAAGATGAAAATCTGATTTTAGTTTTGTTCCAGGGTTTTTGTTTTTTAATATTAATTTTAAAAATATTAAAAATATTTATTGAAAAAGTAATATAACTTTTTAAAAAATCATATTTTTAAAAGTAAATATTTTTTTTCAAATTTGCCGAAAGAAAACTAATAAAAAAAAAAAAATCAAAAATGACGTGTTTCAAGTTCTTTTTTCTTTAAAAATTCTTACCATTTAATAATTTAAGGACAAGAAATAACGGGGGAAAATCATTATGCAGAAAAACGAAGTGTACTGTTTAAATGTCTGTCATTTATTTAAAAGAATGCTTTTTCTAAAATTGAGATTAAGTCTTTTTTATAAATTTCAGGCACAACTTCAGGCTTTCTATCGTCCTGGAGAGGCTGTTAAAAAATCTGTATTCTGGGCCCAGGCCGGGCCAGGACCGAGAGGTTCCTTTTTTCTGAAGACATGCCAGGCCAGACCTACCGTACTTTTCATAAAGGAATCAACTGCTATCTTCTTCCTAGGTGCACATTGGACGAAATTTTCAATCCCGCTCTCGACAAAACCCGTATTAAAATCACTGTCTCTACCTGGCTTAATGCGTGCTTAAAATAACTAAAATTCTGCTCAATCGATTTTTTTTCAAAAAACATATAGATTTTAAAATCTCTATTTTACAAAATAAATAAATTAATTAATTAATAAAATTCATTCTTTTAAAGAATAGTATATTCAAAGGTTGAAAAATTAAATACAATAAAACCATTGAAAAAAAAGTCTGTGACGGAATTTTGTTTTAAATGGAAAATATGTTGATTTATGCAAAATAAATACAATGATATCCGCGGAAAAAATTAAACTCTAATTACACCTCCTAGGGAGGGCATCCCTCAATAACGTATTTTTTCTTTACTATGTGATTCCGTCTTAAAAGGTTTTACTGTGTAACATTATTCAAAGTCTCCAACGCATCCCATGCGTTGGAGATTGACAATATTAAAATGTAAGTGAAACATTTATACATAAATAGAGATTCATTGTTAAAATATAAATATTACAGCCTTTTGCGCTTTAATTATAAAAAGTATAAACATAAAAAACTAAAAGCTATAAAAGAAATTTTTGGTCAGAACTCTTCCATACAAAACAATTTTTCTCACACCGAAGTAAAAAACTATGTAGAAATTTGCGGCTGAACCGGGCTATTATTTAAACTATTTTCCAGACCGGTCCGGGTTATGATTTTAACATTTTTTCAGACCGGGGCGAACTTTTTCCCCTATGGGTCGGTTTGGCACCGGATCAAGATATTTCGATCCATGCAGACCTCCAGTGCAGACTACCAACATATTTTGAAAAAAGTTTAGATTTAATTCAATACACTGCTTTGTTATGTCCAAATGAGAGGCACTGTCTTAAATCGATATTTAATAATGAACAATATATGGATGACCCCTTACTTGATTTGAAAATTAGAGAAAAATTCTTTGTTTACAGGCATGGTAAAGTGGTGTAAGTCATGAATTTTGGAGAATTTCAGATTTTAATATCTCTGTCAGATTTTTAGATATCTAGATAAGATTTTTTATGTTCATTTTAGGAATGGATGAGGAATAATTTCCTAATTGGGAATTTTGCCCTACGGGCGCCGTATAAAAATTTAAATTACATAATTTCTCAAATAGACCCCCCAAGGAGTTGCAACTTATCTTATCTGAAATTTCATCTTTTTTTTAGGAATTTTTGCAATTGGAAGTATGGGTCTAGGAGCAATATTTAAGGAGATAACCTATTGTTTCGATATTTATGACTCGCTCTGTATATATATATGTTGCAGCCAATACCCGAGATTGGCCAATTCTAGAACTGGCCGGCCAATTCCTGAATTGGCCAGCAACGTTAAAAAATGACTGCCAATTCTAGAATTGGCCAGCCAATTCGCGAACTGGCCATATGCAATTGGCCAATTCGCGAAATAGATATAAGCACTCGGCTTAATCTTTTCTAACATAGTTGAAAGTGTTTATAAATTCAAATAGTCTAGACGTCAGCTTGTCCGTGATCTAACTCAAATAAAGTTTCCGGTTAACTTGTAATTGGCATCGTATTTGGTTTATCAATTAATTTCTATATTGAAAGGGAACTGTGTACTATTTTTGGTTAATTTAATTGGGTACACAAAAATATTTCGTTTCAATATAATCAATGGGAATCTTTTTTACTGTACATTTTAATGTTACATTATCTTAATTACAAAAAAATTGGTACCTATGCATCATAATTCGGATGTTGGCCAAGGCTTCCCGGCCAGTTCGCGAATTGGCCGGCCAAAACCCGAAATACCCTATTCATTTCATGTATTTCGGGTTTTGGCCAGGAAGCTTGGCCAGTTAGGGTATTGGCCGGCCAGTTCTAGAATTGGCCAGGCTCCGGGTATTGGACGCAACATATATATATATATATATATATCCTAAAGTGATATTGTGTGTTTCCATCTTTAAAGTATTAAAATCACATGTTTTATCTTAAAAAAAGTCAAACATACTTAATTTTACAAGGAACTTAAAAAAATATATATCAACTAAATTTAAACAGAAGTTCTACTTTTCAGACAAAAACTATAAACTTTTAAACTGCTACATGAAATAAAGACTTTCTTAATTTATTTTAGCTTACGTTTTTGCTTGAAAAAATCGTAAAACCATTTTTTCTATTACTCTTTATTCCTTTGTACCATATGCAAAGCACGTCAGCGTTATAAATATCTTGGCATTTCCATAAACTTAATTTTGACTAGGAGAAGAAAATGCTGATTTACGCCCACGGTTATTGCAACCATTTTCTTTTAATTACAATGGGATTCAGCTCCATTTCGATGATTAAGGCAGTAATTCAAGAAATGTGCTTATAAAATGAATTCGTGAATATATTTATAGACGATCTATTATATAATAACCATCATTACTTATTCAGATAAACAAAGAAGGATTAATTATTTCCAACGGAATATAATTTTTGAATCTTTAATAAAATACAACTTTATAATTGTCATCAAAAAATCAAATATATTTACTTTCTTTTGACACGTCGTTGTAATGTTATATGGTCTTTTTATAACTATGCATGTTAAAAGCTATCGACTATCTAAAATTTAAGATTTTGTAAAATAAAAAAAAATCAATTCAAAGTAAGTATCAAACTCCATTTACATAGCTTTTTTATGCATATACTAATGTTATAAAACAGTTTCTGCTTTTTGACTTAACATATCTAAAAAAAAAGTTTAAACAATGTAAAGCGAGGGGAAACTGCTTCAAAAAAGAGCGTCAACTGTCGAGTATTGTAATACATCGTTGTCTTGACCAAGAAACATTCCAAAAAATCGTTAAATGCATAAATATTTAAAAGAAAAAACTTGGACAATTAAATTTGCTAAATCTGTAATATATAAAAGACTTTATAGAAATTTGATTATGTTGAGTTTAATTGATCTATCGTTTGAACTTTTAATTGTTTTTCTAGCTTGACAATAGGAAAAATTTTAAAAAAGAGGACAGGGTAAAGTAAAAGAGACAAATGTTAGTAGAAAAATAAAGACTAATAAAAAATACAAACAAAATCGAGGAGAGTATTCACATTCTAAATGCTGTTATGTTTTTTAACAAATACACGTCCGTTGTTAGTCTGTTCACAGTTTTAACATTATAGCAAAGTTAGCAAAAATTTGCATGGGGATTCTATTAGAATTGTTAGACAAATAATTATATTGAATGTTTCTATTTTTTAAAATAACAACAATGATGTATTAAAACTTTTTTGCACACTAGGCAGCTTTACGCTTTCATGTTACGCTCGCCAATTCGATAGTAATAGCCACCAGTTAGGTAAAACACGCTATTTTGCCCTATTTTGAAAATATTTAACAAATACTGCAAGCGTAGAAATTAACTGGCAATTTGGACAAAAATATTATTTCACGAAATAGACTAACTCAGTAAAATAAACGTAGAAAAAGCTTTTTAGTTAAGAAAATATAGTTTGATTTATTCCTTCCAAAACAAACAATAAAAAGGTTAAGAAACGTACGGTGTAAAGGAAATGTGAACATAAAGATTTGTGGAATTACTCCACTTTGTGTAAACACAGCAATTTAAGTTTTCTGAATATAATTTTATTTTTTCCTTTTTTAAATGATCACATTATATCATGTACAAACTTTATGTTTTATGATATATATCACAGAAAAATGTACGTTATTTTCTGAAAATATCATGAGATTCACATGTTAAAAGCATACATAGTTAAAATAATAAATTGACATGAAAATCTATTTATTCTTGTTCCATTAAAATTGAATATACACAAGAAAATTATACTTTTCAATTATAGTGATAATAAAATAAATAAATGCTTTAAGTAATCTTTAAAATAAAATTTACATTAAAAAAAAACATAACAATATATATCCTGTACAAATCATAACGTTGGCTTTAAAATCTTCTTTATGTACAGGGTGGTCATAAAAAAACTTTGCCGATATACGGAGCTCTAGCGGTCAGTCCGCTCAACCGATCGAAATGAAATTTCAGATATAGCTATTCAGAGGTATGAGCTCGTGATTCTGTGAACGACAACAAAATGGCGCTCACGGTTACGATTATAGTTACAGAAACTCGAAAAATTCCAATGGCAACACCCGTTTTTTTTCATCGCAAAATGCTCAGCGCATGCGAAAACCGGAAAGAGCGTTGGAACCGTACGTGTATCGCAAGAAACGGACATGTTATGCACGCACAAAAAACCGTCCTGCGAATCCTCCTCCCCATAAAAAAAACTCGATTGGGGTGCAAGGAGGAAATTTGCATATGACACAGAGTCAGTACACTAATATCTGATTACAATACAGATCAGAGAAAATAAAACTTTTATTTTGATTACACATTTTCCACATGGGTGTCATCACAGGCAATTAATGGTGATGGCACCCATGTGGAAAATGTGTAATCAAAATAAAAGTTTTAATTTCTCCGATCTGTATTGTAATCAGATGTTAGTGTACTGACTCTGTGTCATATGCAAATTTCCTCCTTGCGTCCCAATCGAGTTTTTTCTATGGGGGGGAGGATTCGCAGAACCGTTTTTTGTGCGCGCATAACATGTCCGTTTCTTGCGATACACGTACGGTTCCAACGCTCTTTAGGGTTTTCGCATGCGCTGAAAAAAAAAATAGGTGTTGCCATTGGAAATTTTCGAGTTTCTGAAACTATAACCGTCACCGTGAGCGCCATTTTGTTGCCGTTCACAGAATCTCGAGCTCATACCTCTGAATAGCTATATCTGAAATTTCACCTCGATCGGTTGAGCAGACTGGCCGCTAGAGCTCAATATATCGGCAAAGTTTTTTCATGACCACCCTGTACTTTAATCTGTGCAGCAAATTAAAAGCAATCAGAGGGCGGAAATGAAGCTCGACAAAAGCAAAATTACAGTAATTTGTAGTGTAATGCGCTAGATTTTGTCCAATTTAATGTAATGGGTATCATGATACAAAAAAAAGTTTCTTACGAGAACCGACGCTAGTTGTAACACTTTTTAGAAAAATAATTGTCATTTTATAAATCTTTTTTTTTTTTTGTGTGTAAACTTTCCTCTGTTTAATAATGGAAAATCTCAACTGCAGTGGCAAACAGCACATCGCATGAAGTCACATTTTTTACATTGATTACTTGCTTCTAAAATCACATACTGACCCATCTTAAAAAATCCCTGTCGGCTGGGCCTATAGGCGGAGGTAGATTTCGAAGTGTGCTCCGTTCAACAAAAAAATATATATGATTAGAGATAAACCCAGTTTAATAACTTCATTTGGCCGTTTATGAAAAGTTTTTAATCATTTTCCTGCAAAAACTGGTTTTATCAGATTCATCTTAAGAAAAATTCAGCTCAAATGCCCATTATGACAACATATTTTGAAATAGATTCTAAATTTATTAAAAAATCGACCAAAACAGTACATTATACAGTTCCTAAATAACAAAAAACTGTCAGTTGAAAGCATTTGAGAAAAAAATTGAATTTAAAAATGAGTCATAAAATAACCGATTTGTTGTTTGAATACATCCTTAATTCTTTAATCATGCTTGCTTCGGAAAATTTTGTGCGAAATACTCACTTTGACAGCATTTTTAAAAATATATTCTATCTTTATCAAAAAACTGGCCAATGCGTCACAGTATATAGTTTCTAAATAAGAGGATCTGTAAATTGGATGCATTTGAGAGCGAAAATGGATTTTAAAACGAGTCATAAAAAACGCAATTTGCTATGTGAAAACTTCCTTAAATTTTCAAATCTCGAAGACTTCGGGAAATTCTGTTCAAAATACCCTTTTTGGTAGCCTTTTTCAAAATATATTCTGTCTTTATCAAAAAACCGATCAATGCATCACATTATATAGTTCCTAAATAAAAGGATCTGTAAATTGGATGCATTTGAGAGCAAAAATGGATTTAAAAACGAGTCAGAAAAAAACGCAATTTCTTATTTGAACACTTCCTTAAATTTTCAGTCTCGATGATTTCTGAAAATTCTGTTCAAAATACCCTTTTTGGTAGCCTTTTTTTCAAATTTATTCTGTCTTTATCAGAAAATTGACCAATGTGTCACTTTATACAGTTTCTAAATAAGAGGATCTACCATTTGGATGCGTTTAAAATCAAAAATGAATTTAAAAATGAGTCAGAATATAAGCCGTTTGGATTTGAGGTTTTTTTCTCCAACTCCTATTTTTGTTTAATTTCTTTTTGCTATACTAATTGGTCCTATGAAAAACTTGTCAATATAAAAGTTGTAGATATTTTTGAGAAGATGTAAAATAAATTTAATCAGATTTGATATCTTAAAAATTGACGGAGTTATGGATTTTTCTCTTTTTTCAGCGCCCTTTTTCTTTTCGTTTTTAATTTTTTTCATCGGTAAAAGTTGGTCCTATCAAAAACTTGTAAATACAAAAGTTTTAGATAAGTTTAAGAACATTTATAAAAAATTTAGTTGGACTTGATATCTTGAAAATTGACGAAGTTATGAATTTTTTTCTCTCAAAATCCCTGTTTTTTTCGCCCCTTGAGCCCACTTCTAAATTTATCAAAAATCTGTCATATATATACTTTTGGCCCATTTTTAAGAAATAATATAAACTTTAAACCGATTCGATATCTACTTTAATTAAGAAGTTATGGCGTTTTTTCGGTTTTCACAAAAACGCCCCCTATTCCGACCCCCTTGGTCCGATTTTGCCCATTAACGAACTCATCCAAGATTTTATCCCCATTGATTTTATGTCCAAGTTTGGTGGAGATTGGTGAAGAATTTTAGAAGTTATCGTGTCCATAAAAAAGTGAGATATATATATATATATAGATAGATAGATAGATAGATAGATAGATAGATAGATAGATAAACTGGCGCGATTGCAATAGGTAGTATTTTTTACAAAATCTACCTAAAATTCAATTTATTGTTGCCAATATTTTTAAATTTCTCGTTATTTATAAATATTTTTTGTGTCGATTTTCTTAGTATTAGAAAGTTTGTTATATACGCGTTTACTTAATTGTTATAAAAATTTAAAATTAATTAAGTTATGATTGTGCATAAATAAGCTAAATACATGAGTAACCTCTCGCATATCACTCCAATATATATATATATATATATATATATATGACGATTTAAAGTTAGGGGGGCAGAAACATTATCGCCAGGCTTCCCTTTCTCCGCACAGAAGTCATGGCCAGAGAGAAAAAAACAAAATAAATAAATGTAGAAGGTCAAAATAATCACTTCTTGGCTGCTGCAAGTTCATTTTATTAAACTGTAGCTATAATAGAGGGAAAAGCTCCTGTTGCAGACGATATTTAACCGAAACATCCAAAAAAATTCCATCCTTTACTGCATCAAGTCATACTCATGCAAGATCGCACCCAAAAATCCTTCTTCTCATCTCTCTTACCATCTCTCGAGTTTCCTTTTTTAAATCTAAAAAGAAAATTCTTGAACATTCTCTAACCTCAAACCATCATTCTTTTAGGTAAACAGAATTCTTGTCCAGCTTCGAGATTAAACACTTCATTTAGACGATAATTTTATTTAAAAAAAAATTATTTAACCAATTTATAATCGACTCAGGATTTTAAATATCTTAGGCAGACGATTTTTATAGACTAGTAATCTTAAGAGAAAAGGAAAAGAAATGAATTTATTGATATGCACACTATCAAAGTTTGACGGAGAGAAAATAAATAAACAGATAAAATAAAATAATGATATTTTTTGAAAGGTATGGTTTTGGAATAAATTTAATAAGACTTTCTTAAAAAGGGTTGATAAAAACATAGAAGAAATGAGTTTTATTTGGAATATTAAGAAATAAAGTTTAATTAAGAATATTTTTAATTTAGAGCCATCTTTTTAAATTTACGCATACTAGAATAATGTTTTTTAAGGGGAATTAAGAATTTATATTGTCTGCATAAAGATTAACAGATCAGAGCTAGAAACAAGATTTTAATTTAATAATTTGAAGTAAGTACGGAATATTATTATAAAAAAATTAAGGTAGTATAAAGGTTAGTATTGGCGAAAAAAATTTAAAATTTACAATACTATCCCCCCTCCTTAAAACTTTGTATGAAATTGATAATTGAAAACTACAAGTTCAGACAACTGAAATATGATAATTTAGAAAAGTTAAATTTTGGAATAAAACTGTCAATCTCAGGAAGCTAAGAGATAGAATAAAAGAAAATTAACGCAATATAAAAAATATTAGCGATTAAAAAAAATAGTTAAATTTATGTAGGAGCATTTCCCTGAAAGACATACAATAATGTTACAATACCACTTACTATTTGTAAGTCCATAGGGAATAATACATACAATAAAAGTAGATAAGTTATAAATATTGATAAGCAAGAAATATTAAAAATTCAATAAAAACAATAAGAAATCTCCTTCATGGGAGTTTATAGAATTTCAATAACTTAATCAATAGTCCACTAAAGAAAGTTCTCTAAATAAAAGTCCTCCGGATCCAGTCTATTAAACAGTATCTCTTCAATAGTCAACTAAATTTTTTTCAGTGATATAGTTCATTAAATAAGTCTTTTTTTGGATTCGAACAACTTTTCATAATATATAAAATTTTCAATAATAAATAGTATCACTTCAAAACATTAATAATAAATAATATAAAAAAAAATAAATAATAATAATAACAATAATAATAAGTAGCATAATAAGACTCCATATCCTAATATTTCTCAATAAGAGTATAATTAATATTAAACTTCATTATAGAACTCGTAATAATAATAATAATAATAGTAAAACATGAGTATAAACAACAGAAAATATCACAATTTGTTTATTATTGATAGGGAAAATATTGGTTGAGGATAAAAATAATTACATATCAACTAAATAATTTTCTTATCTTCTAATAGCTAAGAAAGTAATTTTTGCTAGCATGGACTCTCAACCAGTATTACTTACAATAATTCCTCTCTGCTACTCTTTTACAAAATTGTCAAATTTGGTTGTAAGTTTTCAAAGGTCAAATGAAGATAAATGTTTTATCTACACATGGTTTATAAACTTTAATAATAAAAAACAAATAGGAATAAAAGTTGTCATTCTTAATTGAGAAATAGAAATAAAAATAGTTTGCTTTTTTGAAAGACTTTTAATATCTGTAGTTTTCACAATCACTGAAAATTTACATATTATGTTATAGGTTTGAGTAGAATCATCAGATTTTATAACTGCTATCACATAAATATCTGCTGACTAAATAGAATAATACTAATGTCAAATAAATGAGTAAAGATAGTTAGACTAAAATACACTTAAAATTAATTTATCAACATCAATTGTAAGCTTTTACAATCAAAGTGTACGCCTAATCAAGTGTGCCTGCATAAGGAGCCCAATTTAACCACAAATCTCCCCAAAACAAGTAATATTCTTGTAGCGCTCCAAGAACATACCTGCTAATGTTGAAAATTATGGTGATAACATTTTTAAAGAATAAGAATTAAAATTTAATCTACTGTCTTGACTTTAGTTTGATCTAGTGATTGTGATTGTATCTGAGGTTTTGTTTGTTCTTTGGGTTGCTCATGAAACAATTGAAAATCTTCTGGTGAAAAATAGGGTCTTAATTTAGAAACATGCACAATAACGGAATTCTGTCCTGTCTCATAATTAAATTTATCTATTTTATAAGTTACATCAGAAAGTTTATTTATAATTTTGTATGGTCCAGAGAAAGTAGGTTCTAATTTTCTAGTGTTAGGGCATTTAAATTCTTCATAAATTACAGAGTCTTGTATTTTTAAGTAGGATTCGACAAAATTTCGATCATAGAGTCTTTTACTTTTAAGCTGAAATTCATGAGTTCGCGCTTTCGCAATTTTGAGGGCTTTGTTTACTGGTGGGTAATAGTTCTGTTTTAAAGGAGATTCATAAGGCAATTGACCATAAAATAAATAGGCAGGTGGGAATTTGGTGATAGAATGGGGCGTGTTGTTGTATTCTTCGATGACTTGGTTTAATAATCTAGTCCAAGGTATTTTAGAAGAAGTGGAATTAACTTTACATTTAAGCCTGGTAACTATAGTCTGATTAACGCGCTCTACCTTTCCATTGGTCTGAAGATGATGTGCGGATGTAAAACGCTGTTGAACATGATGATTTCTAAGGAATTTCTTAAATCTTGGAGATCTGAATGTTTTATGCCTGTCACTAAGTACTTTTTTAGGTGCTTTGATATTGAAAATTTGTTTTAAACAGATAGTGTATGTTTCAGTGGTAACATTTTTGGAGGGAAAAGCACATACAAACCTAGTTGCATGATCTATTATTATGTGTAAGAATTTTTTTGTTGAGTTGTAATAGTTAAATCCTCCAACAGTATCCATAGACATTCAAAAGGTTGATCTGTGGCTGGCATAGCTTGTAATAAGCCGAATTTTTTCTGTTTTGGTTTTTTATTTCTATTTCTTCTAGGGGAGATGTTCGGTAGGGCCTCAAAGATATAGGTAGGTCAGATTTTAGTATAACGTGGTTCAATATTTATCCTACAAACATCATATTTATGCTTTTAAAAATATCACTATAAATATGAACTAATTCCCTTAAATTTACATCTTGAATTAAATTTATTTCCCCAGTTAAATCTGAATCCGAATTATCGCGAAAATTTTGAAGAGCCATGGAACCCCTATAATCAGGATGCACATTAATTTCGTGATCATATTCAACACAGTCCTCATTTTTCATAATATTTCCACAAGTAGATTGTAACTCTATATCATGATTACTTGCATTCAGTGTTTCATTATCATAATTATCTATTGCTACATTATTACCAGTATTTCGTTTCATATTTTTTTTATATTCTGAGGTTAAAAATTCATTAGATTGATCCCTGTTTTGTTGTACCTGGTCCATATTTAATGTATTGAAATGAAGGGATCTCTCATTATGTATGGATATACGGCTAGTTATAATTTTCCTTCCCTGTCTTACAATACAATCTTTACATTCTATGGTTAATTTAAATTTGGAACATTTTTTTAACCCCAAAATAGCATAATCCAAATTTGTATTGCATACTAAAAAGTTAACATATTTTTTAATTTTACCCACTTTTAGAAGTACACTACATTTTTTTATATATGTAAAAATCCTTTTGCCTGACCAATGGTAACTGAGGGTATAGTCTCAATTTTAGCATTAAATTTTTTAACAAATTTAAGTGGCAATATTGCAATAGTTGAGCCAGTATCTACAACACATGGTAAATTATAATTATTTGTACATCCATACACAATTAATTGCCAAACATTATGAGAATTAATTTGTGAGCTATTTGGAAGAGTATCAGAGGATGGCAACTCATTCCTAAAAATACATTCTCTTTCCCAATGAAAAGCATTACTCACAACCATATTTGTGCATATCCTACAAGGTCTTGAAGGATATGAATTCTGATTATAATTATTTTGACAAATTCTAGGTCTTTGAAACTGAGATTGCCTTTGGGGAATCCAATTCCTAGGTGTACTTTTGGGCCTAACTGGCTGAATCCAGGGCCTAGCTGGTTGAAAAGGTTGAAAATTTTGTCTAGCTGATGGTTGATTTATTACTTGGTTTAAAACCAATTGGGTGGAAACTTCCACGAATTGTTTGAAAACCCGGTACCATTCGGTGGTACTACTAGGAGGATTTATAATAATACTGTTTTTGAATATTGGTTTTAAACCATCAGTTAAATTTTGTAATAATATACTTTCACTAAGATGTAATTTCCTACCGATTTCCACTTTTTTACGAAAATAAGTTTCTAAATTGTCTAAATTATCTAATTTCAGATTTGAAAAATCAGAAAAACTCGGGATGTCTAATTCAATGAATCTTTCTATCAAAATTTTCTTAATTTGTTCATAATCCGTACAATTTAAACAGTCATTGATATAAATATTTGGCTCTTCCCCTTTCAAATAAAATGCGCAATAAATATAAATTTCCATTCTAGATTTTTCTTCTTCTTTTCACATGTTGTATCAAAATAAGTTAACCGCGACAATATGTTCATTCCAGAGATCGGATCAAACGGTACGAATTTAGGATCGTCCATAATTTTTTTATTCTTACTTATTAGAATAAATGAAGCACTTCTATTTTCTTTATTAAATCCTGATCGTAAAATCATTCGCAATAAATTTCAAAGTTAATAATTCCTATAAATTACATATTTTATCAAAATTACTATATCAGATCCATAACATACAATAAATAATAAATAAATTAATAAATTAACTTCAAATTACTCTCATCAATAAAATAATAAATAAATAAATCAATACATAATAAATATTTTTCCTCAATCATTAAAAGAATAAAAATAATTATCAAAACATTGAATAAACTAACTTACAGTTTCTCGAAAAATCTTCAATAAAATTCAATCGTCTTTAAATTCCTCATCAAATACTTCTCGCATACTCACCACTTTGAAGTCATTAATTTTCAAAAATTTGTCACTATGACTATGAATAATGAATCAAAATTTATGCATCGATAAATTTACAGATCGACATTAAGCGTCAGGAAATCCACAATCAGACTCAAAGCAAGTACTAATTATTTCAGATTAGCATCTTTCCAAGCATAGCTGTGAAGTTCTTTAGAAAGAACATTCTTTTACTTTAATTAAGTAAGAAATTACGGCGATTTTGGCACAAGAACATTCACGAGAAGTCGATTTTTGGCGATTTGCAAACGTATCATCATTTCGTTCCACAGCAGACTCCATTAGCAAGCCGAAACTACCATATAGAATGCCCTTCAGAACATAGAATTCAATCGAACTTCGGCGATAGCATGTTCTTCTTCGTTCCATAGTAAATTTCTTTAAAATCCGAAAAAGGCAGCACAGGCATAAGCTATCCTGTCAACTTTTGAGTAGATTGTGACGATTTAAAGTTAGGGGGGCAGAAACATCATCGCCAGGTTTCCCTTTCTCCGCACAGAAGTCATGGCCAGCGAGAAAAAAACAAAATAAATAAATGTAGAATGTCAAAATAATCACTCCTTGGCTGCTGCAAGTTCATTTTGTTAAACTGTAGCTATAATAGAGGAAAAAGCTCCTGTTGCAGACGATATTTTACCGAAACATCTAAAAAATATTCCATGCTTTACTACATCAAATCGTACTCATGCAAGAGCGCACCCAAGAATCCTTCTTCTCATCTCTCTTACCACCTCTCGAGCTTCCTCTTTAAAATCTAAAAAGAAAATTCTAGAACATTCTCTAACTTCAAACCATCATTCTTTTAGGTAAACAGAATTCTTGTCCAGCTTCGACATTAAACACTTCATTCAGACGATAATTTTATTTAAAAAAAATTATTTAACCAATTTATAATCGACTCAGGATTTTAACTTAGGTAGACTATTTTTATAGACTATTAATTTTAAGAGAAAAAGTAAAGAAATGAATTTATTGATATGCACACTATCAAAGGTTGACGGAGAGAAAATAAATAAATAGATAAAATAAAATAATGATATTTTTTGAAAGGTATGGTTTTCGAATAAATTTAATAAGACTTTCTTAAAAAGGATTGATAAAAACATAGAAGAAATGAGTTTTATTTGGAATATTAAGAAATAAAGTTTAATTAAGAATATTTTTAATTTAGAGCCATCTTCTTAAATTTACGCATACTGGAATAATGTTTTTTAAGGGGAATTAAGAATTTATATCGTCTGCATAACGATTAATAGATTAGAACTAGAAATAAGATTTTAATTTAATAATTGGAAGAAATACGGAATATTATTATAAGAAAATTAAGATAGTATAAAGGTTAGCTTTGGCGAAAAGACTTTAAAATTTGTAATATATATATATTACGTTCCGACACGTTATTTGTGCACATAGCATTTAAAATATGAAAAACTGATATTTTGAAGATTGTGTGTATTTTAACATTTTGTTGTGACGTGAATCAGTTTTAACTATTTTTACAAGCATTCTATGGATATCTGCAGATGCTGTAAGTATATTAAAAATTCTTCATGTTTTTTACGTCCTCAGGTCTCACGTTGGAAAAATTACCATGGATTAAATTAAATTTCTTTGAACCCACGAAATTCATTGAATTGATTTATAGTTTTCAAATAATTTCCATCTAAAAATAAATTTATTTTCACGTTTGATGCCGTGAATATTTCAATTATTTGAAATAAAATTGTGCAAAACAAATATAAGCAAATGTGCTAGAGCAGATCATTCACACCATCATTACGAGATCAACAAATTTTAGTTTGTTTTGAGATTAATTTTTAAAATTAGGGAAACAGCGCATTTAAAGTGTTGTTGAAAAAACCCTTTGTAATATAAATAATATGGTATGGGTGATCGCAGTTGCACTTACGGTTTTGTGTAATACTTCTTTCTGAACAACTCATCCTTCATTTAATGAATTAAAATTGTTATACATAGAAGATAGCACCAATAAATTTATTCTTAAAATAATTATAAAAGGGAGTTATTCATTTTAATCAAAACACAAATGTTCAAATGAAATTATTTTAAAACAAATCCATTTTTTTTTCAAATTTTCAAAAAAAAAAATTACTATTGGAGATATGAATGAAATTTTAAATTTTTAAATGTGAAGTTGTTTAAAATTAAACTTAAAATGCTGAATCATTTATAAAAGTCAAAGAAAATTGAATTTCCAAAAAATATTATGAATGTCAGAAGAATGAAACCTAATTGTATAAATCCTAAAACTGGCCTAAAATATAACATTTCTTCTTAGTAAAAAATCAATCTTTTGATAAAAATTATAATCTCCAGCATCCGGAATTGAACTAAGAACCTACTGTTTGCTAGAGAGATTCTTAACTTCCAAGCCAAGATGTCCTACACATGTTATCTTTTGAAATTTAATTCGCAAAAATGAATGGATGACATAGAGAAAAATAATTTTATTAAAATAATAGACTTTTTCAAAATGTTATGATTGTTCGTGTAACACGAGATATTCAGCTGAAGCACAAAAAATTTGAAGTCTGTGACTTATACAAATTTTAGTGTCAATTCACCATGAACAATTGCAGCACCATTGGCGCTTTAAGCAGCTCATGTATAATGCCGCAAGTTATAATTCACATTATGCAATGAAATTTCATAATTTTCAAGGAAAGAGTGTATGTTAAAAATGGTAACAATGAACTGTGAAGAATTAATAAATTAAAACAATTAAAAAAACCAAACAAATACAGGCAAGAAAAAACAGTCTGTTCTTCTTCAGAGGGAGGACAGACGAAACCTAGCCCCACCCCCTTACTTTAAAAAAATGAAATGTTTTAGGTTTCTGAACGCCTACCAAACCTGCATTCATTCAAAAATAACGACAGAAAAATATATACCAAATTTTAAAAACAAAACTAATGATATGAAATATATGAAAAAAACTTTGAAAAATATCTATACTATGCAAAAAATCTGTGCAGTAGCTTATAAAGTAATTTAAAATGAATGGAGAGTTTGGCAAGCCTCCCCCCTGACCTAAAACAAAACATTGAAATTATGAACAGTCATACCTGCTTCAAGCTCCTGCCTGTAAAAACAACAAAACAATTAGAATGCTCACTCCATGTCCAATTTGCATAAAACTTCAAAAGCCAGGTCTGCATACCTCCCTAAGACTCGAAACATCCAGTCATATTCGTTCTAAAATATAGACTTTAGAATAGAACTTTCAAAAAGAATGTCAGAGAAGCATGCTATCAAATTACAAGCTACGCCAACAGCCCGCAGTGTTGCCAATTATTTTTTACAATTGTTTTTACATAATATCTTAAACAATTAATTGGAAAATTGTTATTATAAAAAAGATTTGCTGTAAATTTATAAACCTGCTTATAAAAATGTTTTTCATTATTACAAATTTTATAAAATCGAATTATTTGATTAATTATTATATTTATATAAATTTTTTATGTAAGTTAGAGTACCAGTGTGGCATACTTCTTGTGAAAAAATTAAAACTATTTCTTTTATCATATAAATCTATATTTACTGTATTATTCAAAATAGCGAAAGAAATATCCAAAAAATCAACATGATAATCGTCATCGTTTGCCTTTTTTAATTTTAAACAATGTGGATAAACATTTTTAAATTCCTGAGTAAAATCAAAATTGAAAACTAAAATGTCGTCTATATACCTAAAGATTTTTAATGATTTATTGTAATTTATTGTGTAATTAAATTCAAAGTAAAATAAAAACAAATTGGCTGCAGTAGATGAATAATTAGTTCCCATACCTATACCACAAATCTGTTTATATATGTTATTGTTAAAATACACATAATTATTGTATAAACAAAAATGACATAAACTAAAAAACAAATCCCTATTTATTTTCAATTCATCTTCTAAATTAAATAAATCAAATATATTAATTAAAACATTAAATAACTGATCTATAGGTATATTAGTAAAAAGGTTTTCGAAATCGAAAACCTGCATTAAGTGAGTAGTGAAATTAAGGTTTTGTAATACTTCTAAACTGTTATCAATTGACCAAAAATAACTTGAATTTTTGAATTTAACTTTAAGAAAACCATATATTCTTTTTAAAAGCTTTTGTAAACCTAAATTAAAATTTTTATTAACACTATTGGTAGTACTGCAAATATATCTGAATTTAATAGGAGACTTATGAAACTTAGGAGTCAAAAATATAAATGGCAAACAGTGATGACTAGAAACATCAAAAGCATACGAAAACAAACTTTTACACTTTTTCTTGTATGAAAAGAATTTTTTGACAATAGGATCCTTTCTAATATCAATTTTTTTGTAAAATTCTGTATTTCTTAATTCATCATTTATTTTATCTATATAAAATTTCTTACAAATAATAGCAAAATTATTGCCAGCTTTGTCCACAGGAACTATTACAAAATTTTTATGCAAATCATTAATGAAAATTATGTCTTCTTTACTGAAAGTCTGATACTCATATGCACTAGAATTTAAAAAGTCTTTCAAAAAATCCTTAAAATGCTCCAATAGTTGAAACTTCCACTCAAAAAATGCCTCCAAGGGCATGCTAAAGCCATGCATGGAGCATTTTAAGGATTTTTTGAAAGACTTTTTAAATTCTAGTGCATATGAGTATCAGACTTTCAGTAAAGAAGACATAATTTTGATTAATGATTTGCATAAAAATTTTGTAATAGTTCCTGTGGACAAAGCTGGCAATAATTTTGCTATTATTTGTAAGAAATTTTATATAGATAAAATAAATGATGAATTAAGAAATACAGAATTTTACGAAAAAATTGATATTAGAAAGGATCCTATTGTCAAAAAATTCTTTTCATACAAGAAAAAGTGTAAAAGTTTGTTTTCGTATGCTTTTGATGTTTCTAGTCATCACTGTTTGCCATTTATATTTTTGACCCCTAAGTTTCATAAGTCTCCTATTAAATTCAGATATATTTGCAGTACTACCAATAGTGTTAATAAAAATTTTAATTTAGGTTTACAAAAGCTTTTAAAAAGAATATATGGTTTTCTTAAAGTTAAATTCAAAAATTCAAGTTATTTTTGGTCAATTGATAACAGTTTAGAAGTATTACAAAACCTTAATTTCACTACTCACTTAATGCAGGTTTTCGATTTCGAAAACCTTTTTACTAATATACCTATAGATCAGTTATTTAATGTTTTAATTAATATATTTGATTTATTTAATTTAGAAGATGAATTGAAAATAAATAGGGATTTGTTTTTTAGTTTATGTCATTTTTGTTTATACAATAATTATGTGTATTTTAACAATAACATATATAAACAGATTTGTGGTATAGGTATGGGAACTAATTATTCATCTACTGCAGCCAATTTGTTTTTATTTTACTTTGAATTTAATTACACAATAAATTACAATAAATCATTAAAAATCTTTAGGTATATAGACGACATTTTAGTTTTCAATTTTGATTTTACTCAGGAATTTAAAAATGTTTATCCACATTGTTTAAAATTAAAAAAGGCAAACGATGACGATTATCATGTTGATTTTTTGGATATTTCTTTCGCTATTTTGAATAATACAGTAAATATAGATTTATATGATAAAAGAAATAGTTTTAATTTTTTCACAAGAAGTATGCCACACTGGTACTCTAACTTACATAAAAAAATTTATATAAATATAATAATTAATCAAATAATTCGATTTTATAAAATTTGTAATAATGAAAAACATTTTTATAAGCAGGTTTATAAATTTACAGCAAATCTTTTTTATAATAACAATTTTCCAATTAATTTTTTAAGATATTATGTAAAAACAATTGTAAAAAATAATTGGCAACACTGCGGGCTGTTGGCGTAGCTTGTAATTTGATAGCATGCTTCTCTGACATTCTTTTTGAAAGTTCTATTCTAAAGTCTATATTTTAGAACGAATATGACTGGATGTTTCGAGTCTTAGGGAGGTATGCAGACCTGGCTTTTGAAGTTTTATGCAAATTGGACATGGAGTGAGCATTCTAATTGTTTTGTTGTTTTTACAGGCAGGAGCTTGAAGCAGGTATGACTGTTCATAATTTCAATGTTTTGTTTTAGGTCAGGGGGGAGGCTTGCCAAACTCTCCATTCATTTTAAATTACTTTATAAGCTACTGCACAGATTTTTTGCATAGTATAGATATTTTTCAAAGTTTTTTTCATATATTTCATATCATTAGTTTTGTTTTTAAAATTTGGTATATATTTTTCTGTCGTTATTTTTGAATGAATGCAGGTTTGGTAGGCGTTCAGAAACCTAAAACATTTCATTTTTTTAAAGTAAGGGGGTGGGGCTAGGTTTCGTCTGTCCTCCCTCTGAAGAAGAACAGACTGTTTTTTCTTGCCTGTATTTGTTTGGTTTTTTTAATTGTTTTAATTTATTAATTCTTCACAGTTCATTGTTACCATTTTTAACATACACTCTTTCCTTGAAAATTATGAAATTTCATTGCATAATGTGAATTATAACTTGCGGCATTATACATGAGCTGCTTAAAGCGCCAATGGTGCTGCAATTGTTCATGGTGAATTGACACTATTACTATATATGATAAATTTAAGCTGCATATTGCGCTTTTATTATGTATACTGTTCATTTTCATTTAATTTCTTGTGGGGTGTGTGTCTTTTTGTTCTTGTTTATGTTGCAATTAGGTCTAAGAACTTACAAAAATTTATTATAAATATCTTTCGAGAATTTTTAAATAAAATGAATATGAGATATTATAAATGTACAAATAAGAGATGAAAAACATGTGTTGTGGGTTGTGCCTACAGTCCCAACGGTTCAGTAAACTATACACCCTTTTGTAAATATAACAATGTAATTTACAGAATTGAATGTTTAACATGTGACCAAAGCTACATTGGTCAAACAGAAGGTGAATTGCATGTTAGGATTAATGGGCATCGTTCTGCTGTGTATAATGAAAATAAAGAATGCTCTACATTTGAAATTTCACACTTTAGAATTCATTCATTTAGCAATATTCGTATTTATATTTTGGACCATGCAGAAGATAAGAATGAAAGACTTAACAGAGAAAATGATTTTATGTTTAAATTGAAAACAGTTTATCCTTATGGTTTAAATACCTTAATTAACAATATTAATTTAGCAAAAGTTGCAAATGTTTATAATTTATTTTACAATTTTAATGATAAAACTAAAATATTGAGAGGAAAAAGGGGTTCTAGGAGATTTTCTAAAAATGTCAATATAATTATTCCTGTTAAGTGGTTGAAAGATTTGGAAGATAATTTTAAGATTACATATAATGTCAAAAATATAAAAAATAATTTGTTTAAATTGAAAATTAACACTATTATAAAAATTAAGAAATGTTTAAGTACATATAAATTCAGGATCATGCAATTTAAAAATTTAGTTTGGGATTTAATTAATTTCAGGCTAATTGGTAGAGATGATTCACAGAAAGATATTGTTTATTTTAATATTACATTCTTGCAAAAAGCATATGATTGTTTAAATATGAATAAGATTTTGGGGAGTGTCTATGACCTCTTTCCTCTTAAGAATTCTAAAATTTCAATAGCTTTTAATTATCAGAAGCCAATTAGTAGTAGAATTTTTAATTACAGGCACACTGCCTCTTTGGAGGTTGATGGGTCTGTGGAGTGTTGTTGTAATAGATCAAATCTTGCAGATTTTATCGATGATCATTATGGTCATGTAATTACTGGTAATTTAGAAATAATTAAAAACAAAAATGTTAGATATTTAATGAATTTTGGTACAAAATTTCGAATTAATAGTAAAATTAGTTATGATAAAGCCTTGAAATATTTTATTAATGATGTGAATAATTTTATTAAAAAACAAAGTTATAAATTTAGCATGCCCTTGGAGGCATTTTTTGAGTGGAAGTTTCAACTATTGGAGCATTTTAAGGATTTTTTGAAAGACTTTTTAAATTCTAGTGCATATGAGTATCAGACTTTCAGTAAAGAAGACATAATTTTCATTAATGATTTGCATAAAAATTTTGTAATAGTTCCTGTGGACAAAGCTGGCAATAATTTTGCTATTATTTGTAAGAAATTTTATATAGATAAAATAAATGATGAATTAAGAAATACAGAATTTTACGAAAAAATTGATATTAGAAAGGATCCTATTGTCAAAAAATTCTTTTCATACAAGAAAAAGTGTAAAAGTTTGTTTTCGTATGCTTTTGATGTTTCTAGTCATCACTGTTTGCCATTTATATTTTTGACTCCTAAGTTTCATAAGTCTCCTATTAAATTCAGATATATTTGCAGTACTACCAATAGTGTTAATAAAAATTTTAATTTAGGTTTACAAAAGCTTTTAAAAAGAATATATGGTTTTCTTAAAGTTAAATTCAAAAATTCAAGTTATTTTTGGTCAATTGATAACAGTTTAGAAGTATTACAAAACCTTAATTTCACTATTCACTTAATGCAGGTTTTCGATTTCGAAAACCTTTTTACTAATATACCTATAGATCAGTTATTTAATGTTTTAATTAATATATTTGATTTATTTAATTTAGAAGATGAATTGAAAATAAATAGGGATTTGTTTTTTAGTTTATGTCATTTTTGTTTATACAATAATTATGTGTATTTTAACAATAACATATATAAACAGATTTGTGGTATAGGTATGGGAACTTATTATTCATCTACTGCAGCCAATTTGTTTTTATTTTACTTTGAATTTAATTACACAATAAATAACAATAAATCATTAAAAATCTTTAGGTATATAGAAGACATTTTAGTTTTCAATTTTGATTTTACTCAGGAATTTAAAAATGTTTATCCACATTGTTTAAAATTAAAAAAGGCAAACGATGACGATTATCATGTTGATTTTTTGGATATTTCTTTCGCTATTTTGAATAATACAGTAAATATAGATTTATATGATAAAAGAAATAGTTTTAATTTTTTCACAAGAAGTATGCCACACTGGTACTCTAACTTACATAAAAAAATTTATATAAATATAATAATTAATCAAATAATTCGATTTTATAAAATTTGTAATAATGAAAAACATTTTTATAAGCAGGTTTATAAATTTACAGCAAATCTTTTTTATAATAACAATTTTCCAATTAATTTTTTAAGATATTATGTAAAAACAATTGTAAAAAATAATTGGCAACACTGCGGGCTGTTGGCGTAGCTTGTAATTTGATAGCATGCTTCTCTGACATTCTTTTTGAAAGTTCTATTCTAAAGTCTATATTTTAGAACGAATATGACTGGATGTTTCGAGTCTTAGGGAGGTATGCAGACCTGGCTTTTGAAGTTTTATGCAAATTGGACATGGAGTGAGCATTCTAATTGTTTTGTTGTTTTTACAGGCAGGAGCTTGAAGCAGGTATGACTGTTCATAATTTCAATGTTTTGTTTTAGGTCAGGGGGGAGGCTTGCCAAACTCTCCATTCATTTTAAATTACTTTATAAGCTACTGCACAGATTTTTTGCATAGTATAGATATTTTTCAAAGTTTTTTTCATATATTTCATATCATTAGTTTTGTTTTTAAAATTTGGTATATATTTTTCTGTCGTTATTTTTGAATGAATGCAGGTTTGGTAGGCGTTCAGAAACCTAAAACATTTCATTTTTTTAAAGTAAGGGGGTGGGGCTAGGTTTCGTCTGTCCTCCCTCTGAAGAAGAACAGACTGTTTTTTCTTGCCTGTATTTGTTTGGTTTTTTTAATTGTTTTAATTTATTAATTCTTCACAGTTCATTGTTACCATTTTTAACATACACTCTTTCCTTGAAAATTATGAAATTTCATTGCATAATGTGAATTATAACTTGCGGCATTATACATGAGCTGCTTAAAGCGCCAATGGTGCTGCAATTGTTCATGGTGAATTGACACTATTACTATATATGATAAATTTAAGCTGCATATTGCGCTTTTATTATGTATACTGTTCATTTTCATTTAATTTCTTGTGGGGTGTGTGTCTTTTTGTTCTTGTTTATGTTGCAATTAGGTCTAAGAACTTACAAAAATTTATTATAAATATCTTTCGAGAATTTTTAAATAAAATGAATATGAGATATTATAAATGTACAAATAAGAGATGAAAAACATGTGTTGTGGGTTGTGCCTACAGTCCCAACGGTTCAGTAAACTATACACCCTTTTGTAAATATAACAATGTAATTTACAGAATTGAATGTTTAACATGTGACCAAAGCTACATTGGTCAAACAGAAGGTGAATTGCATGTTAGGATTAATGGGCATCGTTCTGCTGTGTATAATGAAAATAAAGAATGCTCTACATTTGAAATTTCACACTTTAGAATTCATTCATTTAGCAATATTCGTATTTATATTTTGGACCATGCAGAAGATAAGAATGAAAGACTTAACAGAGAAAATGATTTTATGTTTAAATTGAAAACAGTTTATCCTTATGGTTTAAATACCTTAATTAACAATATTAATTTAGCAAAAGTTGCAAATGTTTATAATTTATTTTACAATTTTAATGATAAAACTAAAATATTGAGAGGAAAAAGGGGTTCTAGGAGATTTTCTAAAAATGTCAATATAATTATTCCTGTTAAGTGGTTGAAAGATTTGGAAGATAATTTTAAGATTACATATAATGTCAAAAATATAAAAAATAATTTGTTTAAATTGAAAATTAACACTATTATAAAAATTAAGAAATGTTTAAGTACATATAAATTCAGGATCATGCAATTTAAAAATTTAGTTTGGGATTTAATTAATTTCAGGCTAATTGGTAGAGATGATTCACAGAAAGATATTGTTTATTTTAATATTACATTCTTGCAAAAAGCATATGATTGTTTAAATATGAATAAGATTTTGGGGAGTGTCTATGACCTCTTTCCTCTTAAGAATTCTAAAATTTCAATAGCTTTTAATTATCAGAAGCCAATTAGTAGTAGAATTTTTAATTACAGGCACACTGCCTCTTTGGAGGTTGATGGGTCTGTGGAGTGTTGTTGTAATAGATCAAATCTTGCAGATTTTATCGATGATCATTATGGTCATGTAATTACTGGTAATTTAGAAATAATTAAAAACAAAAATGTTAGATATTTAATGAATTTTGGTACAAAATTTCGAATTAATAGTAAAATTAGTTATGATAAAGCCTTGAAATATTTTATTAATGATGTGAATAATTTTATTAAAAAACAAAGTTATAAATTTAGCATGCCCTTGGAGGCATTTTTTGAGTGGAAGTTTCAACTATTGGAGCATTTTAAGGATTTTTTGAAAGACTTTTTAAATTCTAGTGCATATGAGTATCAGACTTTCAGTAAAGAAGACATAATTTTCATTAATGATTTGCATAAAAATTTTGTAATAGTTCCTGTGGACAAAGCTGGCAATAATTTTGCTATTATTTGTAAGAAATTTTATATAGATAAAATAAATGATGAATTAAGAAATACAGAATTTTACGAAAAAATTGATATTAGAAAGGATCCTATTGTCAAAAAATTCTTTTCATACAAGAAAAAGTGTAAAAGTTTGTTTTCGTATGCTTTTGATGTTTCTAGTCATCACTGTTTGCCATTTATATTTTTGACTCCTAAGTTTCATAAGTCTCCTATTAAATTCAGATATATTTGCAGTACTACCAATAGTGTTAATAAAAATTTTAATTTAGGTTTACAAAAGCTTTTAAAAAGAATATATGGTTTTCTTAAAGTTAAATTCAAAAATTCAAGTTATTTTTGGTCAATTGATAACAGTTTAGAAGTATTACAAAACCTTAATTTCACTATTCACTTAATGCAGGTTTTCGATTTCGAAAACCTTTTTACTAATATACCTATAGATCAGTTATTTAATGTTTTAATTAATATATTTGATTTATTTAATTTAGAAGATGAATTGAAAATAAATAGGGATTTGTTTTTTAGTTTATGTCATTTTTGTTTATACAATAATTATGTGTATTTTAACAATAACATATATAAACAGATTTGTGGTATAGGTATGGGAACTTATTATTCATCTACTGCAGCCAATTTGTTTTTATTTTACTTTGAATTTAATTACACAATAAATAACAATAAATCATTAAAAATCTTTAGGTATATAGAAGACATTTTAGTTTTCAATTTTGATTTTACTCAGGAATTTAAAAATGTTTATCCACATTGTTTAAAATTAAAAAAGGCAAACGATGACGATTATCATGTTGATTTTTTGGATATTTCTTTCGCTATTTTGAATAATACAGTAAATATAGATTTATATGATAAAAGAAATAGTTTTAATTTTTTCACAAGAAGTATGCCACACTGGTACTCTAACTTACATAAAAAATTTATATAAATATAATAATTAATCAAATAATTCGATTTTATAAAATTTGTAATAATGAAAAACATTTTTATAAGCAGGTTTATAAATTTACAGCAAATCTTTTTTATAATAACAATTTTCCAATTAATTTTTTAAGATATTATGTAAAAACAATTGTAAAAAATAATTGGCAACACTGCGGGCTGTTGGCGTAGCTTGTAATTTGATAGCATGCTTCTCTGACATTCTTTTTGAAAGTTCTATTCTAAAGTCTATATTTTAGAACGAATATGACTGGATGTTTCGAGTCTTAGGGAGGTATGCAGACCTGGCTTTTGAAGTTTTATGCAAATTGGACATGGAGTGAGCATTCTAATTGTTTTGTTGTTTTTACAGGCAGGAGCTTGAAGCAGGTATGACTGTTCATAATTTCAATGTTTTGTTTTAGGTCAGGGGGGAGGCTTGCCAAACTCTCCATTCATTTTAAATTACTTTATAAGCTACTGCACAGATTTTTTGCATAGTATAGATATTTTTCAAAGTTTTTTTCATATATTTCATATCATTAGTTTTGTCTTTAAAATTTGGTATATATTTTTCTGTCGTTATTTTTGAATGAATGCAGGTTTGGTAGGCGTTCAGAAACCTAAAACATTTCATTTTTTTAAAGTAAGGGGGTGGGGCTAGGTTTCGTCTGTCCTCCCTCTGAAGAAGAACAGACTGTTTTTTCTTGCCTGTATTTGTTTGGATTTTTTTAATTGTTTTAATTTATTAATTCTTCACAGTTCATTGTTACCATTTTTAACATACACTCTTTCCTTGAAAATTATGAAATTTCATTGCATAATGTGAATTATACAAATTTTATGTATGGATTCTGCGACAGATGGATAAACAGGGGATATAAATGAATAGGGTTTCGTCAGATGAACGAAACCCAAATAGCATTTTTTCGCTAATAAATTAAACAATTCTAATTAATTTTAATTAGTTTTATAAATTAATTCATATTTGTACTGTAATTTTCACTTTTACTTACCCATCATACGTAGTATAGGGTAAATCTTGCAATCGTTTAGAAAATCGAAAAAAAAATTGACGGATTTACACGCTTCAGATACTAGAGATTCCGAAAAACATATTTTTAGAAAAAAAAAATTTGCCGTCCGTCCGTCTGTGTGTCTGTCTGTCTGTAACCGCTCTATCTCCCGAACAAATTGAGATAGATACTTGACATTTTGTATGTACTTAGTATGTAACAATGGGACGAAGCTTATTTAATATCAATAACCTCGATTATCCGGAACTATTTTTTTCGGACTCTCGAAAAATTCATTCTGATGAAACTTATATAAAAATTTTCGATTTTTTTTATTTTAAGGAGTGCATATAAAAGGCAATAAAATAACACAAACTTTGCATAAAGAACGAAGTCGATCGGTTTTTTAGCTGCTGAGATACGTGTAATCCTGTTTTTCACATTCTTTGATTTTTCATGACCCTGTATTTCATTCAAATTTGAATTCAAAGATACATTTTAATTGGAAATGAGACGCTTCATCCGACGCAGTAAATTTCTAGTTAATATGATTATTATTTTTGGAGTTATAAGGATGTTTCTTTTACGCAATCCTGTATTACATGAGTATTTTGGCGTTTTATATAATTTGTCGAAATTGGCTCATCAGCAATTCATTAATAAATCATTACTATGTTTATTAAAACTATTTAAATAAGCGTTAAAATTTTATTTTGGAAATGCAATGCATTTTATAAATAAGTTACACAAGTTTTATTTTCATATTTTATATTATGCATATGTATGGTTGGTAAGTATTACGATGGCCTCCAACGACTAGTTTTATTTTTACTGTTATGCAATAATAATAAGAGTGTGTTATTTTTTTTTACGGAAACATGGCATTTAAATTTCTAGTTATCAAATTTATTTGTGTAAAAAATCATCTTATTTAACAGACTCGCATTGCGATCAGAATTGCGGATCAGAAAAAAGAAAAAAAAAGGAGGCGAACACCCTTTTAAATTTTAATCTGCAAAAATTTACGAAAATATTTATTAGACTGTGTAGAATGCCACATTTCAATTTATATTAAACAAGAACGAATTAATCATACGTTAAACACAGATTATGAAACACTTTCCGACATATCCAGATTAATATAAATTGAAATCTGATGTCTAATACAACCAACTGGAAACGCATTTAGATACCCAATTTCAGCAATTGTCATCTATGATCTTAAAATTATCTGGATTCTCTGAACAGCTCTGGAAAATGATACATAGATTTGTACTTATTAACAGCATGCATAGAAAAATCTTGTTTAGTTAGGAACGATATAGTGCCGGGGAAATTTCCTCCAAAGCAATTTGAACTGTTTTATATAAAGTGTATAAAACGAGTAAAACATAAAAAAAATTGTTAACTATAAAAACGTATACTAAAATTCAAAATGGTCTTTTTGCAATTATTTCTTAAAGACAGTACTGCAGCTGATTTCATATTTGTGTCTCTCTAAATGATTGATAAATGCTGCGAATGCCCCAAATTTTTACCAATCATCTTGTAAGTAAAGTCAGCGATTTATATCCATTTAAATGCACTTTAAATAGTGTAAGTTTATTAAATTTTCGATTTTTCTTCTTTGATCAGGATATAACAGAATTCTTTTGAGTACCCCTTTAAAGGTGCTACTAATTCTACACACTTCTTATATAATACAAAATATGCCATGGTAAGTATCTTTAATATACCGGGTGATCCAAAAGTCAGGACGAACTTTAAAAATGAATAACTCGAAAACGAATCAAGATACAAAGATACGGTTTGCACCAAATGGATGGAAAAGAAACCGGATTTTGTGTGACAACAAAAAAATATTGTTCTATTGGCGACCAACGGCATCACTAGCAGCATTGAAAGATGCCATCCGCCAAAACGTGTCTGCCATAATGCAAGAAATGCTACTAAATGCTGTGAACGGTGTAGTGCCTAGTCTCACAGCTGCACTTATGAATGAGGGACAGCACATTGAACATTTTCTGTTGTACTAATTAACTGTAACTAAGCTGACTTGGAAATTGTCAACATTTTTTCATTTGCAAATCATCTTTTGGTGCAAAAAACACTACCGTGTCATTTTTTGGATGTCAACGGCAAACTATTTTTTTCGTTGTCACACAAAATCCGGTTTCTTTTCCATCCATTTGGTGCAAACCGTATCTTTGTATCTTGATTCGTTTTCGAGTTATTCATTTTTAAAGTTCGTCCTGACTTTTGGATCACCCGGTATATAAATTGCATGCAAATCTGAATATATTTAAGTGATTTAGAGCTTCGTCATTCATACCGCCAGGATGGTAAACAAATCGAATTCATAAATACATTTTTATCATGGTGAAAATTTTGAAAGATAATCTTCAGAGGTCGTCTTTATACAGACATGTCTAAAATTTTTAATACCTAAACTTTGATTGGCCATCACATTTGTTTGGTATATTTAACCTTGTGATACGACACAAATTAATTCCTTCAAGTAATTTAGAATTTATGTGTTTAATTGTTTTTTATTTCTAGAGTTAAAACTGTTTGTAGTAATAGGAAATACATTGCTATGCCTGTAATTATGAAAATATAACAAAAAAAATCACAGAATGATATGCAATTTTGATATCGATATTGTAGGTTTCGCACTGAAAAAAATCTGCAATTCTGCAGTTGTAATGTTGCAACAATTTGTATGCTTAATAAAAATGTATCTGTACACTGTACAAAAATAAATACATGAATAAATAAATGTAAATGTTTAAAATTAGTTATTCTAAAAGTACAGTAATATGTAGTTTTACAAAAGAATCTACTACTGTTACAGTTATCGTACTAAAATATTATATGCAACCCGGTTCGCTGTTACAAAAAAAAATCTAGGCATTTTAATTTTCTAAAAAAAACTTAGACCTACTGGCAGATTTTTTCATTTACAGTACAAACGTGCATCTTTTATAAGAAGTTTTCTTGTTGTTGCTAGATAAATTGTTCCATGAATTCCAGTTTCCTAGAAAAAATTTAGTAATTTTACCGGTTTTCTTTTCATAGTGCAAGAAACAAATTTCTATCATAATACTTATGAGTTGAATTGCACAGTTTTTTCGTCAAATAATTAAGATAACATACTTTTTTCGAAGAAAATTTTAGTTGCAATCTATGACTCGTGAAAAAGCAATCAATTTTTAGATGTGCCATATATGTGAATTACGTTAAATAGTTCTGGAATAATATTTTAATAATTACCTATTTGCAATTTGCCTTGCAACAATTACTAATGAATTAACGATAGGAATATCAAATTTTAAACTATAATAATTATCAAATAAATTCACTAAAGGATTACTCTTTTGGTAATGTAAGGTAAAATTTACCTAAATAGTCAAATATGATATTAAAAGTTTCTGCTAGTAACGAGAAATTCAAAGTTTACTACAGTTATGGAATAAAGGTGAGCCTCTAAGATTATTGTTGAATATAGAATTAAAGAAGTTGCAATTTCAATTTCAATATCTATTTCCGTTTTATAGAACATTTTGTTACATAAAACGTCAGAGGTGTTGTCCTTTTTTTGGAAGGGGGAGTGCTGGCATTATACCATTTTAAAAAGTATAATATGTTTTATTAAAATTTTAAATCGGTACTGAAATAATAATTCTCTTATAAATATTTATTTTTATACGTATATTTATTTTTATATGTATTTCTCCAATTACAACACTTATTTCTTTGCATAAAAAATCATAATTTAAATTTTCTCATCCATACTTAAATAAATTAAAGTCACCTTCACTTTTTAAACTTATTCAAATTAGAGAGCAGTATTACATTTAAGCATGATCAAATATACATTATTTTCACGGTTGAGAAAATTTTAAACAAGTAATTTCAATATTTAATCATAAATCTAAATAAAAGGGATTGTGCTTTCATATTTGTGTTATATTTCATTTAATATTCTAACATATTACATGTAATGTGTAAAATAGAATATGCAAAATAAAATATTATTTTTTTAAATATCCAATTATGTGAATAGATTACAATTGTCAGTAAAGATCGACATTTAAATTTACGGAATAATATTATTTCTTAAAATAAGATTGTATTTTTTAGAAGTTATAAATGTAATTCCCTGTTCCCAATTCGATCTGATTGAATATATAAAAGAATAAGTTTAATCTGTTCCAAGTTCTGTAACCACCGCTTGCCAGTTCTAGAAAAGCCTCTGCTTTATGCAACTGTTTCAATAGAGTTGATCAACTGTTTAATGCAGTTGTCGTCTTGAAGATCTTCAATACGGCTTTCATTTGTCACCATAAGTTCATGAATAACTCTCGAACTTGGCTTTCGATATTGCCATCTAACTCGTGCAGAGAGTGTTGAAGAAGTTTACAGAAGTTTTTTACAGAGTTACGTATGTGAGAAAATGTGATGTTAAGGCTCTCGAATAAGCATGTCAATTCATCATTTTCGCAATCGTTTGCTTCGAATACAACAATTTCTACAGCTACTCGATTCCACTTCCTGCCATTAGGCATCAAATAGTATCTACACTGTAAAAAAAAAAAGGTCGATCTACTAAAAAAACTTTAGTGATCCTTGTAATTACTAAAAAATTTTTAGTAATCTTGGTCGGTTACTAGAAAATCTGTAAGAATTACTAGAAAAAAGTTAGCAACGAATAGAGTTAATAGTTTTATATTTTTAATAGCTCTTACTAAAACTCAGTTGGTGTGGCATGATAGCATAGTGGTTCTAGTAACGGACTCCAGGCTAAAAGGTCCCGGGTTCGAAACTTGCCTCCGCCAATTGCACCCCGAATGTCTGTAGTGTCTCGTTAATAAAGGGATTATGAAAATCCTGTCGGAGCAGTTAAGAATGTTTAGTGCTGCCATCTATTGCGGTTTTGCCGAAAATCTTCCGCTTCAGAAGTCTGAAGGAAGCCTCTCCGCTTCGGTTGCACGTAATGGTTATTAAAAGTAATTTTGGAGCTATTACTAAAATTTGCTTTGTGGGTCATACTAAAAATTTTTAAATTAGTTATACAAAAAATTCTTTTGTTCAGTTTACAAAAGAAATGCTTGTTTCACTTCCAAAAAAAAGTTTGTAATGGTTACTAAAAAAATCTGTGGAATACAAATTTACTAAGAAATTTTTAGTAACCTCTTGAATTTTTTTTTACAGTGTAGGTAAGACATCAGAAGATGGAACCCACCAAGCCGCATGACATCATTTGCCAGAGCAGCTCCGGTTTCGGCTGCCGCAGCGATTTGCATAGCTTTCCAAAACAGGGGTTGATCATAATTCACTATACATGTGTTTTGTACCAGCTTTTACATTCTTCTGCTGCATAAACCAGAGTTGAATATATTATATTTATGTCAGGGGCAGGATGGCTGAAAAACGGAACAGGAAGAATACTAGTAGCGTCGTATTGCTTCCTGCTAATATTCTTGTAGGTTAGCATTCATAAACACATTCCACATAGGCTTTGGTGTATTTTTAACAAGATGTAAGCACAACCACAGCCTATTGGAGAACTTGGCCGTTTCTAGATTTTTGACATTCTGTTGGTTGATTAAAATCAGTTTCACTACCACATGAGAAAGACCATTACTGCTTGGGCAGGTTAGAATGTCCATTTTTCATAGTGCAATTTTAGTTTCTGCTTAAGGAAGTTTTGAGAACCTGGTATCAGAAACTAAATATTCTGGTAGTGTACTTATTCTAATACGCCCATACAATGGAAAGTATAATGTCCATCTAAGGTCCTGATATTGAAATCGGCATTATCAAATACCCAAAGTGTGAAATGAGACACGGTCTATGAAGGGACAGCATTAATGCAAGAACACTCAAATCACCGAACCTCATTATAACTAGCAGACATTCCCAAACTATGCAGAATGTCTATAATTTGTCAGGTTTTGTCGGGAGGCAAAATGGCACAGGCAGTAAATTCTACATGCAAGGAGGAGAGGCAATGCAAAAGTTTTTGTCCTTGTCATTGAAATAATTGAATGACAGACCATGATTCATTTTCTGTGTACTTTGTGACTCATTGTTTTAAATTGAGTTATATTATCAATTAGTAATTTTAGGGTCTCTGGAACAGAAAAACATAAATCATCCAACGTGTTCTCAGGATGAGTATATGTTTGGTTGTCATACATCTGAGTCTGGATGTCCTCTCTAATAATTTTGGCTAACATCATAAATATCCCCTTTCTTTCCTCAAACTCGTTCTATTCCCTCTTTTCGAACCATGCGTCATAGAGAAGTTTTTTTGACCCATCTTTGAATGTGAAGACTACATTCTTCCCAAAACCCTCACGTCCGTTGACAACGTTAACGCGTTCACCATACATTTTTAAAGACGATCTCCGATTTATTGTTTGCTATAAATTTTCTCTCCTTCAGCTGTTAATTCTTTAAGTTTCGAGAACAGCTCTTGGCCTGAATGTTGGCTTTGATCTTTCTCATCCATGAATTTGCAAAGTTTATCAAAAGCCGACATCATCCTTATGTTTATTGGTCTCCCAACAGTTTTATCAGTAACATAAATTTTTCAAAAAAGATACATAACAGCATTCATGATACCTGCCTTCAGCTGCAACAAAGTCAACGACATTGCTAATTGTTCTTCACCTTTATAGTCTTTACGCTCTTCAGTTTTCTTATTTAAACTGTTTAAATATTCCGAAGTCTCTATCTGATGAACAACTTTTCTGTTCTTCTTTGCTTTTTTGTTTTTACCTTAACTGGAGCCTCTTCACCACAAAACAAACAGTAGGTTTTAAAATTAAAACCCGAGTCTTTAGTTCTCTTTGTTGGTCGCTCACAAACTTAGCATGTTCTCGTTGTGAAATTTTCTTAGCGAACAAAGATGGCATGGTGTAATATTTTATGCACTCTGAATGTGCAGTTAAACTTTTGACATCCAAAAAATATTCGTGTAATTCATCCTGTTGTCTTTTACCAACATTCAGTACTTCACCACAAATCACACACAACGGATCACAATCCATTTGAACTATAGTGCGACATAAAAAGGTAAACAGAGCCAAAACAGAAGCGAAAATGACCACGTACAGTCAAGCGTTTGGCCGACGTCAGAAAACTCACATTCTTCTCCAACTCCCTCCCATGTCTGTATGCAGCGCATGCGTAGGAAATTCCTTCATTCACTATTTTTTATTCTTATTAGCAGAGCCGACGTCAGCAAACTCACATTCCTCTCCAACCCTCTCCCATGTCTGTATGGAGTGCATGCATATGAAATTCCTTCGTTTAATATCTTTTATTCTTATTATTATTTATATTTTTTTTTTGAAAAAATGCCTGTGTGAGAAAATGAAGGTAAACACTTCAAACGAAATAACGATTTTTATTTTATTTTTAATTTCAGTTTAAATAAATCGTAATACCGTGCATTTATAATTTCTTTATTTTATAAACATAAGTTCATATTCAAATTAGCATATTTTTTGACGGCATTGGTCTTCTTAGAAGTGAAAAATATTCAGTTTTGACGTAAGTATGCAGAAAAAACTTCCAACAAGGCGCAAATATTTGGCGACCACAGTTGATCACATTTTGGATGGAAGCCGACATCGAATTTTTTGAGACTATTCATTCTATACATATCCAGGAGATAATCCTGAAAATTTTTGCTCATTATGAATTTCTTATCAATCGACCCCCTCTTTGGTCTAAATTTACTGGGCTAATATTGGTGTCGCTAACTAATAAAAAAACTTTTTAGAAGAGACTATTAGTTGTAATCTATGATTATTGAAAAAATAAAAATACTCGAAATCTATTAACTACAAACATACGTTCTATTTGATATGCATCTTAATAATTTATAAACGTTTGAAGATAAACGATGATAATGTAGAATGTAGGCGTTTATTTCCTAAAATATGAGTTGTTTGTAAGTCACATAAATTTAAGAAGCTGTGAAACAAGAAATCAAATTTAATCGACTCCCAAAAATATAAAACGTCCCTCCGTTAAATTAAGTAGCTTTCATTAATGCGGAACTTTATTAAATGATTTTCGTGCAAGGCGCTGTTTATTGCTAATAAAAGTTTAGATGATTTATCGCAGCTGCTTTTCAGAGACTCTTCAAGATAAGAGGTAATATTATAATATTTTAACAATATATTCATAACTGTTGTAAATTTTGTAACAAATGAATAATAGACTTGAGATACTCAATTGATTTTAATAAATATTTCTCATGCAATTTTTTTGTATAAGGAGGAAAATAAAATGTATTGTTAAAACGAAATTTTCCAAAAATGAAAAGAAAATAAATGTTTTTGTATTTCTTAATATTCATTTACGTTAAAATATGTTGATAGCATGTAATAGTGACTAATATCTAAAGTTTAAAAAAGAATAAATCATTAATATAAATGAATTTTGCGACAGATTAAATAGAAAATAGTTCTAACAGTAATAAAACAATTTGTATTTTTACGATGATGAAGATATAATTTTAAAAAGAATGTTTAGTAGTTACCGAAAAAATACAAATTGTATAAAGTTTCAACTTTTTATCGGCAACTTTTTATTCTTATAAGACTTGTTTCAATTTAACTTATCAAAAATTCGAAAAAAAATTAAAGTGTGAAAGTATTGTGCAGTGAACTAACGAAAACATTTATTATTTATTTTAAGCAATGCTATTCTATGTATTGGTGTATTTTTGAATGTGTTACAGATTCAGTTTTTTTAGATTGTTATGGCTTATCAAATTTGTAAAATAATTTGGCTTTTCATTATTATGTATATTAGTTTGAATATTCTTTAATGCATATGACATACACGAATTGCACCCTATACAAAGAGTAATATGTTTTATTTATTTTTTTTAATATGCGCATAAATTATTTTTATAAATATTTACATCATTTCCTGTTAATTCAGTTCTCACATATATAAATATAAATTAAATTTTGAACTAAATATAAATTAAATTTTGAAAAATGTATTTTTGAAATTAATAAAAAGTTGTTCTTTAAATCACATTGAGCGATTGACTACTTTTTTAACTATGATTGACTAACTTTGATGAATTATTTTTAGTATTTTATGGTATAGCGTAAATAGGATATGTGAAATCATTTGACGTGTAAATTTGTTCAGTGAACTGCTACAAAATTTCGTGAGCATAAATTTCTGAATCTCAAAGTTTGATGAAAAAGAAAAAAACTGTTTCATTTTCTTATCTAAAAATAGAACTTTTGTGCGATACATTCTTCCTCTGACGGAAACGCTTAACAACACTTTCAGAGGTAAGTTATAAAACGTTTTAATAAATTGCTGGTTGAAATAGTTGTGAGAATACGTTAATATGAACAATTTTTAATGAAATGAGTGATAAATATTAATTTTATATCTATTTTAAATATTTGCACTTTAACATCTTCCCTGATTTGCCGTACGTCATACAGACAACGTGCCAATTATGATTTGCCCGTACTACGCACAGGCATCCATATTCTAATCATTATTTATTATTCTCAACAGTAAGGTTATATTTTAAATTTCGCATTTTTTAAAATAGGTCTTTTTCCATTTCAATCAGGCAAAAATTTCTGTTTTGAAAATCTGTTAAAATATTAAAAATTATAATATTAAAAATTCTGTAAAAGATATTAAAAATAGACGTTACTTACACTTTTTTTATTTTCAAATTGTTGATCAATTAAGTGGTTAAATATATTAAAAGAAAGTTACGCATTTTAAATAAAATGAGAGAAATGCATATATATTAAATAAATTAATGCACTTGGAGGATGACGATGGAAAAAGTTTTGGGCGATTTATCACCTTTATCCTTCTGAAATGAAAACACCGTATATTTTTAATAAAACCATCTAAATGTGATAATGTGACAATAAATTCTGAAAATGACGACAATTGCTTCCCGTTAAAAAAATGTTATGTTACACTGTGTTGTTCACTTAATTTATTTCCAGATTCTCATATTACATTATCTCTTTTCACATCAGAACTATTATAAGCTTTCTTAAAACAATCAATTTTTGTTAAAGTTATTATGAGAGTTGGATATCAGCAATGGAAAAAACTACAGGTATTTTTGTCAGGATATGCAGGTTGAGACTGCAAATTATTTTACATATATTTCTTGCGCATAAGCACTTTTATTCTTTTTTTAACGTTGATAGCAACAAGGAATCTCCTCAGTATTGTTCCATGGCTCAGTACTGCTCCAGTGAAAAATCTTTGTAATTGTGGTGGCATTTATTCTTCGTTTAAAGCTACGTGAACGAATTCACCGGTAACTTCAAGTTATTTATTATTAGTTTCTAAACTTACTAATACAAAAAGTATGTTTCTTGAAACAAAAATAAAAACAGTCAATTATTATACAATGCCACATTAATATCTCTTCCATATCTCAACAAGAGGCATTAAACTGTTTCCATAGTGAAATGAGTGAAATATTTTCACTCATCCCCCATGTAACCAAATTATTATAAAAGTATAGAAAAAAAGAAGTATACAGTAAAAAAAGAAATTTCTAAAATACTGCTATATTTCATGTATAAAAAGATTTATTTATTTTATTTTGTTTATTTAATTATTTTTATTTTATTTCATTTTTCTTTTTGTGATGCTGATCTGTCTAATATTTTTTGTTCGAGCACCGTATGAAGCCCAAAAGGGAATCTCTTATGTTTAAAATTGATTTTAAAGCATGGACATATTGTGGGAAGATTAAAGAATAATAATAAAAAAATACTTAGCATAAAGTATTAAGACTCAAAACATAAAGTAGTTAAAATAATTAGTTCATATCTCTACAAAAACAATAAAACAACAATCGTAAATAATGTAAGAAATTATCTTAAACTGACATCTTATTTCAATTAATGCAACTATTTAGAAGTATCCTATGCATTCTAAATGATTTAGTGATATTACTGAAAGAAAAAGAAAAAAAAAGCATTTCTTTCAAATATTGCAGTTCGAAGTAGGAGCCTCATATGAAGCTCAGGTGGCGAGATGTTTAATTATTCTACTAAATCATGAGATTTTTTTTGTATTTATTTGTTCACTTAGATGAGATGTTTTTTGTATTTTAAAAGCCCATGGAATCGTTCTATTGATAAACAAAGCAACACTCAGTAAAATCTGTAACTTTATGAGCGTTTACACTTCAATTTTCACGGCCGCAGACTTTTTTGATGAAAAACGTTCTAATCCACTAAATAAGCGCCATTTATCCCTTAGAGACTTAGAAAGTTAGAAAATCTACAAATGTTCTTACAGTTTTATCCCATCTGTTAGCAAAAATGTGGTACGATCTCATACTTTCATTTTAATCGTGTATCGAAAAATAATGCCACTTAACAGCAACCGTAACATATTTTTATCTTGGCAAAATAGCGATTCTGTGATAATTATCTAACGTCCCACGGTATATTCAATAGTAAGTAAAATTTTATTGTGTTTTAAAGTAGATTATATCTAATTTAACGTACTGTTAAAAAATGATGGGCTCTTTTTTACTTTGTATGAATGGAATCTCTGTTGCAGGCCTCTACCCGTAATTTTACAGTGATAGTTTTAACAATGTACTTTCGATGAATGTCTTATGAAATTTGTTTAATATGAATTATTCATTAATAAAAATTTTACATAATGCTATTCATATTAGAGATAATCATTCCTTGTTTTACTGTGTTTTCCTTTGAGAAAAGTGAACAGCATATAAAGAGCAAGGAGAAAAAATCATGTACACACAGTCACAATACTAATTATGAATTTAATGCACTTTCGAACATTGTAACAAAACTTCATACTAATATAGAATCTTATGCTTAAATGAGCAATTTGGAAAGTGTATAACTCATCTGAACCCAATTTTTGCTATTACCATAGTTGCCATTAAATTAAAAGATTTTTTCTGCCTATCTGTATCTGATCTAAAAATATGTATGTATCCTACATAGACTTAAAAAATTGCTCTGTTAAATGCATAGATCAGATGAAAATTTTTTACTCAGGAATTTCCACATTTAAACCTTGATATGGATGTTGTTAAGAAATTTTATGCGACCTTGTACATGATCAAAAGAATTTGTACACAGCAAGTCATATTGAAAAATAGTTAAATTTAAAAGCGCATACCAAAACTGAAAACACATTCCCAGCAATTATTGTTCGTAGCCTTCAATAGTTCAATAGCTCATTTTCTTCTGTACCCAAATTATTTTGCGTGTCTCTGGAAATTAACGATAAGTAATCTATAGCAAGAACATTGTGTTACTACACTTCAGCGATGTATAAGAATTTCAAAGTGTATAAAATACTGTAATATTACTAAAATGCAATGCAAACGTTTTTTCTAATAGAACCTAAAAAACGAATTATTTTGAGTGACCCTGTAAATGAAAAGAAAATGTTGCATACTTCATTTTAAATGCCGGACATGAGTAGATTACAACAATAGTTTACTACGATTACGTGACTAAATATTGTCTGAATAACTTTGGATGTATTTATAAAAGTATTTATATAAATAAATAATTATATTTACAAGAGTTAGTGCACGGACAGTAAAACAGACAGACGGGCAGATGAACAGGGAAAAGAACTTTAAAAAGTATTTTCAACTTTGTTAAAAAGTGTTTAAAAAGGCTAATTTTCTGCGTTACTTTAAGCAATAAAATAGGCATAAAAAATTACAAAATGCATGAGTGAATATGACACATATTAAGTTCTTATAATTTTTCATCATTTTGCAAAGATAATGTTTTGGTAAAAATTTATCGATAATAAATCGAATGCAATAATCCCAAAGTGATGTACAACTATTTCCAGTTGTTTTTCGAAAGAAAACTGATTAACACATAAAACTAAATTGTGAAAGTTTGAAAACTACTGTTAAATGCAAAATTGGATTGAATGCTACGCTCTAGCTTTAGTAAATATTCTACCTTTCATCATCTAGATCAATATACATGATTTTCGCCATTTATCATAATTTCCCTAGATATTTGTTTGGATATATTTCTAAACAGATTTTAAAATGTCAATTTATTGTGCTTCTGAACTTCTGTTATCGTACGTTATCATTCATGGAACCTCCTCCCTTTTTCCCAGGCCTAATGCTATATTTATCAATTCGTGAAATATCTTTTGATTTTTGAAAATCATTCTTTTATTTGCAGTGGTATACTGAAAGGGATAGCATTTATAATTTGCATACTTTATTGCTTCAAATAAAGAAGAAGCAATAAAATATCACTTTGTATATCAAATAATTCTATATGAAAGAAAAATTTAAAAGCGAAATATTTATTATTTAAATTTATTTAATAATACATATTTATGGCATAATGCTTTCAACAGAAATAATTACGTCTTGCATATACCACACAAGGGAAGAAGGGAGGGGGGATAACTTTTTATTATCAAAACAGCCCTAGAAGCAAACCAATACTGGTCCAGCGTTGCGCCAATATCTCATTAATTGGAAATATTGCCAATAAAACGTCAATATTTCTCCAATATTGGGATGTTTATATTTTGCTCTTATTTAGCTTATATTTGCAGCAAATATTATGCCAATATTGGGGTTTCATTAGCAATATTGCCAATAAAACGCCAATATTTAACAAATGTTGGCGTTTAATTGGAAATATTTCGATTGAAATCCCAATATTTAACCAATATTGGCGTTTAGTTGGCAATATTTCCTATGAAACTACAATATTGGCAGCAAATATTGGCAAAATAAGAGCAAAATGTAAACACCCCAATAATGGAGCGATATTTCATGCCAATATTGCGCCAATGTGCTAATATTGCTCCGAGATGCAGCCAATATTGATCCAATATTGTTTGACTACTGGGGAGTTGCACAACATCGTTTCTCTTTTCTTTACATGTAAAATCAAGTATCATTTCAAACATACTTCACACTTGTTTTTTGTAACAACGGATTATACATGATTACACATATGACTGAAAAATAGTAAAGATAAACATTGAGGTATTCCATATTTTGTAATTAATTAATTTTGAAATTTATTTAATTATTGTAATAATAATATTTTCATAAAAATGGGTAACAGGTAAAAAAGGTAAAATTTTGATGCACAGAAAATATTAAGAGTGAAAAGATAAAACTTACTTCATTTTGGATAAAAATATATAACGATATCAAATGTCAACACTGCTCCTTCTAGAAATATCTTACGATATCATGTGTCAGACTTCCCCCCTCTTCCTAAAGTCATAACATTGAATATGCACAGTCCTTTATTCTATTGCAGATAATGAAATTGTTCTATTTTACGCAAGGTTAGATTTTGTTTTTTTCAGTTAATTTATTATCTGTAATTTGTATTTTATAAAAAAAATTAGAAAAAAGGAATTGTTTATTGTGTTGTATACAGTTGAATTTCGAAGACTTTTGAGAAAAAAAATCAGAAGTGCATGAAAAAATTTCTTCTTTATTTGTCATATTTAGCTAATCAATATGAATTACTTTGTATATCATTTAATTTAATTAACAAATAGGACTATTCAATTAAAACATTTAGATAGAGATAAACATAGTTTAATTTAAAACAGAATTTTATGAATTGTAGTTCACATTTATAGTATGATGTTTTAGAATTTTAGATTGCATTTTGCTTTATGAAAAAGCCCTAAAAATTATTGAAGGTTTGTTAAATAATATTAATTGTACTTTTTTCATTTTAAAATTTAAAATTTTTCATTAAAAATAAAATGAATATAAAAATTCGAACCGCATTTTAAGTAAAAGAACATTTAAAAAAATAATTTTAACATTTTAGTAAACTAAAGAAAACTGCATTTTTGAAAATAAATTTTACTTAATTCTGATAAAGCCAAAACAACCAGGAACGATATTTTTTAACCAGGAAATTCCACTTTGATATTTAATTTTCTTTCTCACTTGAAAGAGATTTATTTAAAATCATTTCAAGTATGCGGTTTTAAAAGTATTCATAAAATGAAAACTGCACATGAATATATGACTGTTAAGATATTTTCCATTTAGAATAATTTAAACAAATTTAACTCATAAACACTTTATTTAATCAAAAGTATACTATGTTTTTTTAAGAATTTTTTGAAGGGAAATTTTGAACGTAATTAAATGGTTCTTAAACATCATTAAATTTTAAAAAGCATTAGAAAGAAACGATACTCAATATACGGGAACTCTTTTAACTATTAACTGTCTGTTTACTTAAGTATATGATTCACTAATGTTTTTTATATAACTTTTTGCGTTTGTGGCTTAGATAAATCCATATATTTGCTTAAATTTCAGGAAATCTATCGATTGAAGAATATGATAACAAATAAAGTAAATAAAAATCTTTTGAAACTGATACAATTGATTAAATTACTGCAATATTTAAGCTTTACAGAACAATTAAATGAATTTTTTACACACATACTTGACCTATTTTTTCAACAAAATTACTAAAATAAAATTACATGACACAGACATATTAAACAATAAAAATTAAATAAAACTATATTTTTTACTTTATTTTCTAGGTTTATGATTTGAATATTAATTCCTTAGCATTCAATATATGCAAATTTTACATGCGTTTCCAAATAAAAGCGTGCAATTAATTGCATTGTAGCTAGTATATATCTCTTATGTTTTGAATGCAGTTTCTGATCCGTTTCAGGCTTTTATTTTTTATATTATTTTAGCTAAATAATAAAAAACCATTTTTCATACGCATAAATGTTTCATGTATTCCAGAAAAATATTGGACAGATGTTTCATAAAGCAGACGTATTTAACACGGAAAAAGTAATAAATAAAAAATCATGCATTTGCCTTTTTTTTTTTTTTTTTTTTTTGAAAGTTTATGTTTCAAATATTAATTACTTCAGCGTACAAAATTACTTATTGTACTGTCGCTACCAGATAAAACATGCAATAAATTTCACAGTCGATGGTCGGTATTTCTTATAATTTAAGTGCAGTGTATAACTTACATTTGGCGTTATATTTTATATTATTTTACTTAAATCGATTCAGATTTCAGAACATATTTCCTTTAGAAGAAAATTGGGATATAGAAGTAAGATATAGCTTTTAGTATCAGGATTAGAAGTAGTAGAAATAATAATAATAATATCAGTAGTAGCAATAGTAGTAGTCATAGAAATAGTAGTAGTAAAGGAATTACTAGCAGTCGTAATCTTATTAATTGTAGTACAAAATAACAATTTGATCGAAAACAGATAAAAGAGATAAGATTCTAGCAGAAATGTCTACTACAATCACATTCCTTATACAAGAAAAAGAATGCAGATATTCCCTCGACGATTTTTATCATAAAATGGGGATGTCTTTTTAGCAAATTTCCAATTTTCTCAACAAAAAAATTCTCTCACATTTGCGTTAATGTAAATATATATATATATATATATATATATATATATATATATATATATATATATATATATATGTGGTATAAGTTATTAAATTCAACGGATCATATATTGTAAAACAATTAATGGTTATATATACATATATATATATATTTATATACACATATATATATATATATATATATATATATATATATGCATATATATGCATATATATATATATATATAGTTTCCGTTTCAATGATATATATATATATGTGTGTGTATATATATATATATATGTATACATGTATGTACACTATCTACCAATAAGTATTTGAAAACTTTCAGTTTTTGACTTTTGTGAAATATTTAAAAATATACTTGTCGGATTCTTCTGAAACTTCAGGATTATGAAGATTATGTATGACCTCAAATTTATCAACATCCATTTGATAAGCAGGGCAATTAGGGGGCCGACAAAAAATTAAAGAATAACAAAAATATTTGGGATCACCCTGAACATGAAAATGCACGAAACAATTTATCTCTGCAGAATACAAATATGCAGATATTGCACAACACGTACACGGATTTTTGTAAGAATAGCATGTATATTCATGGAGAAAGAGTGATTTTTTTTAAATTCAAAAATTCTGGTATGTTTTTTGTTTATATAATGCAGGGTTTTTGACCAAATTTAATGCAAATTTCAGAAATATTGGCAAAATCTATTAGAAAAAAATATAGCGCAATTGGAATTTAAATATATTAAATATTTTATGAAATATAAGTAGTTTAATGAAATAATTTTTATCTTCGCATGCGCGAACAATAATAACGATTCTTTTACATCATTTAATAGTCATTTCTTTGGAGTAACTTATAAAAAATTCCAATCAAATATCGTGAAAATTAAAAAAGATATCATTATTATAAGTAAGCTGTTTTTACATTGCTCTCTAAAAACGGCTGAATGATAAGGGATTCTCCACAAATTGAAATTTTTATTAACTGACTTTTAGGAAATAATTAGTACTATTTAATGAATACAATTTCTAATACAATATTGCTGCTAATAAGTATCTTGACACCTGCGATAGAAAAGGAAAAGAACATTTATTCTTTTCTATCACAGATGTAAGATACTTATTAACAGAAATACTGTATTAGATATTGTATACATTAAATACTAATATGCGATAAATCATTTCGTGCATTTTCATGTACAGAGTGATCCCAAATATTTCTGTTATTTTTTAATTTTTTGTCGGCCCCCTAAATGCCCTGCTTATCAAATGGATGTTGATAAATATGAGGTCAGACATAATCATCATAATCCTGAAGTTGCAGAAGAATCCGACCAGTAAATTTTTAAATATTGGACAAAATGTCAAAAATTGAAAGTTTCAAATACTTATTGGTAGATAATGTACATATATGTATATATATAATCTCAGAATTTGAGAGGAATCTCAAAGTGATATTTATACATTTTGTTGGCATAATAGTTAAGAATTTATTTATGGAATAACATATAAATATCAATGAATTTAATTGATAAAATTTAGTGCAAAGAAAAACGCATATGCTCAATTGTTTCTGGCCACCTTCGCAAGTTTAGAAAAAAATGATATTGTAATAGAAAATAAAAGTGATCCAAGAACATTTATAACTAATATTTTAGCACCATATCTTTAGTAATATGTACTGCGGTGCAGCAGCTAGACATTTATATTATGAACGGTTGAAGATCATCTATGATACGTTTCTTCCACAATTCTAACAGTTTTTTGGAAATTTTAGCTAAGTTGGAATATTTATAGTTCCTCATACGTTTGCTAACTTATTTTCATAGATTTTCTACTTTATTAACATCGGGCATTTGAGATATTTCGGCCATTTCAAAAGCGTAACCTTTTTGTGCAAATGCCATTGCTTACCGAACTTGCATACATCCATTAAATCGTTATCATGTCCAAACGTTGTTATCATCTGTTCGTTCGACCACAATTTTTTTCTCTATAAGGAAGTAAATAATCTTGCAAGATATCCTTACACATTGCATCATTCATTTTGCGGTTGATTTTAAGTAACAGACTAACACACTTTTTGAAGAAAATATTCCCCATATTATAAGGTGTTCTCCGCCATGCTTTATTGTAGGAAAACATACGTCGAATCGTATCTTTTGTTGTTAGGTCATCGGATGTGGTGTCTGCCATCACTCGCAAAAGAGTTTTAAATTCGATTAATGGAAATATAGAACTCTTTTTTAGTTTTCACTTGACCAGAATTTGTGTTTATTGGTAAACGTCAGTCGGGTACGTTGGTATTTTTTTTTTATTTCTAAAATTTTTTAACACTATCTCTTCCATAAGATTTTGAATTACAACAGCATCTTGATACAGTAGACTGACTTATTTCAGCAATATTTTCATTCCGTAAATCGCGAAATATTGCAACAGCATTTTATGCGGATAATCAACTGTTTTTACCCTGATGATTTCCTCTGCATAAATAATCATTTTCCAGATCCTCCCGGATGCCAGAAAGTCCTGTATCCATGGTCCTCGTTATATAATTTTTAAATATCGTTTACAATCGGTTTATCGATCGATAGCTTTGCTGCAATATCTCGAGAATACTGTCTGCTTAAAAACAAACTAATCATTTACTGATTTTGTACACATTATAATTTTGTGGGTTTTACATTTCATTTTTGAATCTTAAATTTTGTTTATTTTACTTTTAAATTAGTATCGTAAATAAAAATGCAGAGAAAAATTTGGGTTTTAATTTTAAATATTAAAATTAAAGTTTACTTCTAAAGCAGGATTTCTCAACCTTTTTTGGTTGATAGCATACTAAAAACCTCTGAAAGTATTTGCGGCACACCTGGATATAAAAAAACATAAAGGCTCTATTATGCAAATATAGATAAATGTCTATATTATTTGAAAAAAAAATTGAATGAGAGAAGTAAGTCCTTTGCGCAAATAGCTTAAAAACGATTTTCCAAAGCCGCACCAAGCAAGTTTGTATTTTATCGACAACTTAAAAATTTCTCATTTTTCTGTCTCTATTTCAGTCAATGCTGAAAGTCCAAATTCTCAGAATTATGATGAACAAAAAGCAAAAATATTTTAATAGCTGATTGCAGGGTACACATTTTTTGACATAAAGCCAAAACTCATCCAAATTTTTATTGAAGAGTGAAATTTATCGTTTTTCAAACCAATGAGCTGTTCTTTTACTGTTTATTTCAAAATTGGTGTTTTGGAAATTACCTAACAAAAAGCTTATACGATGGAAGGAATGAATAAAGAAGATAGTACAGAAACAGAATGTGTCTTATTGTTGATACGACACCACGCAATTATAGATTTTTGTCAAAAACCCTCGCGCTATATTTGACAATCTGTCGTGGCACACTAGTGAGCCGAGGCACAATGTTTGAGAAGCACTTTTCTAAATCATCATAGAGTCTCATCCTCCTTCTGCACTCACACGTACAAAAACGCTTTATTTTTCATATAAAATATAACATTAAGAATAATTTTATTAAAAAATAATTGTAAATTTTTCAACTTCTTCTTTCGCCATTTTTGAAAAGTATATATTTTTTAGAATCAACTAATAAAAAATATTTTAAATTAAGGAAAAATGCAGATTCTTTGTTACATTTCAATGCAACTCTTTTTAATATGTATGAGCAGTATTTTGTAGATTTCTATTCAAATCTGTATTAAGTTGGAGTGGCCTTAACACGACTGTGTTTGCAGTCGAACTTTCTTAAGTTTTTATATGATGCCGTAACACAATCAAGCAGGACTCCTATTAAAGAAAGCCATGATATCAGTCTTGGCTCCAAATGCTATGAGACTCCACTATTAGAATATTGGCCACCATCTTCAGAAACCTGTTAAAAAAAACCTAGGTAGTCGGCGACAGATATCTCCATTTTTATCCAAATAGTCATCTGAACCCCAGACTAAGGCCAAAGCTGTCACAAATTCCAAAATACAACAGAAATCAGATACTCTTAGAGAGGGAAGAAAAAATTGGACATTATCTCATGCATTAGAAGTGTGGATGATCCAAAGCAGCTGCAGCAGTACATGAGAGAAGCTATGGAATTCGAGTCTTATAGAAATGATCGGATGCCGATGAAAATACAATGCATTAACATTATTAATCTGTGTTTTAAATATGTATGGTTTTATGTAGTATTTGGATTTTAATGTTTCATGTTGTCTCATTACTTTACTTCTTTTCAGATTTTAACTAGTTTTTTTTTTAAATCTTTCTAGCATAATGTCATTGAATTCAAAATATATTGTTCTTAATATATATGATACATCAGATTTGTCAGCAAATATATTATGCATGATTGAGAAAATACGATACAAAGTTCTTAAACAAATAATTATGTGCTTGAAAATTTATGGTTGATAAATCGCGCTTTTTAAATAGCTTAAAAATAAAAAGTCAAATTTGGTATTCGCTTAACGGCATAATAGGTTCAGCCATTATATTCAGTAGCTTTCAGAAACATCACACATGATTAATCGATGCTGTAACAAGGCATTCTTTAACGATAATAAGTCTTCTACTGATTTAAAGTATATGCTATTCACAGATGTTTAAGAAGACTATGTTATTGCACACAGTTTGGAATTTACTGACCGTAAATTCTAAATAATAACAAATAGTGCAAAAGTGAATAAATTAATTAATTTGTAGAAAGATTGATATATATTATATTTAGTTTTTTCCATTGCGTTAACATATGCAAATGAGGAAGGCATTCTATAAGGAATATCAAAATGTTCATCATATTTCACTAATATACACAATCACATTTAATTAAAATCCCTTTCATAAAATTCATTTCATAATGTTATGAAACCCACCATATTAATAAATATGAATTTGAATTTATGAAAAATGGTAATAAATATCTATAAATATATCTTTAAAGGTAATTGTACCTGAATATAATGACTCCTAAATGCTTATAAAATGCAATAATATTCTAATTAAAATCTTAACTCAAGAATCATAAATAAATATTGTATAAAAATGCATCCAAACATTTTTCTTTTCATTTTCTTCATTAAAGGAACTAAAATTTGTATCTGCTATGTTTGTCAGTTAGTTATTTTTTATATTTACCGAAAAAAACTGTCTTTTTAAAGATAGTTTAAAAGTATTATACATCATTATATACTTAAAAAATACCTTTGTAATGTAAACTGAAGATAGAATGACATGGTTTAAAGATGTGAATTTTCAATTCGGATGAAAATAATTTCAGATAAAAATAAATGAACAAAAAATATATGTACGTTTTGTCTTACAGAAGATGTTTCTAAAAAAATGTAAAAATAGCGAAAATCAAAAACCTTACTGCATACATAACTTTTAAATGAAGAATATACATAAATGTGGAAATTTTGCTAATATTTATATAATTCTATTATTTTAAATTATTCCAAACTATCAAAATATTATGAAATTTTTACGAAAATACTATCTTTTTTTAAATACTTTGATATTTTAGAATAATTGCTGTACAAAGAATATAAAATATTTTTATTGTTTAATTTTGTTAAAATTTAATTTATTCCGTATTACGTTTCAATTTATTCAGAATATCCTAGGATTTTTATATTTTATATTAAAAAAAACAGTTTAAAAGCACTATAAATCATTATATCCAATAAAAAAAAACACTTTTTAAATGTAAGTTGGAGATAGAATGACATAGTTAAAATAATTGAATTTTCAATATGGATGAGAATAATTTCAGATAAAAATAAATGAACAATAAATAACTGTACGTTTTGTCTTACAGAAGATGTTTCTAAAAAACTGCAAAAATAGCGAAAGTCAAAACCTACTTCATAACTTTTTAATGAAGATTATACATAAATTTTGCTAATATTTATATGATGATTCTATTGTCGAAAATGCTCTCTTTTTTTAAACATTTTGATATTTTAGAATAATTGCTGTACAAAGAATATAAAATATTGTTATTGTTTAATTTCATTAAAATTTAATTTATTCCGTATTACGTTTTAATTTATTCAGAATATACAGGGATTTTTATATTTTATATAAAAAAAGTATTGACTTATAGACTTCATATCTTTCAAAAATCTTTCATGTCTTGTGAAACTGATATTACCACATACACAATTATAAATTTCAAATTATATAAAAAATTATAATACATTTAATGTCTTTCACTTATTATAATCTTTATCCAAAATGAAGACAAAATATTTTTTTCTGGTGCAGTACTTTCTTTTCAGTGCAATAATAGAAAAATTACATTTTAATTAATAGCTTATTCATTTTTAGAATGTTTCACAAGACTGATATAAATTAGTTTAAAATTATTTTATAATTATAAAATTTAAATTATTTAAATACAGAAATTTCGCAACAAAATTTAATAAAAATCATTTAATTTAATATCCGTCTTTCTAATACGCGAATCAATTATGCAGTCTGTTAGACACTCAATACTTATTTTTCAATTTTTTTTTATATATTATTGAAAAGTCTGCTAATTTTCTGATTTTATGTAATGGTGTTAAGGATATACAATTTTAATAAGAGTTTTCAAGTGTACATAATGCTGAATGATTAAAATTTCTTATGTATAACAAGAACATTCATCTGTATTTTGATTATTAGAGAAAATGGCTAAATGGTAATTAATTTCCTTAATATGATTGAATGAATAACAAGGATTAATTTTAAAAATTAGACGTTTTAATTAAAAATTTTATTTTGTTTCCTAACGATGCAATATTTCTTTATACATCAATGTAGATGTATTCTGTTTTGACTTAATTCGTTTGAAATAGCAGTTTTAATAAATATTGTTAAATTATTTTAAAATTGTTGCTCATTTTATATTATCCATTAATTTCTTGTAAATTAGGGGAGATAGATAAGGATAGAAAAACTGCAATAATGCTTAAAATAAGTTTTATTTTTAATTTATGATTCTTTCACCTGATGGAATAATCAAAGCATTATACGTGTTGATATAAACCCTTTTCGTTGTAAGCAATTATCAGTTTCTGACTGAAAAATATTATTTTAGAATATCAAAAGTAAGTAATTACTCAGATTTTTAATGTAAGTTTCTAATCACATTCTTTGTTTCTAACTTAATTGTTTTTAATACATTGTAACTTCAACAAAATGTTTTTTTACAAATGAACGGTTAAGTTAAATCTAAAAGCCACATTACTTTTTGTAAAACCTATTTTTTTCTTATTGAAACTATAAAGGAGGGATGGGACATGTCCATCTTTTCCAAATAATATTTCTATTAAGATAACTATGTTTAATTACATGCAATTTATTTGATATTTGATATTTAAAAAGTGTTTTGAAATTGAATAGTGTAACAAATAAAACATATTATTTAGTTAAAAATTTTTAAAGAAATGGAAAATCAAAACACTGCAATTTTTTCCTTTAGCACTCATAATTTATTAATCCAAACCAATCATTAATATTAAATATTTATATTTATTCCTATAGTATCAAGCCAGGGAATCAAACCCAGTACCTTGCCTTACGAGGCCAATTATCTATCGTGTAAGCTCACTGGGATGGCAATCGGCAAGCATATTTAGAGGACCAATGGATTGATATCTTGGACGAGCAAAATTCACTCGTCATTTGTAGCCCAGTAAACTTAAACAGTTGAGTATAAAACAGGAGATTTAAACTGTAAGCAAAGGATCCGCGTTCCATTCACGGGCTGAGCACTTTTTAGGTAGATTTATTATGAAATACAACCTATTGCGATCAGATACATGTTTGAATTTCTGAGAAATTTTTGCAGATCTATACCGATCATGGCCCCTAGATCCCAAAACTACCACCAATAAAAAAAGTTTATATATATATATATATATATATCACTTTTTTATAGACACGATAACTTCTATAAATCTGCTCAGATCTCCTTTTAACTTTGACATAAAATCTCCGTCGAGTTCGTTAATGGGCAAAATTGGATTAAGGGGGTGGAAATGGGTAGAGTTTTTATGAAAACAGAAAAAAAAAACCCATAAATTCTTAACGAAAACAGATATTGAATCAGTTTAAAGTTTATATTATTTCAACAAAATGGGCGAAAAGTTTATGTGCGACGGATATTTAATAAAATTTAAAATAGACTCAACGGGAAAAAAAATGTTTTTGCGAGAAAAAAATTCAGATTCGTCAATTCTCGAGATATCGAATACAAATAATTTTTTTATAAATGTTCCTAATATTAGCTAAAATTTTTGTAATGACAAGTTTTGGATAGGACCAACTATTACTGCAGAAAATTAAACAAAAATCGGAGTTGAAGAAAAAAAATCTCAAATTTAAACTGCTTATATGATGACTCATTTTTAAATTCATTTTTGATTTTAAGTGAATACAAATGACAAGTTCTATTTCGTAACTATATAATGCGACACATTAGACAGTTTTTTTTTTTTATAAAGATAGAATATATTTCAAAAAATGCTCTCAAAATAAACATTCCAAGCATAATTTCCTGAAGCAATCGTGATTAAAAAATTGAGGATGTATTCAAATAACAAAATGCTTACTTTTTAACTCATTTTAAAACCATTTATGCTCTCAAATGCCTCCAATTAAAAGGTTCCCTTTTTTAGGAACTGTATAATGGAACGTATTGGCTAGTATTTTCATAAAGGCAGAAAATATTTTTAAAAATGCTCTCAAAATAGCCATTTTGAGCAGAATTCCCGAAGTGATCGTGATTAAAAAATTGATGAAGAATTCAAATAACAAACTGTTTTTTTTCTGACTCATTTTTAAATCCATTTTTGCTCTCAAATGCAGCCAGTTGACAGGTTTCCTTATTTGGGAACTGTATAATGTAACGTATTGGACAGTTTTTTGATAAAGGTAGAATATATTTTTTAAAATGCTGTAAAAACTGGCATTTTGAACAGATACTCAAGCGAACGTGGATGAAGAGGTCGATTTATTCATTAAGTCAGAATATATTTTTAAAAATACTGCCGAATTGGGTATTTCGAGCTGAATTTCCCTTCAGATGATTCTGATAAAACCAACTCTTACGGAAAAATAAATTAAAAATTCTTCAAAAGCGACTAAATAAAATTGTTAAACTGGTTTTTTTTTGTTTGTTTGTTTTGTTTTTGTTTTTAGAAATGAACATTTATTTTCGAAATTAACCTCCGCCTATAGACCAAGCCGACAGGGATTTTTGTTAGTATTTTCTTTATCAGAGTTTCTTTTAATTATGTGTATCTTTTACCAGATCTCTTTACAAACTTTCTAAATATTTATTTCAATTTATGTATACCCATTTCCTCTAAATTTACTTGTACTTTCATATTTTGGTCCCTGCATTTTATTCAGTCCAGACGTTCAATAAAACAATTAAACGGCAAAAATTTCTTTCTTTAGTAGGAAGGAAAAGGTTGACGTTCAAAAAAGTTTGATCAATGGTCACGTTGCCACATATACTACATGCAACAAAAGAAATCATTACATGAATCTTTCTTAACTAGAAAAAAACTGTGCCCCTTCTTTTCTGATTCAGGTAAAAAATATAAAATACAAATCTCTCTCATGTCCAAATCAGACGGTTAACGATAAAGAAAAAACAATTCCTCAAACATTTCACGAAACGTCTTCGTCCAGCTTTTTTTTTTCGTGTTCGTTAAACTTTATCAAATCTTTTCAAGGGTTTTTATCCATTATTAATCTGGAAAAGTTGCCTAATACATTTATGTATATTTATGTTAACAATTCCTATAAATTCTGTTCCTATAGCTTAATTGACCAAGTGATGAATTAAAAGCGAACATTTTTCGATGAGGGTGGAAAATTTGGACGAGCAAGAATTGCCAGTAAAATTACCCCCATCAAGGTATTTTGCTGACTATAATGTTCTATTGGGGAAAATGTTTTGCGAACAGTTTTCACGTGATACGGCTATTAGTTAGTAGTTTGTTGGACGGACGAAAAAGTTTTATTGTCTAGTATGATATAAACATTGCTAATAGGGATAGAAATAATATTTTATTTAAAAAAAAATGTAATTTTCTGTGTACGAGACGAAAGCAAGTTTAGCTGAATTTCTGAAAGCTGTCTCATAAACCAATGCATAAACGTAAATGTATATTAGAATGCTATGAAATAATGTAGTGTTATTATTTTTTTATATATTATTTGTTTATTTATGTAAGACCGTACATTTAAAGAAGAAGAAAATAAATAATATGATGATAGGATTAAAGTACTTTAAACATTATAAAGCATCAGGCAAATCTGGCACCAATTCTAGCAGAACCTTTTAAATTTAACTATCAAGAAAAGCAGAAAATAAAATTTTCATGAAACCTTATTAGATTTAGGATCAAATAAACGTCCACACTTCCTACGTTATTGTATTTCCAACGGCATATTGCTTTGGTTTAACACATTGGAGCAATACAAAGGAGAATAAAATAGGCAAATGTCGCTTCCAATACCTTTTTCTGCCCCGAAGTCCCTTTTTCTTAATTTAGTAAATTTATACTCTGCAATGTGTTGCAAAAACAATTTAATGCACCTGGAAGTTTTTATGAAGAAAGTGCAATGTACATATTTTTCTTTTTTAATTATATCTGTTCTTTTTATTTTGTTTTGGTAATTAATACGCCTAAGTAAACTTTATATAAATATAAGATTAAATTACTTTATATTTTGCACATATATATAATCAAAAGAAAAGAAAAGAAATTCTAAAAATTAACAAAATTATTTATAGAATGTTGAGTACTTATTTCTCGTGATATTTGATGAATGAAGCAGCTTATATTTATTACAGTAAGCTCATAATTATTAGAAATGATGCAACAGATATACTATATATGATTATATATATATGAAAATGTAAAAGCAACATTATAATACTGCACTTATAAATTAGGAAATACTTTTTAAAATTATAATTATCATTCAAATTATCAATTTTCATGTTTGAAAAATAATATCAGTCACTTCAGCACTGTGTAATATTATAATGATTTCACTTAAAATAAAATAGTATTCTTCATACATTGATAATGTTTATTCACATTTTGGATAATAAAAATAGCAAAAAAAGAAAATATTATTTCCAGCCAGTGCGGGAGGAAGAGGTAGCTTTCATATTCCTTATTAATTTATTTCTTTATATTAAATCAAGTTACATATTTATTCAAACAAACGAAGCTCAAATTAGTGCAACCCGATTATATAACATTGAATGCTAGTTTTTGACAATATAGTTTATTAATGGGAAATTAGTCAACTTTTATTCATTCTAATTTTCTTTAAAGCGATTTATAAGATTGTCAAATCCGAGATATCTTGAAGTGAATAAATAATGCTACAACGTTAAGGAGCACAAATTATATAAAATAATAGATGTTGAAAAGGCACAGTCAGTTCGCGTGTCAGTTTGCTCTTGTTATTGCTTTGCGACGCTTCACGGCTAATTCGCCTTTGACGGCGAGCTGCGATGCACGTTTTTCATTTAATGATGTGACTTATCTTTTGCATTTTACACTTATTTTTAGAACTGATGATGGGACTTTAGAAGCCCCGAAACGTCCGTTTGCCTTTTAAACATCTATTATTTTATATAATTTGCGCTCCTTAACGTTGTATCATTATTTCTTCATATATTAGCACAAAGTACAGTCCTCTCCCCCTTTCTTATATCATGAAGTGCCTGTCATTTTAAAACAACATGATGGGTGAAACTACCAATGAGCTTAGTCGAAATCTTATATCATGTTCACATCCACACTCACATCGAAATCAGTTGATATATACGAGTTCTGTCGCATCCAAATTCATTTTTTTAAATGTCACCCACATTAGAAATCTATATCTCAGCCGTTTTTTTAAGATAAAGATAAAACAAAAGATACTTTGGAATTTATGTATGAAGATCAAACACTTCAGAAAGAACTTTTTTTTTCAATAATTTAATTTTCATTCTTTTTTCTTTTTTTGTGCATCATTATAAATTTAAAATACTGTGAAATTTTTTAAATGGCCGTCTTTTTGGAACACGCTAGTGGATGAAGTTGGCCAACGAAATTCATTGAGAAATTGATATGTACCATTATACCTTAAGTTACATACGAATCGGTTTATAAATACTCGTGTAATCGCCTGACAAAAATCAATCCGTTTCAATATGTCAGCCACGTTGGAAATATAAATTGCTACAACTCAGAATTTTTTTAAGAAATAGACGAAACAAAAAATGCTCTGTAATTTTTGTAACAAGTTGAAACACATAAAAGAAAAATATTTTTCAATTTCCCGCTTTTTTGCACATAATTTAAAGTTAAAAAAAAGGAAAATGACCCTTGACCGTTGACCGTTGGAACAAGATACGCGATGGAATTGGCCAACAAACTTAATTGTAGGCATCAATATGTACTATTTACACACCAAGGAACACCCAACTCTGTTCCGCAATCCGTGTTATCACGTGACAAAAATCATATCATTTAAAAATGTGAGCCACTCTACAAATACAAAGTGCTATAACTCTGTTATTTTTTAAGATGTAGACAAAAGAAGAAATGCACTTGAATATTTGTGCCATGGTCAAACACATAAAAGAAAAAATATTTCTCAATTTCTCACTTTTTTGTACCGAATTTTAAAATTAAATAAAATAAATAAATTAATGGTTGCCATTTTGAAACAATATGAAGAATGAAACTAACCAACAAACTCGGTCTAGATATCGGTAGGTATTATGTTTACCCCAAGCTACATAAAAACCTGTTCATAAACATACGTGTTATTGCGTTACAAAAATCAGATCGTTTCAAAATTACACTAGAAAACTACACTAGAAATTTAAATTGCTAGAAATCAGCCATTTTTAAGATATAGACGAAATAAAAAATGATTTGTTGTCTTTGTATCAAGGTAAAACACACAAAAGAAAAATATTTTCCAACTTTCAATTTTTTTGCACTTAATAGTATGTTTGAATTTTAAAAAAATAATGGCCGCCATTTTGAAACAAGATGGTTGATGATGCTGGCCAACAATCTCGGTTGAGACATTAGTATGTATTAAGTATGAACCAAATTTAATCAAATGGTTTCATAAATATTACAGTTACAGCATGAAAAAGATCATGTATATATCAACATTTGAACGGAGAATATTTTAATGGTCTGGGGATCATGTTCTGTAAAAATATACCAAAATTTTCTTGAAGTGTTTTTCTTCGGACTGCTGCAATATGTAGCGTTTTACTTTTTATATGGAAAACTATCTAAAAAATGATAAGAATCCAATATCTGTAAAATAAAAAATGTAATAATATTTAATTTATGAAATTGCCTTTTCTAGAGAAATTATTATTTATTCATCGATAAAAATATTTTTAATTGAATTCAACAAGTATTTAACAGGACATTTTAATCAATCAATTATCCTTAACCATTTTTAATTGTATTTCTATAATTATACTTTATTCTGTCATCGTAAATACTTCCACCATATTTAACTACAATCTACATAAATTAAAGAAATAAATATCCAGTCTAAATGTTTTATGAATTTTCTATTTATCTGTATATTATGTATTAAAATTTAATCGTAAATTTTATTCCTATATTTTAAGCTTCAAGGAAACACATGGGATAATAGATGTCTGCCTTCCTGCCTGCCTGGCCACGGATAACGTCGACATTATAACACCCAGGTCTCTGAAATTTATGTAATATGTGGATGCTAACACCGGAATGTGTACTTCGACGCCGGATTTTTAAATTTCAATTTACATTTAAAAAAACTAATAAAACTTAGTGAGTAAGAGAACATTTGCACCTTTCTATCAATCCACGGCCACGAACAAGCCACGTTAAAGGCTATTTGCAGTTCGCTACCAACCCGCGCGAGTAAGTGATAAATATGGGTTTTAACGACGGCTGAATGCTAGAACAAATTTCACACGTAATAATTATTCCTGTTTTGATGATTTTATTTTTCTTTACTGATTTACAATAGAGTTTCAAAATCCATCCATGTCAAACTTCAAAAGAAAGTAGTAATTTAGGTTAATTGCTCCTTTGATGTTTTCTTAGGGTTTGTTCAGATGTGCAGCGCACGTCCAGTGCGTGTTTAGAAGATTTTGCATGCAGTAGGTCTGATTGGCGAAAGGAATTTTAAAATAATTCAGTTATTGCGTTATTTTTGTACTAGTTCAAAACAGCTAAAATCAATTACTATATTATTTTATACTTCCAATACACTGTCAGAAAAATTCGTCAATATACACTAAGTTATCGTTATTTTTTCACAAATAATTTCTGTTCTCCCAGAAAACGTATTTGTTCTGTGAGTTCATTCCGAGCGTCGAAAAATGAGGAAAAGTTTCCGTTTATATCCAGCACGCATGCGCATTGGGTCTGTTAGTAATAAGTTCGAATTTATTTTTAAAATGAAAAACAAAAATATTCTATTGATTAAAATGTCTAATTTAGTTTTAAAAGACAAAAATGTTTTCGAATTTAAAAATAAATAAGAATTACTTTCTTTATTCGTTCAAAAATTCTCACAAATAGAACATCCATGTTTTTTCTCTAACATTCTACGTAATATATTTAAAATTCACATTTTTATACTATATTAATACTAAACGTAAAAAAAAACCCAGCCACAGTTTCATTAAAGATGAAATCTTTCCGAGATTAACTGCATAATTAAAAGCTTTTTAACGAAATACACCAACCCACACCATATGAAATGAAGGGTTCTATTTTAACGCACAATCATCATGAGCAGCCGTAGCGCCGTGGATTAGCGTTGGTCTGGTAATCCTGGGGTCCTTGGTTCGATCCCCGCCTCTTCCGCATTGATTTTTTCCAAACTTTTTTCAAGTGACGGATATTTTTCCTCTTTTGACAGAGAAAAAAATAAACAGAAAATCGTCAATATACAGACAATTTCTGGCAGCAGTGCTGCCAGTGCATTTTCTGTGAAAAGACGGAAGTTTTTTTGAGAGTGTACATGGTTTTCATAACAGACATAAATACCAGTGTTCACTCAGATAAAATTTAATTATTCTAAAATTTAAAATAATTTCCAGATTTTTTTTCTATTTTAATATGAATGGAGCTTTTAAATATGCGCAATTTGTTTAAAAACATCTATGGGCCCGGGTCACACTGGGCGGATCAGCTAATAAAAATGAAAAAAACCTTCAAATCGTTGACGATTTCCGCACACAGCTAGTGCCATCATGCCCATTACAGATGTCATTGTCCACTCATCACACAGAAATTTATAAATTTTTATAAGGCATATTGATGGGCGAAAAACCTCAAAATTTTACTCTTTTTTTTAATAACCGCCTGTTGTCAATATTTCTTTTTCTTAACTTCTTGTGAAAGTTGATATTTTTTTGCATTATTTAAAAATTTATTTCCTGTTATAGATGTTATAGAAATAATGAAAAGTTTGATTTTTGCAAAATCTTGGATTTTTGGATCTTTCCTTATGATGGGGTAAGATACATGCAGGAGTTTCACAATATATTTTGTTTGAAGTAGTGTAAAACATAGCGGAAGGTTTATAAATACTTTAATATTTTAGTAATTTAAAGTTATTAAATTACTAAATATAAAACACGAAAATATGAATATGAAAAATGTTGTCAGTTAAAAAAAAGACACACACTAATATTTAAAAACAAGTAGGAAATGGCAAGTCAAACATTTGAAATCAGGTGCGTTCGTACTATAATGAAATTTTAATTATTTCGAGATCTTGGTGTAATTGTATAAATTACTTCGGATACAGTATAATATTTGAAATCTTTTGTGTGTCTCTGTAAACGCTATCTGCTTTCTATTGTACAGAAAATAATTTGAAGTAAACCTGAAAAACGTATATCAATTTCATAAAATGTGACATATTTTTATATAATTAAAAGGTGCTGAAACAATATTTCCCCCTATACCATTATGTGAAGGAATATTTTTGTATGGACCTATAAATTAATAACAAGTATTCTTTGTAAAAAAAATTGTACAGAATGCATATTTAAGTTTACACTTCATAGATGCATATCAATTTTATTTGGTTCGAAAGAGTGTAACGGCATTTAAAGGTACTTAAGACTGTTTTTTCGATTGGTCTTCATGTAACGAAATACTTTTAATTGTTCTTGTAAATGAATTACACATCCGATATTTATAAAATTGGGAAATAACTCGACAAAATTATGCAAAATATAAGTACTTGAAATTTCAAACGATTTGATTGGATATTTTTCGACTTGTTATGTGAAGTCGGAAAGACAGAATGACGACTGTGAGTGCTACATATTTCCATAATTTCGAACGCACCTAAAAACTTTATGATCAACTTAACATTTAAATAAATTATTATTAAGTAAGCCTATTTTTAAAGTTATATAACATATCCCTGTTATTATTCCAAGTCCTTAACTTTAAAAAAACTCAGTAATATTATTTTAAATAAGTATCTTGCAAAAAAACACTGTTTATAAAAAATTTCGCCCTTTTGTAAGTATCCCAACAATCCATCTTATTTTCGTGATGTTTAAATCCCTTTCTTATTGCATTGAAGACATTTAATTTTGTTTATAAAGAAATAAAAAGATAATTTTATTTTAATACACTCCCATGAAATAAGTTAATGCATCCATCGCATCAAAAACCTTTACGGAAGAATGTTTTATACGTACCAAAGTGGAACAACTTCGTCGTATAAAATATATGTTTCGTAATATGGAGATTAATTTGAATGTTAAAGGTGTTCAAAGTCAAGGGTTAGTAGAAAAATTCGTTAAGTAGAAAACTGCATTTAAAGGGAATTAGATTATTAAAAGTACATTTAAAGGTAATTAAAGGTATATTTAATTACCTTTAAATTACTGTATTACATGATTTTCGGAAAGAAAATTTAAAATAAATACACGGAAACCTATTTAAGGAAATTTAAGCTGCTTCATGAAAAAATGAGCAATATTTTCAATTGAGCAAATATGTAATAACGACATTTTCATATGACGAAATAAAGATACTAATTCTGTCAATGTTTAAAATATTATCAGTAATTTTAATTTATTTAAAAATAAGTTATGTAATATCAATTTATTTCAATTTTTAATGTTAATTTCTAAATTAAACATTTAAAGGTATACTTAAGCCATTTATTTAAAACGTTAAGTTGGACGATATAGGAGAATGTCAAGTAATTATAGGAAATAACCAATTTACCTCACAGTGAATATGCATGCTTAGGTGATGTATTTAAAATTTTAAGGGAGCGGTTAGAGTTGAAAATTAAGTATTGCAAGGAATTAGTCGAATAAACTTTTAGTTAATTTGGAAATTAGGATGATTAGTTAGAAAAATACACATGCGTTAGCCTATCTTCCAGGAATTATGAGTAATTATATCTCTGATGGCTTGGGTCACTTGTATTTATAAAATATTAATTACTTATTTATTTCTTTTATAATACTTTTGTATTTCTATTATTTTTTTCAGATACAGTTACCGATGAATATTTTCAAAAACTTCTTTTTGATATATTCATTATATAGCTTCGATTTTGTCAAGAACTATTATTTTATTCAACTTGTTTAAGACTAAAAAAAGATTTATTTTCAAATCATATTTTCAGAACAAATTTCCTAGCCACAAAACCATTGCTGATAAATACACATTTAAATATGTATATTTATTTGTAGGATTTCAACTTATACATCATTTATTTTTCTTAAGACGAACATGATCACAAAATTAACTGACTCTTTGGTATTTTTATTACTATCCATAGTTTAAAAACACGCATTAGGAAAATTCACGAGCACGAGGCAAGAACACTTTTTAAAATATGGAAAAGGTAGTATTTATATATAAAAATGTTGTTTTAGATATAGTATAGCTATGTTATTGAAAAGAAATTGTGTTATACTTTTTAAATGTTAAATTCAACGTATCAAAAGAAGGTAGAGCTTGAATTACCTGTAAAAAATTATAGTATGATGTAACGTCATTTTAAAGTCTTATTATGCAAGTAATCCAATAACTTAATTTTACTATATACATATTTCATTGATTTTATAATGAGCAAAGTTCGTAGTGATCAAAGGATTCCGGAAATTTAAGATGTTTTATTAGGAGAATTTTTGTAAAGTATTCGTCGCTATACATGAAGATCAAATTATTTTTTCATTAAATAAGGGAATTATTATTTTACAAAAATTCTAATAAATGCGCATGAAAGTACTTATAGCGTTCGAAGACGGAAGAGAATCTCTTGAAAGGAAATTATAACTATATTTGATAACAGTTATATTTTTAACATTCATTGTAGAATGAATGAAAAATTACTTTAATTCGTTTAAAAACAAGCACTAATATTATCGAATGCTTTGGGAACTGCATAAAAAGTTAGTCAAAGAAAATGTATCCAGAATTTATACATAGTTTTTTTTTCTTTTTTTAAGAGGATTTAAAAAATGATCATATGACATGAATATTTTTTTATTGTGCGATTCGTAGAACTCTCACGCTGATGTAAATATAACATTGTTTCAATTACAGGTGATAACTTTTTTTTATGAAAACTCGAACCACTTTTTTAAAAGAAAAATTTTGAGAGCATTTGTAACTGAAATAAACTACGAAAAATATTTATTTTTTAAATAACAGTTTGACTAATAATAATAATAATAATACTGATGATAAATAATAATAATAATAATAATAATAATAATAATAATAATAATAAATATTCTTCTTACAGGAAACTTTGTGATACTTCCGGGTAATCGAAATTACATTCCTGTTCTTTATATTATGTTTGATCAGCTTTTATACAAGTGGAGAGTTCATAAATTGAAAGCCATGCATTAAGTTTCGTTTTGTTTAAATAATCAACAAAATCATGCAAATTGTTTATGCTTTTTTAACGTTGTATAATTAAAAAAAATTATTTTATTTATTGCAGTAATAGAAAATTATGAAGCTCAACCGACATTCCAATAATCATGTCTACCATAAAATTGAAATATTTCGTATGCATAACATGCAATACATAGCATTTATTTTGAAATGATATTGCTTATCTGAGGAAAATGTGATGCATATAAAACTTAGGTCGTCGGTTCTTCAACTAGGCATTCATATAATATACATTCCATTTTGAAAGCAGGGGCTCTCTCATCTGTTCATGTCAGTAACGTTCTGTACTTATATTCCAAAATTCAAAATTTACCGATATTATTTGTTTACAAATACTAAATTTTCAGCGCAATCTCATTTCCCATAAAGGTTTTGAATAATAGTGCGTAACTTGTATTTGCAGATGTTTATGAAAGATATTTGGAAATTTGTTACGATATGTGTAACTTTGGTATCATTGCGCAACGTAATAGAATTTAATAAGTGGAAATGTATTGTATATTTAAAAATAATTTTATGTATTTTGTGAAAGAATGGATTCTTCTAATAAATGTTTAGTAAAACATTGAAATGAGTAAAATACCCATGTGTATTTATTTTTAAATTCTTATAATAATAACTTATAACTTATAAATAAAATAACAACAGGCTCGAAATGCATGTTTTTTTTCACAGAATTGGGTAAAATAAATAATTTAATTGTTATTAAAATGAATTTACTTTTTAATCCATTTTTATTGAATGGAAATTTTATAATTACAACTTCTTCAGATTTGATGTGTCCCACAGGATACACATATTTTCAGTTTTTCTTTTTTAAACGCATATAAATGCTCTTAAAATAAGAAAAATGATTCGAATGAAGCATACTAGATATCAGAATCGAACATAATAGCAATGTGTTTCATATAGCGATTTTTTAGCGAGCTACGTATTATATAAAAATGTACAAAAATGAAAACGTAATTAATTTTACGGAATGTTAAGATACTATTTCTAGAGTTCATTAGTAATAAAAATGTAGTAAACACGTATTTAATTCATGTTTCTTTTCTCAATTTTTTGCAATGTAAAAATATAAAATGAAATTTTAAAAAAATGTAAAGAAAATGTGAAAAAATATACCTTTTGAGTCCCCATGTATCATCAAATTCTATGTACAAAATATTAAATTCATAGCTGAAATCAAAATAAAAAGCTCATAAATAAGCCCTTGGGTTTTGAAAAGGACAAGACATTCTCAAATTTATTCAAAATCATTTGCATATCGTTACATATATGCATTATCGTTACATTATCGTTACATTACATATATATTATTATTAAATATATAATACATTTCCACATATTTAATTATTTTACTTTGCTTCATAATTTATATATTTTATTGTATTTATTTAACCTAATATTTTATTATATGAACTTATCTATTAATGTTATATTTATTCTAACTAATCATAAAACTTCGGCCGTGAACTCGATGATTTTTTGGTATATGCAGACGCCGTAAGGTCTTTAAAATCATAAAGAAAAATACACTATTTTTTGCTTTGCATTTATTTTTTAGCGTACAATAATAGACAATAATTTTGAAAGAGTGATCTCGAAATTCTTCATTTTACCTTATCTAATCCATGATCAAATTTCAGTTACTTTTCGTTACATCAAACATTACTAGTCACTTAATTCAACAGAATAGACCAGCAGGTCATGTCACAAATCTTCCTCTGATCTAGTTCACGGCTGAAATTTTAGTAATAGTTAAAATGCGATTAGCATATTAAAATGCAACTGGTCTGCAAGTCATATCTATTTTGAAACTAGTTACAGATCAGGTTTTATTAGTTGATTGATAGGTATAGTACTGTATTTACATCCAAATATCCATACCTTTGGAAGAAGAAAATCAGAATGGACATCTATCAATCAATCGCTAAAAATTGTGCTAGAGGATGATTTCACCGAAGATTTGATTTGACATACGAATTTAATTTTATCTCTTCCTTGCACCGTGTTCAAAATCTAGCATATAATTAAAAACACTATAATTCTCATTATGTTCCAAGAAACTGACCAGTATGATCACTGCAACTCATTAAGAAACTCCAAAGAATGGAATAACACTTTTTTTGTGCATGCCAGATGACTGCATTTGGCAAAAAATTATAAATTCGTTTTTCAGAAAAATAAATCGATCAAGTTAGTAAGACAAAATTTTCTATAGTATTTTTTACAGATTATTTAAAAGTATTAATATAAAGAAAGTTGCAGAGTGTTAAGCAGGTAAAATCATTAATCCAAACCAATTTAAACGCAAAATATACCAATACAATGAACAAATATCCTATTTGTGTACATTTAGTACACGCCATAAAATATCAAATTTTAGCTAAATATTTAATTTCTTTTTACTATTTTTTCATTATTAAATCGACACACAGATTTCATATATTTTTTTTCATAAAAATAAAAAAAAAATAGTCCAGTGAAAAGTTAATATCTTAATTTCTAAAGAATAGTAAAATTTCAGATAAAAAATTGCGTTTTTTTCTGATTAATTGTTTAATCCATTTTTGCTATCCAACGCATCCAGTTTACAAGTCCTCTTATATAGGAACTATAAATTGTGACGCATTGGTCAGTTTTTTTGATAAAGGCAGAACATATCTCAAAAAAGGCTGCCGAAATGGACACTTCGCGCAAAACTTCCCGAAGAAATTCCCGATTTGAGTATGTATTCAAATAACAAATTGGTTATTTTCTAACTCATTTTTAAATTCAATTTTGCATTCAATTGACAGGTTTTTTTTTGCTATTTACGAACTATATAATGTGCCATATTGAGCAATTTTTTAATAAAGTCAAAAAACATATCAAAATATATTGTCAAAATGGACATTTGAGCCGAATTTAGCTTAAGATGATTCTAATAGACCATTTCTTACAAAAAAAAAAAAAAAAAAAAAAAAATGAAATCAAAAAAATTTTAAAAGCGGTCAAATAAAGTTTTAAACTGAACTCATCAGCGATCAAATTTTATTTTTTGTTATTCAAATGAGTACTCTTCGAAATCACCCCCCCCCCCCCCCGTCTATAGACCAAGCAGACAGAGATTTTAAATTTTTTTGCACAGTCCTCGATCAGTTATAGCGATTTTATCGCCAAATGCATGGCAGATAATGATAATTACTGTATTTTTAGGCCAGGTGTGGCACACATCGCAGTGAAAGGCTATTATTTAGACTAAAATTATACAACGTACTGCAGAAATCCAGACGAAACTTTTAAAAATCATAAAATTAATAGGGACTATGCTCTATCAGCTCTTAAGAAAACCTTTAAAACTGACTAAATCTTTATAGTATTGTTCGTTTGTTCCAAATTTCGTCTTTGAAAATGACAAAATTTGTGAGATTTAATAGTGTAGAATAAAAATAATGCTGGCAATCGATCCTCTCAGATACAGTACGTTCATTCATGTCTCATGTTTGTGTTTATTGAATTTATGATAATAAAACAAGTAATCGATCTGTCTGCATGTGTGCGTATGCGATGGCTAGGGAAATCTACGGAACTTATGAGGCTCAATTTTTTGTGAAGTTAGTATGAGGTCTCTCTTGATGTACCTGAAATTCAAAATTTAATATTTGATTATTTTCCAAAATATTAATTACGATACACAACTCACTCTCATCAAAAAGTCAATTCTTTGATGCTCGGAGAGCGAAAACGTTTGCACTTGCACAGAAGCTCATATACGCTTTGAAACGCTTGAAGAGATATTTAACCGAGTTTATTTCTATTTCTGAATCATTTTGTTTATAATCAAAATTTTTAACAAAATGAATTCTGAAAGTGTGTACCAGATATGGCACACGGTGCAGTGAAGTGTTAAAGTCCTTCCTCCTTACCCGCATAGAAAGAAATCTATATTTTTTCTCCCCTTCCCAAACAGCTATTTGTCTTCTGGTTTTGTGATATTACTACCTAAAGGCAATGCGTGGTAGAACACGTTAGAATGAATTTTGTAAAGTGGAATCCTGTGAATCAGTTGATTAATTTTTCTATCTGCAATACTGCACTCTCAGGTTGAAGCACACTAGTGGTTTAGGAGTTTTTAAAGTTGAATATAAATGAAAATTTTTCATATTGCAGAAAAAAAAATTGAAAGTTACCCATGATATTAAAAAAGGAGTTAGCGCGCGGAAATTGGCATAAAAATATGGATACGAAAGGATTCAAATAAATTAAATTTTAAAGAATAAAAAAGTGCATCATGATAAATATTTTTTTCCCTGTGTATACTATAATATTTCAATAAGATAACTAATATGGATATTTGATGAGATGTTAAGAAATATTTTCTTTTTATTTTATCCTTGCTAGATACTACGCGTTGGATTCGAGCTAATTTTTAGAGAAACTGAACAGAGCAGGGATAGGCAAACGAGCGCATGTCTACCAGTTATATTACAGTGTTATAACTAGTTAATTAAGACATATGTTTCTTTTTTATATTTTACATTTTTGCAAATAGGATCTCAAAATAAAATTTGCGAAATTTTCCATTTAACTCCAAAACATTTTCTTTATTTAAGAAATATCACATAGATCTTGAAACTACTATAAATTTAAATCATTAACCTTGTAATTTTTGGATATATTGCAATATGCCATAAAAAAGAACATATATAAATTTATTTCCATGTAGGGGTTTAGAAGATTTTTGCTAATTTACTTTTTTAAAGAGATAGATTTTTAATATTAATCTTATATAAATTTATAAAATATAAGATACAAATGTGTTTCTTTTCTTTCCATTAATAAGATTACAAGATGAAAAATAGAATCTAGAAAATGTATTAATTTAATTTCTTAATACTTTCACTAATTAATACTAGGAACAGATAGCTAACAATGAGAAAATTTAAATTCTTTGACAAATATTTACGAAAATATTTTAAAAGTATTTAAGTATATACTTTAATATTAACTCAAGTGAATTCTAATTCATTTGGTGTGTTCAAAAGATTCAAAGATTCTGTAGCGAAGGAGATTAAACATACACTTTATACGAGACGCAAATGAACTTATTTAATGCGGAAGAAAGAACTTCTAAGATAGCAACTTATGTAATTATGAAAAGTTTATCTATACCAATTCAATCGTCAAAGCGAATTTAAAAGGAACCCAGTAAATCAGTTCATTCTTGTCTACTACCCTTATACTTTGATTAAAGCTTGAGTAATTCAAATGATAATAATCCAATATTTCAACGAATTTTTGTAAAATAATTTGTAATAATTTGTAAATAATCAAAGAAATAACATATATACATATTTTAAAAATATATACATTAAAATACTTATTAATATGTATTAGAAATTACATTATATGTGGATATATGTGTATATTTGTGAGTGATGTTTGGTTTATTTTTAACCGATTTGAAAAAACAGAGGAGATTATCGTATGTATTTGTCTTATTTACAATAATTATAGTTTTAGTTTTTTAAAGATTCGTCATACACGTTTGACACAAAAGAAAATCTCACTTTGCCATCCTTTAATAACATATTAATCAGTGGCGCAGCGAGGGGAGGGGGATTTGCGGTCAATCCCTCCTCCCCCAGAGCCATGACAAAAATACAGAAATTTCCATTTTTATGAACCGAATCATTTAAAACAAAACTAAACTTAGAATTTCATTTGTTTTGTTCGAAATCCGCCTCTTTGTTGATTCAAATTTCATTTAAAAGTTTGACTCGTTTAAGAGACAGTAATATATATTTTCTTTTAAAAATGGGGAAAGCACATGGCAACTGTATTGATATCGGAAGCTGGTCACTCATTTCGGAAAAGGCCGGCATTCACAAATGGTCATTTCCTGTCACATTCAATGCCATCTCGGGTTTTTCAATACTGCACCATTGAGGGGGGGGGGAGTTAGTTACATCTGATTCTCGCTCTTTTTTTTTTTTTTTTTTTTTTTTTTTTTTTTTTTTTTTTTTTTTGAATTGGGAATGGATTCTTGAATACCAGTAAAAACAGAAAAACGCATACTTGAATGCTTTGAAGCGTGGACTTAATTCCACAAACATTCTGCTGTAGTTACTGTAGTGCTAAGTTGCTGTACACTGTAAAAAAATTGACCCTTTTGCTGCATCGTCACTCCACCGCTTTTATAGAAAACGATTACTTTACTGTGCTACGGAGCATTCTCATTGGTCACAAAAGAGATATTCTATAATAGCTGTGGAGTGACGCTGCAGGAAATGGGTCAAATTTTTAACAGTGCAGTGCTAAGGTTTCCTTCATTGTAGGTTTCGCTATGACTGATATTAAATCCTCTTCAGAAAAAAAATGAAAAAAAATGGATATCAGTGATCATTTTTTTTTAAATCTTTCAAATTCTTTTAAACATTCTTAAAATCCAGGTACGTTTGGAAAGTATATAATTCGTTTATATTTATGTATCTGGAAAGATATTAACAGCGCCGTACGAAAGGGGGGCGAAGAGGGCTGTCGCCCCGGGCGCAGAGATTTAGGGGGCGCCAAATTTCTAACTACGTTCTACTTACTACTTCTTTAAAGGGACTACTTTCAGACAATTTTTTTAATTAATATTAATTCTTATTTAAAAAACGCCCGAAATATGCAAATGGGTAAACGGAAAAAAATGACACAAACTACAAAAGCGTAAAAAAGTTACCGGAAAAAAAGGACAATGGATTGATTTTGGGGATTTATTATTGAATTTGGGGATTCATTATCGATTTTGGGGATTCATTATTGATTTTGAGGATTCATTGGTTAATTATTTAGGGGGGATCGGGGGGAGGCTCTTAATTTAGGTAAATATGGTTTTTCATGCTGAGTTAACTGTTTTGGTTTAGTTTTTAGACATATGATTACCCCCCCCCACACACACACCCCATCCGCCCTAAATTAGATAAACGGGTTTTTATGTAGAATTATCCAATGTGTGTCATTTTTTACACTAGGTTCTTTCTGATAAGGATTATATGCAGCATATAATGCTTGAAGAGTTTAATGGTTTAAAAAAAGGGGGAAGGGGTTACCTCTAAAATTAAATTAATAGTTTTTTTTAAGTAGAAATACCCGATTTGCTTGAAATTTTGGACATAGGTTCATGATGATAAGACATATTTCTGATTAGTTATGGGGTTCCTTTGCTTATTATAAAGGGAGGATGCACAAATACCCCCCACCCCCTCAAATTAGATAAATCGGTTTTTATGCTGAATTATTCTTTTTATTTCAAATTTTAAATATAGGTTCTTTTTGATAAGGTGAACACCTGACTAGTTTTAAGAGTTTAATGGCTAAGTATAAATGGGGAGGGTGATGAGGGACAATTCCTCTTAAATTAAATAAATAGCTTTTTACACAGAAATATCCGATTTGCTTCGAGTTTTTGGATATATGTTCATTATGATAAAACGTATAGCTGATTAGTTATGCGTTATTTTGCTTATTATAAAGGGGGGAAACCAATTATCTCCCCCCTCAAATTAGATAAATCGGTTTTTATGCAGAATTATCCGATGTATTTCAAATTTTAAATATAGGTTCTTTCTGATAAGATGAATCACTGAATATTTTTAAGAGTTTAATTACTAAGTGTAAAAGGGCGGGGAATGGGGGATAATCTCTCTTAAATTAAAGAAATGGCTTTTAACGCAGAATTATCCGATTTACTTCGAATTTTGGACATATGTTAATTATGATAAAACGTTTATCTGATCAGTCATGGGTTTTTTTTTGCTTATTATAAAGGGGGGAAACAATTATCTCCCCCTCAAATTAGATATATCGGTTTTTATGCAGAATTATCCGATGTATTTCAAAATTTAAATGTAGGTTCTTTCTGATAAGGTAAATCCCTGAATAAAATTAAGGGTTTAATGGCTAAGTATAGAGGCAAAAACAGAGGATAAGCCTCCTTCAATTAAATAAATAGCTTTTTATGCAGAATTATCCAATTTGCTCCAAATTTTGGATGTAGGTTCTTTATGATAAGGCGTATACCTAATTAGTTATGAGGTTCTTTTGCTAAACATAAATAAGGAAACGGACGATTATTCCCTCCACCCCTTAAATTAAATAAATTGTTTTTTATGCATAATTATCCGATGTATTTAAAATTTTTAATATAGGTTCTTTCTCATAAAGTGGATCTCTAAATAGTTTTAAGGTCTTAATGGCTAAGTATAGAGGGGGAACTGGGGATAACCCCCTTAAATTACATAAATGGCTTTTTACGCATATTTATCCGATTTGCTTCATATTTTGGATGTAGATTCATTATGACAAGGCGTATAAGCTAATGAATATAGTTAAAATAGGGAGCGATGTAGAAGTCCATTCATTAAACCCTTTGGGGAAAGAAGCTTGCTTTCCCCATTCGACGGAGGGGGATGTCCGGTAGATATCTCAGGCGGCTAGTCTCTTAGGAAATTTATCAATCAGGAGATTTCCCGATAAAGGATTGCCGCAAAAATACCCAACTAACACAAAAAAGTGAATTGAATGCAACTGAACGCAAATAACAAGTAAAAACAATTTTTCTTTATTTTTTAATTTAATGATTAAAAACAATTATGTCAGAAAACATTATAACAAATTTTACCTTTTTTCTTATAATGATTATTTTTCATTTATTTTGCATTTAAAACTGTTTTTTTTTATTTTTTTATTTGTGAGAAAAGTATTATGCTAAATCGTTTGTTGTAATTGTCATTTTAATTTACGGCGAGTATTTATCATTTAAAACTGGATTTTTACTAATTAATGTCCCATATTACGCATCACAAAACATAATATAGCACATTTAAAAAATATATGTTAGAAAATTTTAATGTACAAACTATGTTGTATGTCAGGAACGAATGAACTAGTGAATTCATTAATTTGTATTAAAAAAATAGATTTTTTACTAGCTTATGTTGGAAAGTTATTTTTTGAAAACCTGTAGTTCTTGATGGATCTTCAGGTTTGAGCACTTAAAAAATTTTTAAAAACACATTTAAATTTAAAAAAAAAACGATTTTAAGAAATCGTTTAAGATTTTTCTTTGTTACGATATTTATAGAATACTGAAAAATGCTATGCAGAAACATAAACCACAGTTTTAAATGCAAGCAGCTATTAAGGATATATAGAAAAACCCTTAAAAATATTCAGGGATTCACTTTATGAGAATAAACCTATAGACAAAATTTGAAATACATCGAATAATTGCGCATAAAAAATTATCTAATTTAAGGGGGGAATTATCGCCCCTCCCCTTTATAATTAGCAAAAGAACAAATCCAAAAATGGAACCTAAACAGTTAACTGAGCATGAAAAACCTATTTACCTAAATTAAGAGCCGACCCCCGACCCCCCCCCTTTTAATACATAATCAATAAATCCCCAAGATCAATAATAAATCCTAAAAATCAATTTCTTGTCACTTTTTTTGTCAAAATTTTTTTCTTATCGTTTTTTTCCCGGTAACATATTTCCGTGTCACCTTTTTTCCGTTTTTGTAGTTTATGTCACTTTTTTTCCAAGATTCAGGCAAGTAGATATCATGATTAAAGATCTATGTTATTGATACATGTTCTTCATTCCCTGATAAGATCTTTCAGAAGACGATTCTCACAGTGGACGATTTGAAACAAATTTGCGGAGTGGTAGCAACAAAAAGGAGAAAAAAAGGTTGTCATGCGATCAAAACCGCTTATAACTCGTTAACTAATTTATTTATTAAAAAAAGCAACTTTTTTTTTATCTATAAGCAACTTTATCCCCCCCCCCCCAATGAGCCAAATTCTGGCTGCGCCACTGCATTAATAACAATTCGTTTCCTCATGAAAATGCAAATTTGTATGTTCCCTAGTGTACCCAATCACGAACGTAAAACATGATGTCAATCCGAAAAGTATTTTTACAGGCTAACCCGAGTTGCTGAAGATTTTCATCTTCTTGTCTGACCGGAAGTGAAAAAGTTGTCATAGTTCTCCTAGAAGTATTTATAAGGAAGCCTTTTGGTATTCTCTGTGGGATTTTGTTGTTAAAATTTGAGATGGTTGATCGCTTTCTAAAGGTCAGTCCGTGAATACCTACTTTTTGACCCCCAAACACTTTGAAAATATAGCTGGTTTCAGGGTTTTTTCTGACTTTTGAGCAACATCAGCGATTTGGCGAATAAGAAATAATAAACAGTAGCGAAATGAAAAAAAAAATAACAAAATAGATTTGCTCTAAAACACTGAAAAATCTAAATTTAACCCCTTATCCTTTTTTTCAATGTGTTCTAAAATATTATAATTTTCTGTCATTGCTTAGAAAACAGAAATTCTACTATATATTACAAAAACCATTAAAAATAGGTACATGCTAAATGTCTTCTAAATATCTAAATGTTTCAAATGTTCTTTTAGCGGTAAATTGCTATGAGATTTTTACTATAACTTATAGGAAAAATTGATGATTGGTCAATGATACTTTGCAGAACGGTATATGGCAAATACAACGGCGTATTTTTGCGAAACTTTTCTCTATTTGGAGATTGATGCGAGTAATTTTAGCTGTAATTTTACCAGGGCATAGATAGTAATAAACTAACAACGAAATACTTATCGTATAATCCTTTCTATGTATTTGGCTGTTACTAAGCTGAATTTGTGTTGAATCAGCATCTCTATAAATAATAATGTAAATGGCACGGTGCTATTTAAGATGAAAAGCGACATCAATCGTACAGTAACGTAGATAAGAATCTCAACTCTAACCATATACAAAAAAATGAGCAGAAATAGAGCAGTTGCAAATTGGCGCGTCTGATTCTTAATTTACTCACAAAATGAAGGAGTTTATCGTGATTTGGCGCAATGTTGAGCGGCAGTGAGAACCCTGGCTGGTTTCACGCATGTTTAAATATAAACCTAAATTTCCATTACCACAATTAAAACGAGAAAGAAAAAATTCTTTAAATTATAGGTATAAGTATATATTATATACATGAATGAACCTGTTCAACAGTTGAGAATATTAAACACTTTCTATTCATGTATACATTCATTCATCAGTGAATTTGATATACGCAAAAAAATCCTGATTCACGGCAGTCTTTTGTAGAAATCACATTGAAATTTTTATGTGATTTTGTTATTGGTAACCAATCAATTTTAAATATGTAATACACGGTAAATGGTCAATCTTTCATCTCTTAAATGTGGCCATACTTCTTATGGCAATTTCGATAACTTGGGATATTTTCCATGTATCACATCAAATAAGGTCTGAGATTGTCCAAAAAAATGATTTCATTTTACATGTGCATGGAATAATCAAGATTTTTAAATATCTGCTACACTGCTTAGATATAATCACAAAGAAACGCATCCCTTCCAACGACAATTTATCCAGTAATTCTGAAATCTGTGTACACAAAGTGCGCTTTTTTAAATTATCTTTTATTCTTTAATATATTTAGTGCGAAACAATAATCGCTTAGAGCTAATTTTTTGATATATTTTTAAAATTTTAATTGTTTTTTTTTCTTGAGAAGTACTTCCAAACAATGAGCAATCTTAAAAAGGCAAACCCGAAATAAATTACTAATATATATAGGATATACTTCAACATTTCCGAAAAGAAAAAAAACATGTAATTCTTTTAATTCTAATACTGATGTTTTTTTGTTTTGTTTTGTTATTTTTTTGTAACAATGTTTTTTGTTTTTTGTAAAGTGAAATAATCAAGACATTTTATAAAATTAACAGTTATTTTTGTTATAACATAAATATTAATCAATATCTCATGAAACATATTTGACTTTACGTATTTAAAATTGTAAATAAAAAATAATTTAAAAATAATTTTTGTATTTCAGCTTAAATATAATTTTAACATTTTATATTTATTTGCTATAAAACAAATTCCATCCAGCATATCATTTCATAAATCTAAACTTTCTAAAAGTCTCTGACTGTATTCGTGTATTCAATAGTACTAAAATAAGTACATAATTCCGAGTATCATTTCAAGTTTGTCTATTTCCTTTTATTAATTTATTGAAATCGGAAAATGGTGATTGATCATAAATTTAAAATAGAACAAATCTAATTTCATCGCTTTCGAGATGTAATGAAATGGAAATGCTAGATATCAGTTATGAATTCGAAATTAACCGGATACGAATATCTGAAGAGGAAATGAAAGACGAAAGTGAAATTTCCACATTTTAAACCAAATGAACTATCAATGCATGTTTTACGCTTCATAGGGATAAATCAACTTTTAAAGACGTTGATGTAGTCTTTTGAAAATCTTTTACTACTTTCGTAATTTATAGCATAAGTTTTAAGTGATAGTGCGAAATAAATTTATAATGTAAAAAGTGGTATTGGATTAAATGAAAAAGCTCAGAAGCTTGTATTTCAAATAAATATAATTGAGTAAAAGGTGTATCCATAAAAAAGATTACATGTTAATCGAATATCTTTCTTTAAGTACATTATACCGAAACTAAAACAAATTTTAAAATATCTAAGTAGATTTCTATTCTTAAACAAACAAACAAACAAAAATGCAAAAAATAAAAAAAAATAAAAAAATAATAAATAAAAAATAAAAAAAACCTTTTAATTTTTTGTTAACCACTCTGCTAGAAAAAGTCATTAAAGAAAGTGCACAAAATCTGAACTTATTTGGCACCTCTGTTTATACATAAAAAGTGAAATTTGAACTGTATGTAAAAAAAAAAAAATCGGCATAAAATGCGCTTGTTTGAAAATATCAGGAGCATCAGCTTTTATTAGAAAGAAGATTTCGTCATTTTTCTTTCATCTGAGGAGGCCAGAACCCAATCTTGTGGTATGAGAAAAGAGCGTTCTACCTATCATGCTACGGGGTTCCGTAATCTTAAGCTATATTAAATGAAGGTAATGAAGCTTATACTGCTGTGTGTTGATATCATTACACGATACACTATGGTTGCACTATAGAAAATAGTAGATATACTGTAGATTAATGACTTTAGAGTATCGAATATATAACATATTGGTACACTATTAAAAATATGGCTTGATTAATATAATTCAATAAAGAAAATTTTTTGCTTAGTAATTGAAATATTTGTTGCACAGAAATAAATAATTTCGATGTATGTTTTAGATAGTGAGATATAAATTATCCATTTGATGTGGGAGTTTAAAACATTAACGGTTATTGGATTTTGAGGGGTGGGGGGACTCAATGATATAGATTTTCACTTTAATTGTTAGAAACATGTTTCTTAAACTAAAAGTGCTTTTTAAATTAAAAAAAATAACTGGCTAAATTTTCTTTTTGACAGCTTTTTTTTAACACTATTCTTTTGCTATATCGAATGACACAATCGTACAATATTTATAAGCCTCCAAAGTTTCTTTAATCTTCTCACGAAGAGAGGAGAATGCAGTCAGAGTACTCCGCCCCTCGTGAAAACCATGTTGGTCCCCGTCGAGGTATGAAGCAGCCTCGAGCATTACTGTGATTCTAAGTTTCAGCAGCCTCTCATAGACCTTTGCTATAATAGGCAACAGGGTTATTTGTCGATATGAACGATAACAGCCCTCAGGCTTATTTCTTTTCTTAAAGAAAAAAAAACTCCCTTCTTCTAGCTGACCGGGAAATGTGCATATTTAAGATGTTAAAAATTAACAACATTAAAAAATTAACATTATAACACAGATTCTTCACAATTAGCGCATCCACATTGTCAAAACCAGGAGCTTTGTTATTATGTTGTTGTTTCAAAACAAAATTTAGTTCTTTCTTGGAAAAAGGGCGAAAATCTGGATCATCCGTGTAATCCGATGAGCTTACATAACTATTAGTGTTTTCAGGTACATTGTCAACCTTAAAATGTTCAATCATTAACTGATGAGCTATGTCATCCTATGCGTCAAAAAAGGATGAATTCTCCATGGTAGAAAAAGCCATATCTTGGTAGTTAAATTTTTTACCAGAGATGAACTGAAAAACGTTACCATATGCTTCATCAGTTCGCTGACAATAATCTAACCAACTGGAACGCTTCGCTTTTCTAATTTTTCTTTTATATTCACGACTTAATACCGTAATTTCGGGTGTATAAGCCGCGGATCAAACAATTCTTTTTCGACCCAGAATTTTTTAAAAAATGAATGTTACTGCTTAGATCGCCGTAAATATTTGTGTTCAATCACTAAATAAGATTTCTGGGTCAAAAAAGAATTGTTTGAGCCGCGGCTTATACACCCGAAATTACAGTATATACGATAATATATACGATTCTCTATATACAGGATTGTCTAAATTCTTTCTATAATGTTTATAAGCAGCAGTGACTTTATTTCTCAATACTCTCAGTTCAGTAGTATACCAAGAAATGGTGGGTTTATAGGAAATACTGCCCCGACGAAAGGATCTTTGAAGTACATATTGGAGGTATTCATTGAAATTTTCAATCCAATCGTCCAGAGAAGCCGGACCATGCACTATCATTAGTGATGTACATAGTAAATCTTTTTTCACTGAATAATTTATTAAATTTGTGCATTGATTAATTCTTTATTTTGAACCTATCATAGGTTCTAAAAACTGGATTCAAACACAACGAAAACATTATATATCGATGATCTGAGAAAGAAAACACTGTATCATCAAAAGGCCAATTCTGTAGAAAGGGAATAATATCAATCCCCAAGAGGGTAAGATCAGGTCTTCAAAGTTGATTGTCGTGAAAATAAGAATGGGGAGCATCTGAAGTATTCACAAGTCTAAGATCCGTCATCAAAATTTCTGTTCTATTATCTTCACATTTATAGCCAAGTATACGCAACATTAAAGTCAAAGACGGTAATTATACGAGTAGTATTCTGATAATCATTAATCTATGAAGACATATCTTTGTCAAGATCACTAGAACATGAAGAATATAAAGATCCAATAATCAAAGGTCCCTGACTAAGAGTTATCGTAATAAAAACTGAATTATGCGAACAAAAGCCCTTCACAATAGACAATGACGAGTCTGTACAAAGTATCATTGAAGTAAGAGAAATAGATGGATAACAAATCCACCCCGGAGGGAGTCCAGAAAAGTACCGTTACGAGTATATAGATCCTGACATAAGAAAAAATGTACACCATTACTCCCAGCATACGAAGCCAAAGCATCGTTTGCATTTGAGCAGTGGTTCGAATTAATTTGAACTATGACCAATTCACCAGAGTCAAGATAAGCCTTTGAAACTGCTGTTATAATCTTCTAGATAAAAGATCCCGCCTATACTCCTTGTAACATGGACAATCATAACTGTCGGCTGTATGCGCCGTATATGTCCCATCGTCCTTTCCCATACAATTGACACATTATTCTACTGTAATAAAACAATGCTTCAAGCCATGATTACCGGCGCATTTTACACCTTTTTGATCTTCTGAACATTTAGAATTCACACGCCCAAAAGCCTGGCAGCGAAAGCAACGCAATATCTGTACAAAATTGACAATCCGATACCTTTCTAAGTTAATGCAAATACTACACCTCATAAGCAACTTTTTCGCACTAGCATCGTCCACATCCAAAATCCAGTTCTCTTTACCCTGACGGGTAGGATAGTGTCTAATAATATCAAAATCACGAGCATGGTCCTGGCCTCCATCCACAAGAGCTTGTTTCACCGAATCCCTCACTTCATCATCAACCACATCACCATCCACACTCAAAACCAAAAGTCTGTGGCGCCGCCTCTTCGGAACCGAAACTGTAAATTTATTCTTTATAAGATCAACTTTCTCTATAACATTCCTTAATTTTTCTGTATCTTCCTTAGTCTTCATTCTCAAAATCAGTTGACCCGACTTGGTCGATGCCACATCATGTGGCTTTGGCGCATCGGCATTATCTCTCCATACTTGTGTTACATCCTTTTTCACCAACGTGACATCATCACCTTTTTTGGGCGTAACCTTAACCGAAAAACTTTGATCACGCCAATCACTTGTCTTTTTCAAAGTAGGAATCTCCTGTAAATTTAAAGTTTCAGGCCTATCCCCAGACACGCGTCGCACCAAGGCCTCAATCAAAGGCCTTATTATCCGTTATTGTCGTTCTAACTTAAGTTTCGTTCGCCACGCTCTCTCTGTGAGCCTTAACCAGTCTAATATTTATGTAATCAAAACATTTTTTTTAACATTTTCATAATTTCAATAGTAATCTTATCCTTCTGCGCGTCGAAAGTATCATATATGAAAACATTTTCCTTCTGAATCGAAATTGGATAGTCCTCCTCCTCTCTCTCTTCCAAAAATTTATCTATTCTAGCCATTTTTCAATATGTACTGCCCTCAAAACAATAAAAAATCCACTAACAAAGAAACCACCGTCGATATTTAACAACCGATTATAAACACAATAACCGTCAGAAACCGATTACAAACGGAAAGAACTTTTAGTAATTCAGAAAAATAATCCACAATAAAAAAATAAAGAGAGTCATGTAGCAGGATAACGCCACCACCAAACTCATCCAAACAAGAAAACTAACGACAAGGAGAAGCAGAAAAACCACTCATCACAATTCGAAAAAAAGAAGGCGAAGTAAATAAAGAAGTGGAAATTACCCACCAGAAAGAAAAAGGTAAATTACCAATAAACTACTTAAAATGATACAAAAATATTTACAAATTTAGATAGCACAAAAACTGGATAACTAACATAATATACAGATAATGAATAAAATAACTAATAACATAAAATTAAGAAAATTTTAAAAATGTCATTGAGAAAACGGCGGAAATGGAGACTACACAAGCTTCGAAAAGTTTTCGAAATCCGCAAAATGAAAATAAAAGCTAATATTTACACTAAACTAACAGAAATTGAAAAGAAAGTACAGACTCAATCATTACTATGCTAATTAACTAAAAAAAAAATTATAATTACCGATTTAAAGTAACTTTGAGCAGGAGTACAAGAAAACTCGATCATCATGGATGATAACATACGATATCCTTCCCCTCTTGGAGAGGGGGTGGGGGGCGTTTTTACCAAAACAATATTCATAAAAAATATATTTTTTCTTTTTTTACTTATGTGCTAAAATAACAGGTGAGCGCAGTTATAGTTGAATTTATGTTGCAGTAGCCAGAAGGGGAAATCTACCGTCTATGGATTTAAAAAACTGTTTTTTTCCCAGTGATTTTAAGAAACAAAGTAAATTCAATCTTTTAGAGAAACTTAAAAAATACATATTAAGCGAAAGTATAGCCATGAATTTTCATTTTCGGTGGGAGGAGTTCCCATCAACCATGAAAATTAATTTTTAATTTTTATTTAAAGTTATGTGTTAAAAAAGGATCTCAAACGACTTTAAGGGGCAATAAATGTTTAACTGAGTTGGCGATGACCCAGCTTTTCAACTGTTAGAGAAAAAAAAAATCTCCGAATTTTAAAGAAATGTCTAATTTTCAAGAAACAAAAACAAACAAAATAAATAAATAACATTAAGACGAGGTTCAGTTAAAGCTTTTCCGTCAAGTGTTGAGACAGGAATTCTTCTAAAATTACTGTTGAAATATTTTTTCTTTTTTTATGTTTATGTTGTAAAACATAATCTAAAATAAGTAGTTTATAACAGCCCAAAATTCATTTGTCGCTAGCCCCTCTAAATGCCGATTTTAATTTTCAATCTATAAATTTTTCTTTTTCTACTTTTTTAGCACGTTTGCTGCCAAAGCTGAGATAGTGCATCTGTTCACAGATGCCAAAGTCATGTGTCCGATATTACTCTTTTAAATTATTTTAAATTGTAATAAATGATCCATATCAATACGCCAAGTGTATTATTCAGTCTCTTTCTGTGTGCCAAACACCTAAACGATGCATGCTTTTTACGGCAATAATCGTAATCGGCGATTTAGATAAGGATATCAATAACAAAATATCTCGTACAGGCATCTCTTATTTTGCATCACTGATGAACTGCCGTAACGTTTTTCTACATTCTGTATTTGACTTACATTCGGTTTTATGAGCATTCCCGAGAACAGGAATTCAGTTTTTCTAATATATTATACATATAATATGTTTTTAATAATTATATAATTAAAAAAATAACTTTTTTCTTTAAAGTCGAAAGATCTAAGATCCAACCAATTTGTGTTTATTGATTCTACACACTTTTACAAAACATTGGCAGGTGTAAATAATGCTAATATGTTTACATTTACTTTATTAAATTAGTAGAACATCATATGTTGACAATTTTTATTAATTTTCCGCAATGAAATAACATTTGAAATTATTTAATATTTAATACGTGATTTATCACTTGGTAACTAAGCGTAGGACAATCAATGTGAAAGATGTCCAAGACGGGTATCGAACCTGGAACTCTTGGATTAGCGCTCCAAGTAACCTACCATTTAAGCTCCAAGGAATATGCCCAGCTTGGCATTTTTCACGCTCAAATGTTAGTAAGGCTGCACTGCAGAATGATATGGAAAAAATCTTCATGAGCACACAATCCTGAGGCGTATATGAGACACACTCACCATATGAGCGTGAAAAATGCCAAGCCGGGCATCGTCCTCGTAGCTTAAATGGTAGAGCACTTCGAGCGCTATTCCAAGGGTTCGATCCCCGACTTGGACAATTTTCACATTGATGGTTCTATGCTTAGTTAGCAAGGGATAAACCACGTATTAAATATTCATTATATATAAATTAATATACCATGCGCTTTAGAATAACCTTATTACTGAAGTAGCAGAGCGTACAATTCTAATTACTCTAAATTAACAACGAAACATAGCATATGACAGTTTACCCAATATATCATTTAACAGTAAATGCATTTAAAATTCAAACTGTGAATGATTGGATTATATCAGCTGTAAAATGATCATTTGGAGAATGTCTGACACCTGTTTAGGTATTGAATATATAGATTGAACCTATAACTAATTTACATATATCAGGAAATGTATCATTTATAAGCACATAAATGGCACTAAAACACGTAATTACCATAACTGAAATTAGTAATGCACATAAGTGGAAATAGGTATTACAATTTTTCCATTTGCTTTATATAAACGAGCAACAACAACAATAACAAAAATACATAAGATGCCCAAAAAATTATATATAGGAAATATTCATTATTACAATGTTTCTAAATTATTGAAACAAAAGGATAGAAATGTAATCTCACAAACTTAAAAATGCATGGTTAATTTTTTTTAATGCACTCTTTAAAAACACAAAAGTTATAAGCTGCATAATGTTATAGTTTGCTGGTAAATGATATCTTTTAATAAAATTTAATACACTATTATTTACCATTTTATACACATATTTTCTTACTTTTTAGGTAGATTTCGTATGAAATACTACCTATTGCAATCGCACTAATTTATATATCTATCTATCTATCTATCTATATATATATCTCACTTTTTTATGGACACGATAACTTCTATAATTCTTCACCAATCTCCACCAAACTGGTACATAAAATCAAAGGGGATAAAATCTCGGCTAAGTTCGTTAATGGGCAAAATCGGACTAAGGCGGTCGGAATAGGGGGCGTTTTTGTGAAACCGAAAAAACGCCATAACTTCTTTATTAAAGTAGATATCGAATCGGTTTAAAGTTTATAATACTTGTTAAAAATGGGCCAAAAGTTTATGCATGACAGATTTTTGATAAATTTAGAAGTGGGCTCAAGGGGTGAAAAAAACAGGGGTTTTGAGAGAAAAAAAATCATAACTTCGTCAATTTTCAAGATATCACGTCCAACTAAATTTTTTGTAAATGTTCTTCAAATTATCTAAAACTTTTGTATTTACAAGTTTTTAATAGGATTAATCCTATCAAAAACTTGTTAATACAAAAGTTTTACCCATGAAAAAAATTAAAAACGAAAAGAAAAAGGGCGGTGAAAAAAGAGAAAAATCCATATTTCCGTCAATTTTTACGATATCAAACCTCATTAAATTACATCATTACATTTTACATCTACTCAAAAATATCTACAACTTTTATATTGACAAGTTTTTCATAGGACCAATTCGTATGGCAAAAAGAATTTAAACAAAAATAGGAGTTGGAGAAAAAAACCTCAAATCCAAACTGCTTATATTCTGACTCATTTTTAAAATCATTTTTGATTTTAAATGCATCCAAATGGTAGATCCTCTTATTTAGAAACTATATAAAGTGACGCACTGGTCAATTTTTTGATAAAAACAGAATATATTTCAAAAAATGCTTCCAAAAAGGGTATTTTGAACAGAATTTCCCAAAGTCATCGGGACTGAAAATTTAAGTTCAATAAGAAATTGCATTTTTTTATGACTCGTTTTTAAATCCATTTTTGTTCACAAACGCATCCAATTTACAGATCCTCTTATTTATGAACTATATAACATGATGCGTTGGTCAGTTTTTGATAAAGACGGAATATATTTCAAAAAAGGCTACCAAAAAGGGTATTTTGAACAGAATTTTCCGAAATCATCGTGATTGAAAATTTAAGGAAGTGTTCAAATAAGAAATTGCGTTTTTTTTCTGACTCGTTTTAATATCCATTTTTGCTCTAAAACGCATCCAACTTACAGATCCTCTTATTTAGGAACTATATAATGTGATGCATTGATCGGTGTTTTGATAAAGACAGAATATATTTCGAAAAAGGCTTCCAAAAAGGGTATTTTGAACAGAATTTCCCAAAGTCTTCGTGATTTGAAAATTTAAGGAAGTTTTCACTTAGAAAATTGCGTTTTTTATGACTCGATTTAAAATCCATTTTCGCTCTCAAACGCATCCAATTTACAGATCCTCTTATTTAGGAACTATATACTGTGACGCATTGGCCAGTTTTTTGATAAAGATAGAATATATTTTTTAAAATGCTGTCAAAGTAAGTATTTCGCACAAAATTTTCCGAAGCAATCAGGATTAATGAATTAAGGATGTATTCAAACAACAAATCGATTATTTTATGACTCATTTTTAAATTCAACTTTTTTCTCAAATGCATTCAACTGACAGTTTCTTGTTATTTAGGAAGTGTATAATGTACTGTTTTGGTCGATTTTTTGAAATAAATTCAGAATTTATTTCAAAATATGTTGTCAAAATTGGCATTTGAGCTGAATTTTTCTTAAGATGATTCTGATAAAACCAGTTTTTGCAGAAAAATGAAATTAAACGTTTTTCATAAGCGGCCAAATGAAGTTATTAAACTGGGTTTATCTCTAATCATATATATTTTTTTGTTGAAATGAGCACTCTTCGAAATCTACCTCCGCCTATAGGCCCAGCCGACATGGATTTTTAAGCATTTTAATGAATACAGAATGAAATTTAGAATTATAGTTTTTTTTTTACTAATTATTTTTTTAAACATAAAATAGATTTTTTAATATAATTTTAACACAGTTACTTAAAAATAGAATTATTTTTCACTGATTCCTTGTGTCGAAAATCCCCTTTAGATGTTACCTTTAAATCTAGATAAGGTATTTTCTATTTTACAATTCATTCAAGTGTAAAATTGACTGAAATTTCTCGTTTTACTCAACCAATTTCTTTTGATCCGTTGAAGTAAATGACATTTTGAAATAGAAGGTTTCATGTTTATCTATCTTCTTATGAAAGGAAAAATAACTAATCTAAAATTTCACTTTGAAAGTAATAATATATATATATTTTTTCAGAATTCACTTTTACCTTAACATAGTAAGCATAAATGTATCTTTATTTCGTTTCTTAAATGAAAAAAAAATACATATCAAAACGTGTTCTCGAATATCTGGTTATATATTTTCTTTATTTCAAGAGTATTTTTAATCTAATTCAATTATTAATGTAAGTTCAATTTCTTAGTTTAGTAAAATATTTCATCCATTTTTAAGATTATTTAACAGATTATAATTAAGGGAATGTAACATTTAATGTATACGTTTCACAGTGATTTACACATAAATATACCATTGCATTTCTTTATGCAATAAAATATCCTTTTACTGAACGTTCTTACAAATATCTTGTAACTTTAAAATTAAACTTAATTTTTTTGTGTTTTAAAACATTATAAAACTTATTATATTTTTATTTTTTCAAACATTTCATATTTCTGCCAATTAAAGAAATGAAATAAAATAATCGTTTAGTAGAAAAAATTCAATGTCCAATATTGTGTAACAAACGAAAATCATTTGAAGATGTTTTAGAACAATGTAACTTGTCTAAAATTTTTTTTAAACATTCTTTTTCATTATGCATAAACATTAAATTGTATATAAGTTTCTACATTTGTGTTAAATGATTAAGAAGATAATGTTGTTTGTAAAGGGTAAATTCTTAAACTACCAATAGATGTACCTGTCTAGTATGCATGACATACGACATTTTCTCTGCCTAAAGTTAATTCTGTTAACTTTGATGTAAATACAAAGCATTTTAGAAATAATTTTGTGAACTTATCAAAATAATTAAAATAATTTTGATAATATGCTAAGCAATTTAAACATTTAAATTGAAATGTTATTGCGAGTGGCAATATTTTCAGTTAATTATTTATGAGTATATATTTTGCATTATAGTCAAACTCAGTTATATTATTATTATAGTTTAAATGTCTAGAAGTATATTCATTTAATTTTTAAATTATCCGCTAACACTGAGAAAGTTTAATTTTTTATAGAAATATTTTCAATATTTTACCTAGAAGAATTTACAAGATTTGAAATTCACTTGGTAACTATAGTAAAAAAATGGTAAATAATATAGTAGTGCATATACAATGTGTTTCTAAACTCATGGTACAAACGTTGAGGGTAGGTAAAGCACACAGTAATAACCATTTATTTTATTGAAATATAATGGACCAAGAGGTGCATTAAGGTAAAAAACCAGGAGGGCAATTAGGCCCCCTTTTTAATTTTCAAAATTTCTCATTCATACCAGAATTTTTTTATGTTATACTTTTCTTGACATTTCATAATTACTTAACAATAAAATTCTTCTTTGAAATTTTTTTGCATGAAATCGAAATTTTTTAATAAAAAAAACGCAAACCTGACAAACTAATCAAACGAAGTACTTGAATAAAAAATATAACAACTTCCATTTATAATTTCGACGACGTTTTCACCATTGTTATTACCAGAATCATCATCGCAAATTTCTAAAACTGATACAATGTTTAGTGCTCAGCGCCGCTAAAGAAGTTTTCACTTCAAAATGTTTATTTACAATGTAGTTTACAAGAAAATAATAATGCATACAATAATATTGCAATAAGTGTTCGAAATTGCGTCCACCAATTGTGATACAAGCTTTGCAGCATTCGGTGGATTGATTGGCATACACTTCAAAAGATGTCAGGCATTTCCCTCACATGTGCAGCTCTTCGGATATACGAGATATCAGATTTTCGTATGAGTCAACTGGAGTCTCATAAACAAGACTCTTCAGGTGTCCCCGTAAAAAGAAATCAAGGCTCGATAAAACAGGAGATCGCACTGGCCAAGGAAGTATTCCACAACGCCAAGTGCGCGGGCGCTCCAAACCACATCCGGTTACGAATGGCGATCGGAACATTTTGAAGTAGTTTCGGTAAAACCTGTTGCAAAAAATAAACTAATAGCGACCATACAGCTTAATAGGTAGTAGGTATGGGTCAATCAAACAATTTTTAACAATATCCGCCCACATAGAAAATAGTTGATAAGCATGTGGCCGCGTTGCATGTGGATTGTTGGTTACTCAAAGATGGAAATTTGTGAGCATCAAATACACCCTTGCGTGTAAATAACACCTCATTTGTAAATAGAATATGAACAGTAAAGTCTGGCTGCAATACATGTTGCTGCAAAACCCACTGCCTAAAGTTCAACCGCAGAAAACAGTCTTTCGGATTCAAATTTTGTACACGAATAACATGGAAGAGCTGAAATCGTTTTTCATTTAACACTCTCGGTTTTAACAAACAGAACTGTTGTAACAACAAATGGTTCAAGCAAACCAACTCCAAAAAAGGCGAAGTCAACTTTGTTTTCGTTGATTTCTGGACGCAAAGGGAATTATTTGTATTGCTTATTTCTAAAAGAGTAAGCGAATCACTGGCGAGTACTATGTAAGTTTATTAGAGCATTTAAGCACCTTGATAAATAAATAAAAAAATGCTGCCCAGTTAAACTGATGGCATTGAGCTCACAGGCTACAAATACTAATTGTAGGGAAAGATGGGGATACTTGAGCCATTTTTTGAATTTTAATTTTTTTAAATTTTTTATAAATTCTTAGAATAAAATAAAATATTGAAAATGAAAATTTAATATTTTTTCTTCAACTGAAAACCACTTTCCATTAATTTTGAACTATTTTTCTATGTATAATAAGTGTTTATTTTTTGTTTTACATCGTGGCTCAAGTATCCCCATGGGGGGGATACTTGAGCCATGGTGAAGGGATACTTGAGCCACGACGGAAAAATACTTACAAAAGTAATATTTTTCGCTTTATTTTTGCACAAACATTTTACAGAATGATAAATTATGAAACATAAAATTTTTCGAAACCAATTGAGAAAACAAAGCTAGTAATAAGATCATTTTTTGTCGTTAGAACTGGCTGTCGAAGGATAATTTCAACTTGACTTATAACGACGGTAGAAGCCTCCTCAGTTCAGAGCCATTTAAATTTGGAATCTGCAATTCATCGGGCAAATTTCATTTTCAAAATATTAAGCACTTATCCAACAAATACTTTTACAGTTTTCTTTCTGGCATATTTTATTAGTAACCAACCATCAATAGAAGGTTTTCTTTTCACATCATCACCATCATTGACAGAATTTTCCTTTCATGATATTGTCGAACTCATGCTTTTAATTTAGTAGCTGTCGGAATTTAAGCCAGATGTATCATTCTACTATTTCAAACACTTTTTTGATTTCACAGGAAAAGATTTTGTCTTCCTCTTTGGCTCCATGCAGGTAAGTTTGAACTGGGATTTTTGTTGCTTTTCTTGTTTTTTGTGCGCTTTTTTTTACCAATTTTTCTTCAATTTTCTTAGTTAAATAAAAAAAAAGTTACAGCAACAGAGGTTAGGATTTCAATATAAAATATTCATCTTAATATGTTATATTAAAAAATAAATATTTTAATATGTTGGACTTAACTAATTAAAGTATTAGAGATGTAAAACAGTTGCCTGTAAAACAGTTTTAAAAGGTTATTTTAATTTAATAAAAGTTAAACTTAAAACTATGTTTACATTTATCTAGACAGGCTATTTTGTTAGTCAAAATGAAAAATAAAATGGATATTTTCATTTAAAAAATATACATTTTGAAACATTTTTAGGTCGTTATTTTTTTAAGAAAAAAAAAAAAAATGAAAAATTATTCTCCCTTTTATCCAGAAAAAAATCTATTAGTGAATATAAGGATGAAATTTTATTTTTTGTTTGTTTCACCCATGTTTAATTTCTAGTAGGGGTGGTTGAGACATGGCTCAAGCATCCCCACTCTCACTGGCTCAAGTATCCCCACTCTCACTGGCTCAAGTATCCCCACTACCACTATTTTTGTTTCCTAGAGTTTTACTAAATAAAGCATGCAGCTATTAGAACTATTTTAGATTCAAAATACAATTGAAATTATGCTTATTAAATTTATGTATATAGTTGCAACTTTAAACAAAACTTTAATTACAAAAAAAAAAAAAAAAAAAAAAAAAAAAAAAAAAAAAAAACATGCACCCAAATATTTACTTCAAATAGGGAAAAAACAACTATTAATCACTATACTTTCAAAATGGTACCAAGATGTGTGATTTCTTTTTTACATGTTCAGAACTATAAATATGTTAAATATTGGCAGTTTTAGAAAGAAAAATTAACCAACTGTAGAGATAATAGGGGTGGCTAAAGTATCTCCTATGCTCAAGTATCCCCACTCTCTCTTACATTAAAGCCTTATATTTTCAAGTGTTAATTACGTTCGAAAAAAAATTAAGAAGGGGAAACAGCTCTCCTCTTTCCTCTTTTTTTATACTTAATCATTGAACCTCCTATTCTATCAAAGGCATGCTTTATCATATAAAAAATCTATATCCAAAATTCAGAGCAAATGAGATAATTCTTAATAAAAACCCATTTAGCATTTATATAATTTAAAAGGAGTTATCCCCCTCTTTTATACTTAATACCATTAAACTTCCAAAACTATTCAGAGATTTGAACGAAATCTGAAAATTCTGCTTGAAAAACCAATTTATATAAATTAAGGGGGGCATTAGAGCCCCTGTTCCCCCTATTTATACTTATTCAATGAACACCTAATAACAGTCACGGAATCGCCTCATCAGAATGATCCTAATCTAAATTTTGAACGAAAACTTAATTCTGCATGAAAATTCCATTTATATCAACTAAGGGGAGGGGCATGAGCACCCCGTTCCCCCTCTTATACATATCGAATGAACTCCAAAACCTAATCAGGGAAGCGCCTTGTCAGGATATACCTACATACAAAATTTCAAGTGGATCGGATATTTTTATCATGAGTTATCGCGTTAAGCACGAACGAACATACAGAACGGACGGGCACATAAGCTCTCAGGCTATGATAGCCTGTGAGCTAAAAACGGCTTTAATTGGTGAAAAATATAAATCTTGTTTCACAATGGCAATGCCCCAGCACATCTGTGGGCACTTAATCGTCCGATTTATCAATCAGTGACTGCCAGCAATTCCCTAACTTCGAAAAATTTCTTGGTAGATGAATATTTCAGAGTAACAAGTGGGTCAGTAAGTGCCGTAAACAAGTTTTAAGAACTCAACGATATAGAACTATAGCTATCAACTATACATATGGTTTAATTAAATTGGAACAAGATATGATAAATTTATCAGGCTTTCTGAAGTTTATGTTGAAAAAAAAATAAATAAAATATTTTTTTTAATGCCACCTTTTTTGTTGAGCCCGGGAATTTTATTCAAACCCTCGTATTATGTCTATGCAGGAATAAAAAAATATATTTATGCTTCAGAAGTTTGAATCACAGTTAAATAATGAAAAAGAAGAAATTTTTCGCATTTTCCAAAAGAAAAAAGTTTTTTTTGAAGAAATCCTAAAAAATCTAATAAACCTCTAAACGAAGTACTAATAATAAAAAAAAGAAAAAAGAGGAAATTTTGTTCTATTCATCACCCAGATACGCATACATTGAAACCATTTTATTCATAGGTATATTGACAAATAATGTTAAGGTACTAAATCGTAAAACGAGGTGCCTTATGTGAGAAGCGTCAATTTTAAGTTCACAGTAATAGTAATGGACGAAAAAAACTTACGAATAAAGATTGTATATATAAAACAGCACATACAGTAATTGTAGTCTTATTTGTTTTTTTGTTTTTTTTGTTTGTTTTTATTTGTGTAAAAATGTCATACATTTGAAATGTGTTGCTATGTATAACAATGTAATTTGAGAATTACTATTGCTTTCAAAATGTATCGGTTTTAACACTTATAATTACGTTTAAATTCTTTTCTTAATTCTCTTAATTAGAAGGGTAAATATCTTTTCGTTTTAGTTTGGTTTCAAAATGTTGCTTTCAAGAAATAATTGACATAGAAATGACTTCAGGTGAAAATTACTTTTTTTATAGGATAGCTTTTTTCACAAAATCTCAAATTTAAATTGTTATAACTGTAGAAACGTTAAAGATAATTTATTCAAGCTTGGAACATGTCTTTATTTTATACTTTTTCTTTAATTTTGATTCAGCAAGTTAAAAAAAAATATTTTTTGAAAATATGATTTTATAAACTTACAAGGAAGGTCTCCATACGGGCATACTCAGAAAAATCTGAAAATTTTACAGAATGTCCTTCTCATATAGTTATATATGTTTATAAAAAAATTTCGGCGGAACCTCCTTATAACGTCCGTAAAAAAAAATAAAAATTTTGTTTATTTGGCGATTTATCTCCGGTTGGCGAAAAAACGAAATTTTGAAAAATACGCTTTTACGCTTCGAATACTTTTTAAAGAAAAAACTTTCCATGTTCAATTTATTTAAATAAGTTTAGTTTAAGTAATTTTAGTTTTGCATTTTTACTTTACTTTAAGTGTAATTTTGTCATATACGTTCATATGTAACTTATAACAAAATGAAATTAATATATTTTATCATTTAAAATACAATTTAAATTGATTAAAATTGTTCCAAATTGAAAAATACACTGTTAAAAATCTGCTACATTTTGTTGCAACGCACTCCCTTGCTTGTATAGAAAACGGTTACTTGGCCGTGAAATGGAGCTTTCTGATTGGTTAGAATAGAGATATTATATACAAGCGGTGGAGTGCGTTGCATCAAAATGCAGCAGATTTTTAACAGTGTTGCACAAGCTACAACACCGCTAAAAATCTGTACCATTTTCTTCAGCGTCACTCTACCGCTTTTATAGAAAACGGTCAATTCACCGTGCTATGGAGCATTCTCATTGGTCAGAAGAGAGATATTCTATAAAGGTAGTGAAGTGACGTTGCTGTAAATGCTGCAGATTTTTAACAGTGAAGTCAATTAAAATGAATTTTCAAATACGTTAAAATCGTCTGCTTTTGGCGAGGAAATGCACTGCTCGCCAAATCCCGCGTCGCTTTCAGCTTTTCACGCCAATTATTCCAAACTATTTTATTTTTTTTACATATCTAATAATGTAATTCCGCCGCTAATTTTCACTGATCCTTTATTACCTACATGAGTAGTTTAATTCGTATTTTTTTTCAAAACATTCTGAGTATGCCCACAATGGAGATCTTCCTTGTTAGTTACATTCTTTTTTCGAAATTTTTTCTTTAAACATTTATAACTTTTATTTTTTTAATTTCCTTCTGCGTTATCTAAGATTTAGAAATATCCTCAATTACACCTTTTTTGCATCATTGATAAATTGCTTTGTATTTACCAATTTATCATTCCTTGGAGCCGGAATTTAGTTGTACTAATATGCTATACATATAATATGTTTTGAAATCATTATACATATATGTTTTATTTTTTATTGTTTTCTTTAAAACCAACATATGGAGCCTGCCTATTTGCAGAAACTTCCATAATCAAGCTGGTAAACAAACTATTTTACCACGAATGCCCATTTTATTCCTGTTCGAAATGCTATTTTATATATGAATCCAAAGCACTTTTCCTTCATACGAATTTTTATCAATTTCTCAAAAACGAAAATCATCACGAAGTGTTATTTACAACGGATTTTCACGGGTAATCTAACTAGGGAACATCCCCAGGTTTAAGTTGAGGATTTAGACGAGTGTGGTATCAAAAAAAAAAAAAAAAAAATCTCGTCATTTACGTTAAAAGGTGCAATGGAACTACCGTCCGAATCCAATCGTTTTCGAGATATCATCACTTAAAGTGAGAGTGAATAAATAAATAAATTGACAGGCAGGCACATAAATTGTTTGCAAATTAATTTTTTTCCATTGTTTTTAATCTTTCTGCAAATACCTTTTTCTGAGCTACAACCAAAAACCTTTAAACCACACACATTGCCAGTTATTTCCCCTCTTTTAAATAGACACTTAGCATTCTACGAAGTTTTCGCATAGAGCTGCATTCGGAAAGTTTTCCCGTCTGTTTTTGTTATTTCAACCACTTTGTCTTATGCAATTTTTTCGGCAAATATGTAGCGTGATGTAATGGACAAAGTGTATATGTTGTGTGTAAAATAGAATGTTTTTGCTAGGCTGGCTTGATTTCCAAACAATTTATATATCGCCCTGTTAATTTTTTTTGTTTATTTATTCACACTTCAAGTGCTGATATCTCGAAAAATGTTGAATTCGGACAGGTAGCTCCATTGCACATTTTAACGTACAAGACGAGATCTTTATTTGGATACCACACCTGTACAAATCCACAACTTACACCTGGGAACGTTGCCTAGTCAGTCAATGCTGAAAATCCAAATTCCCAGAACTATAAAGATTCAAAAAGCTAAAAAAACTAATAGCTGGTTGCAGGGTACAAATGTTCTGACACAAAGCCAAAACCTATCCAAATATTTATCAAAGATTTTTGAACAGTAAACTGTTCATTGATTCTCACATCAATGAGCTATTATTTTTCCGTGTATTTAAAATTTGGTGTTTTGCAAATTACTAATCGAAAAAATAATACGGAGAAAGGAGTGAACAAAGAAGATAGCAAATGTCTTATTTTTTACTTGACATCGTGCAATTTTAAATTTTTGTTAAAAAACCTCGCGGCACATTTGACAACCTTTCATTGCACACTGGTGTGCCTCGACACAATGTTTGAGAAATACTGTTCTAAATCAATGTAGGGACTCATCCTCCTTCTGCATTGACTCGTACAGAAACGCTTTATTTTCAATATAAAATATAAATTTAAGATTAATTTTATTAAAAAACAATTGTATTTTTTGCGTCTTTTATTTTCGCCATTTATAGAAAGTATATATATTTTCGAAACAACTGAAAAAAAATTCAATTAATGAAAAGAAAAGCACATTCTTCGTTACATTTCAATGCAACTATTTTTAATTTGTATAAGCAGTATCTTTTTTGAATTGTATTCAAGTATGCATTAAGTTGAATTGGTACGATAATATTGGTCGTGGTAACGATAATAAGTCTTCTACTGATTTATAATGCATACTACGTACAGATGTTTAAGAAGACTGTGTTATTGCATACAACTTGAAATTTACTGACAAATAGTGCAAAGTGAATAAACAAGTTAATTTGTAGTAAGACTTAAATATATATTTTAGTTTTCTATTGAAATATCACATGTAAACCAGAAGATTTTTTGATAAAGATTATTAAAATAAAATTTTGATTTTATTTAAATACACAACTATTATCAAATAAAATCAATTTTTTAATTATTTTTTTTTCATATTCTTTAGTGTAGTATCTAAAACGATGTCAGCTACATTATTTATTTATTTATTTCTATGTTTACCGAAATAAGATTTTCTTTTCTAAAGATGGTTAAAAAACATTACAAAACATTAAATACATTTTATTATTAAAAAACCTTTTATACAGATTGGAAAAAGAATCGGAATTATACAGATTAATGATTTAAGTTTTGAATTTGGATGAGAACAATTTCAGATAGAAATAAATGAATAAAAAATAACTGTATGTTTTGCCTTACAGAAGACATTTCTAAAAAAAGTAAAAATAGAGAAAATTCAAAACGTTACTGCATAATTTTCAAATAAAGATTATTAAAAAATGGGGAAGTACTGCTAGTAATTTGTATGATGATTGTTATTTTAAATTATTCCAAACTAATAAATTTGTATCAAATTTTGTTGAAAATACTCTCTTTTTTAAAACTTTTTGATATTTCAAAGTAATTGTCGAACAAAAAATGAAATATTTTTATTGTTTATTTTATTTCGTAATGCGTTTTAATATATTTACGATATCCAATGGTTTTTGTGTTCTATATTAAAAATAGAATTGGCTGATAGACTTCATATCTTTCAAAAAATCCTTCATATCTTCTAAAATTTATTTTGAAATAGTGATATTACATACAAAAAAATTTTAATTTCAAATTATATATAATACATTTATTGCGTTTCACTTGTTGTAATCTTTTTTTAACATGAAGATATAATATAATTTTATGGTACAATAATTACAATAATTTTATTTCCAATGTAATAACCGAAAACTTTAATTAATAACTTATTCATTTCTAAAATGTTTCACAAGAATGACATAAATTAGTTTTAAAATGTTTTATAATTACGAAATTTCAATTATTTAGAGAGGGAAATTTCGCAATAAAATTTAATAAAGGTGATTTACTTTAACATCCGTTTTTCTAACACGTAAATCAATTATGCAGTCTGTTAGATACTCAATACTTATCTTTCTACATAATTTTTGATAGGTTATTGAAAATTCTGCTAAGTGATTTTTTGTTATGGTATTAAGCATACAATTTTAATAAATATCTCCAAGTGTACACAATATTAAATGATTAAAATTTCTTTCTTAAAAATAGAACATTCAACTTCATTTTGATTTTGCTAGAATATGATTAAATGGGGGTTAATTTTATTAATAAGATTGAATGAATAACAAGGATTCATTTTTTAAATAAATAAAAAAATTAAAAGATTTAATTAGAGTTGTTATTACTAATTCGTACTGATGAAATATTTCTATATAGATTAATACATATATACTGAAATTGGACAGAAGTCTTTTGAGATAGTATACAAATAGATTCTAATAAGATGTATTTGATGTTATTCATTAATTCATTGTAAATTAGTGGATATTATGGAAGGATGAAATATCTGCAATAATGCTTAAAATAAATTTTATTTCAAATTTAATGCTCTTCCACCAGATGGAAGAATCAGCGCATTATATTTGCTGCTAAAAATATTGTTAATTAGAGGCAGCTATGAGTTTGGGATCTTAAAAGATTACTTTACAATATCAAAAGTCAGATCTCAGATTTTTAATGTAAATTTTCAATCTCATTCTCTGTTTTTAACAAAATGCCTTTCATAAATGAACGGTTAAGTTAAATATAAAATCCACATGCTTCTTGTGAAATGCTAGTTTTTCTTATTGTTGCTCTAAGGAAGGTGTCTGACGCTATGACTCTGGGAGGGATTGGACACGGCCATCTTTCTCAAACGATATTTCTATCGAGATAACTATGTTTAATGACATAGAATTTATTTTTAGGAGTTGATTAGTGTAATAAATAAAAATTAGTATTTAGTTATAAAATTAAAAAAAATAAAAATTAAATCACTGCATTTTTTCTTTAATTACTCATGCATTATTTATCCATATCAATCATTAATATTAAATATTTAAATATTTATTTTTATTTCTATACTTTTAAGCCCGAGAGTCTAACACATGTTCCTGGCTTACGGGGCCGATGCTCTATTGTTTAAGTAACTGGGCTGTAATTGGTTAAGTAAAAGGAAAGCATATTTAGAGGACGAAAGGTCTCAAATAACCTGGTTATTTGAGCAAAATGTGCTCACCAGCTGTCAGTCCAGTTATCTTAAATGATAGAGAATGAAAACCGTAAGCCAAGAATCCGCGTTTTCTTTAGAATTTTCTTTATCAGAATTTCTTTTAATTCTGTGTATCTTTTCGTAGATTTCTTTCTAACCTTTCTAAATATTTTATCTAAAGTTATATCTAAAGTTTATGTATACCCATTTTCTCTCATTTTATTTGTACCTTCATATTTTAGACCCACTATTTTATTTCATCTCATAGGCCAAACGTTCAGACATTCCACGTATGCTTAAACGGGACATTTACGTTCTTTAGTATGAAGGACATTCAGTTGACACTGAAAAATGTTCATGACAGTATCAGACGATTAATGATAAACAAAGAACTCCTCGAACATTTTACGAAACATGTTCTTTTGACTTTTTTCGTGTTCGGTAAATAGGTTTTTCAAACCTTTTCAAAGGTTTATGATATTTGTTGATCTGGATGTGTTACCTGATGCGTTTGTATGTATTTCTGATATCTATTTATATAAATACTGTTCTTCTAGCTCAGTTGACCAAATGCTAAATGTTAATCGAACATTTCCTAATGAAGGTGGAAAATTTGGGCAAGAAAGAAGAGCCAGAAAAAATCTCCTTTTCATCAAGGTCACGCAACTTTGGCTGATTATAATATTCTGTTGTGGAAAATATTCTGCAAACTGCTTTGGCGGGATGCATATTAGTCATTAATTGTTGGACGGTTTAATTAAAAGTTTCAATTGCCTAGTTTGTTGTAAGCAGAAGAAGTGAGGTGTTTTTTACAAAGTTATTGGTAATCAATAAACTACTGCTTTGGGTTGCTGTAAAAATTAGGTCTTAAAAAGTGAAGAAGTAAATACTAAAAAATAGGAATGAACATAAAGGCCAAAAGAAGGAAAAAAATGCCAAAATTTCCGAACAAGATCCTGAGCGAAGCAGGGGAGTGCAAATCATTCTGGTAAAAATATTTTACTTTATCTTTAATTTCACTTTATCATTTTACTTCTTATGACTTAGCATTGTACCGATATCAAGTGATCATTAGCATTCACTGATGGCATCAAATTGGCAATTGGTGACCTTAATCTAGTTGCAGCTTAGAGGGGTTTATGTGATGCGACCAAACTTTCCGCTGCTACTTGATATATGGCGAGCATCATTTGATTTTCGAAAGATGTGGTACCTATGTGCCTTACAACTTAATATTTTTCTAGATGAGCATTCACAAAATATTCAGAAAAATGAACCAATTTTAATTATTTTTGTCTAAAGCATATTGTATGTACTGTAATCAATTACAAAAAATACAATGTTTATAAATATCAGTTTTATAAATGCAATACTTCGAATAGAACATCAGTAACAATTTTACAGAATACAGTGTTACATAAACAGTTCAAAATGGAGCTAAAATTCCGGAAAAAATATTTATGATGTTGGTCAGGGTTTAATTCCTATGCAGTAAGGTATATCTACTAAAACATTATTGATATGTACATATATAAATATATATATCTGCTAATAGGGATATAAATAACATTTTATATTTTAAATCTAACTATATACATATATAAATATATTTTTTCTACGAGACGAAGATGAGTTTAGTTTGGTTTTTGGCAAGAAAGATGGCTAATAAAGCGAAGCATAAACGTAATTGCATATTGTAATTTTATAAAATAATGTCATGTTAATTTTTTGCATATAATTTGTATCGTAAAATGGGGGGGAATCGGAACACATTTCAACTTCAACGTTAAAAAACAGCAACAACTGATTTTTTTATTCTTTTATTTTTTTTACTAGAAACTTTGGTATTCTTTTGTTTTTTACTTTGAAGCAAAAACATAACTTTTGTTACTGTTTATATATGGATATTTTATTTTTTTAATGGTGTTCCGATTCACCCCTATCTGCGGGGTGAATTGGAACAAATGTTATAATCTTTATTCATTTTGACTCAAACTTTAACAATGTTAGTAAAAATATGTAATAATAATGTACGCTCTCATCCCCAGCCCTTAGTGCTGTTTGCACACCCTCATTTTTAATTGGTTTTCCATTTTGAGATATTTGTGTAATGTTGCGCATGTCAGAGAATAATTCTGTGCAATTTTTCTTAGTTGTTTGCCATTTTAAAATTTTTTTATTGTGTGTTCCATGTCTGCAGGATTGAGCGTTGACTTTTTTGTTTAACTAAGTAATTTCTTGGCACATTTAAACTCTTCAAGTAATTAGAACATACAAAATATTATTACAATACATATTTCAACACATGTTTTCAGGTATTACATGAAACTATTACTGTATAGAAAAATAAAATATGAGAAAAAACGTGTTCCGATTCACTCCGTAAATCTTAAACCTCTTGTGTAACCAGCCATTTTTCACTTTTTCATTATGTAGTTTAGAAATAAGTAGAAGCAAAGAATTTAGTAGAAAGCATTAGTAGAATTCAGCATACCATTTACAAGTCTATCGTTAATTAAAAACGCCTATCTTAGGTTTAGAATACGAAAAATACTGCAGTTACATACAAAGTTTTGAAGACGTTGAAAAAATGAGGTTTTTCAGGATTCACTTGCAGTATTTTTTTATATATCAGTAGTGTTGCCAACATGGCAAAACTGAATTTTCCAACTCTTTATGTTATTGTCTTTTTATTAAAAAATTGACAACTAAAAATATCACCACATATATTTATAATGAATGCATTTGTATGACCGGGAAGTTTCGTTCCTATTCACCCCTTTTTACGTATATTTAGGTAAGACAGTACATTTAAAGTAATAATAAAATAAATAATATGATAATAGAAATAAAAAAGCTTAATCAATGTAAAGCATCCGGTAATAAATATATCACCAAATCCAGCAGAAATTTTTAATTTAACTAAAAACGAAAAAAGAAAATTAAATTTCCATGAAAACTTTAGGTTAGGATCATATAAACGTCCACACTTCCTACTTTATTCTACTACCAAAGAGCATTGAATCGGTTTAACACATTGGGGCGTTATAAAGAAGAATAGAATAGGCAAATGTCACTTCCAATGCCTTTTTCAACCACGACTTCCAATTTTCTCTATTTATAGTAAATTTATACTCTGCAATGACTTGCAAAAGCGTAATTTAATGCGCTCCGAAGTTTTAATAAAGAAAGTGCAATGTGCATCGTTTTTTATTATTTGTTTTCTTTTTAAATTAAGTTACAAGTTTTTGTACCTAAATTAATTTATATAAAATAAGATCAAGTTATTTAATATTTTTTTAAACTATATATATTATTTAAAAGAAATTCGAAAAATTAACAGATACATTTACAGAATATTGAGTACTTTTTTTTTCATGATTTTTGATGAACGAAGTTGTTTATGTTTTTTGCAATAAGTTCAAAATATGAGAAATGAAGCAACAAACATACTAAATAAATTTTTATTAATAGTAAAATGAAAAATGTAATAATATTGTACTGCTCTTATAAATCAAGAAATATTTTTTTTAATTATAATTTTCATTGAAATTATGAATTTTGATTTTTGAGACATGAGTTATTTTAGCATTGTGTAACATTATAATAATTTCGCTTAAATTAAAATAGCATTTATTTTTTGTTAATATTGTTTATTGACATCTTTTGGATAATAAAAATACCAAAAAAACAGTCCTTCCGGTTATAGCCGACAGGAAGAGGTAGCTTTTATATTCCTTATTTATATATATTTACAAGTTGATCCACACGGCGTTGCCTGGTACCATAGATGTTTTCAAACAAATTACTAATTCTTAAAATATCCATTCAAAATACATTTAAAATAGAAAAAAAAATAAAATTTTATCTGAAGAATATTTTAAATTTTTGAATATTTTAAATTTTATCTAAGTGAACACAGATATGTATTTTTGAAAACATGAAAAATATAGTCGTTGATTTTAACTCTTTTGTACCACAAAAATAAAGCATTAATTGAATTGTTTTAAAATTCCTTTCTTCAATAAAACCTGCTCCATGCAAAATCTTCTGAGCACACGCGACGTATGCTGCACATGTGAACGAATCCTAAGATAACATAAGCGTAATTATCTAATTTAATGCTTTTTTGGGGTGATGCCATGGATGGATTTGATGTTCTATAATAAATCAATGAGGAAAAATAAAATCAGGAAAACAGGAAAAATTAACAAATGCGTGTGCAATTTATTGATAGTATTCAGCCGAGAAATGCAGTCGTTAAATCCCATATTTACCGCCTGGTCTGTGGATGATGGAAAGTTGCATATATCCATTTACCAAGTCAGCTTTTTAAAATCTAAATTGAAACGAAAAAATCCGGCTCCAAAGTGCACTTTTCGGTTCATCCACACATGACAAAAATTTCAGAGACCTGGATGTTATAATTTCGGCGTTATCCGCGCTCAGGCAGGCAGGCAGACGGAGAGACATCTCTTATTATGTATATATAGAGTTATATTAAATAAAGTTATATTATTCAAACATACGAAGTTCAAATTAGTGGAATCTGATTATATATCATTTAATATTAGTTTTTATCAATATTAAACATTAATGGGAATTGAAAATATTCAACTATTATTAATTCTGATTTTCATTAAAAGGATTGATATGGTCGCCAAATTCAGATATCATGAAGTTTCTCCCTTATTAAAACAACATGATGGGTGAATCTAACGAATGAGCTTGATTGAAATCTTAATTCATGTGAACCTGCACATTCATTTGAAATTGGTTGATATATGCGAGTGCTGTCGTGGGCAAATTGATTTTTTTAAATGTCACCCACACTGTTAAAAATAAATCCGTGAATTCCAGGTGAAACTACCGGCAGCAAAGTAGCCGAACTGTTACCGTTCTGTAAGTAGATTTTACGTTGTGGGACATACAAGAAAGAAAAACTCCGTTTGAAGAAGTGGCAACTTTCTGTTACAAAGTCTGATTTTTAATGATAATAATTTAATATAATTTTTAAAATTAATAAATCGTCAAAGAATTCGAAATTATCGAGTGATTTTAAGCTGCTATGCTATTTTACGTATTATTATTATTGCACAATTTAGTTCACGCCGACCTCAGGATCGAAATCGGGACCTTTTGATAGCGGAATAAATCCTTACTAACCGAGTCAAAGCTGCTGATGCTGGGTTGTACAGTATATGTCTTTTATGAGTTAGTGGGAAAATCTGTTGTGCTTTTTAAATATTTCATTTCAAATACATTCTTTATAATATTTGTAAACAGTTTATTTTATTTTATTTTAGACTGATGCATAATACTTGTTATTTCTTAAAATATTTTTTTATATAGTTTAAATTTAAGAAAAAATCACTGTTTAAAACAACTGTTTTTTTTTTTTTTTTTTTTTGAATGAATGAATGAATGAATGAATGAATGAATGAAAAAACTTTTTATTAACAACTTTTTTTTAGAAAAATAATGTTATAGACAATTTTTTGAAATTGTCGTACACTATTTACTTATTTATTTATTGGCTAATTAATTAAAAGATTTTTTAATAAGAAATAAGAGAAAAATAAACAGAAAAAATGTAATTTAAAAGGGACTATTTATGTTTTCATTTTTTTCTTGCCGCCAGTGGGATACGTGCCTACAACCTGCGCTCGCAGGTAATTAGCGGTATGGTGCCTTGACCACTCGGCCACGGAACCCCTTATACAACCGAGTGTCTCCGTTTTTTGTTTTATTTCCACCCATTTCGTTATTTTCAGGAAATATGGTGGGATTTGCCGATTTGTAACGGACAATACCCTTTTGTTGTAAAAAAGGACTTTTTCTGTGAAATTCAGGAAAAAAATATTCGTGAATTTCAGAATTTTTTTAATAGTGCACATTAGAAATCTATATCTCAGACATTCTTTAAGATAAAGACAAAACAAAAAATACTATTGAATCCATGTATAAAGATCAAACGCTTGAAAAAAGAACCTTTATTTATTTATTTACTTTTTTTTTGCATTATTATAAATTTAAAATTTTGTGTCAATTTTAAATGGACTAACTATAAAATGAACAACTAACTCGGTTGAAAAATTAGTATATACCATTACACGTTAAGGGGGCTCAGGGTTTGATCGATACGGAGATACATGAAAACAGAGCTCGCGCTCCGAGTCCATATAAAGGCAGAAGCATTCAATGCAATTAATTAAAACTTTCTGATATTTTAAAGGTATGTTTGTAGTCTTATAAAATTATAAAATGAAGTACTTGAATGTAATATAATAAGAGATATAGCAAAATTTATGTAACACAATTTCCCCCAAAAAATATGTGTGATATCACGAACACCAAGATATCTTAACGATAAATTGACGTAAGAACCTAATTTTTCCTTTAAAATGATCCGGAAACCTTACTCTATAGAATGAACTAAGGAAATAACTATCGCTTAGTAACAACATTATTTAAAAAACTCTCAAATTTGAAAATTTAAAAAACTCCTAAAAATACAACTTTTTTTTCATTAAAAATACTCAAAATATTAAATTATTTAAACTATATTAATTCATTCTATAGATAATGATGTTATATGCATGCAAAAAAAAATCAAGCCATTCCATCAAACAGTTTTTTAAATCTTGGTGTTAGTCGTCAAAAATCAAGTTTTGAGGAAACGCGACTTAAATTTGAAATTATATGGGTGCGGCTATGAAAGTGTTGATACATAAAGGCTTATAACTCCGTTAAAAATGCAAATATTTTTATGCGGTTTTTTGCATTAAGTTCAGAATTAATTGAATAATAAAACTAGTTCATAAAAAATCGATTTTTTGAAAAGTTTTCAACTCCTGAGCTTCCTTAAATTACATCCAAATCGGTTCATAAATACGCGTGTTATCACGTGAGAAAAATCAAACTTGTTTCAAAATGTCAGCCACATTAGAAATTCAAAGTGCTACAACTGAGAATTTTTTTAAGTTATAGACAAAACAAAAAAGTCTCTGTAATGTTTGTTTTAAATTCACACACATAAAAGAGAAATATTTTTCCATTTCCAAATTTTTCGTACCTATTTTTAAATTAAAAAAATGGCAGTCGTTTTGAACAAGCAGTCGTTTTGAACCATTTCAATCTGTCAGTATTACTAGAAATTCGTTGAGTGCTATAACTCAGGCGTTTTTAAGATATAGACAAAACAAAACATGCTCTAGAATATTTGTATCATGGTCAAGCGCAAAGAATATATTTTTTTTATTTCTCACTTTTTGTACCAAATAATAATAATAAAATAGCCTTTATTTTAGAAACATAATAGAGGATGAAACTGGTCAATAAACTCGTTCTAGACATCGGTATGTATTAAGAACACCCATAGTTTACATAAAAATAGATTTATAAATACGTGTGTTATTGCGTGGCGAAAATCAGATCGTTTCAAAATATCAGTCACACTAGATAGCCAAAGTACTATAACTCAGCCATGCTTTATGGTATAGATAGACGAAATAAAAAAAACCGCTTTGGAATCTTTGTATTGTCAAACACATAATAGAAAATTATTTTCCAATTTTTAATTTTGTTTTTGTACTTAATTTTAAATTTTAATTAAAAAATATGGCTGCTATTTTGAAACAAGATGGTGGATGATGCTGGCAAACAATCTTGGTGAGGTATTAGTATGCATTAAGTATACACCAAATTTCATCAAATCGTTTCATAAATACTATAGTTAGATCATGAAAAAGATCATACATATATCGACATTTGAACGGAGGGTGTTTTGAAGAGTCTTTGGGTCATGTTCGGTGAAAATATACCAAATTTTTCCGGAAGTGCTTTCCTTAGGACGACTGCAATAGCTAGCTTTTTGCTTTTTGTAAGGAAAACTACCTAAAAATACATGATAACAATCAAATATCGGTAAAATAAAAAATGTAATATTATTTAATTTATAAAAATTCAAGATTCTAGTACAATTATTATTTACCCATCGAAAAAAATATTCTCAATTGAATTCAACAAGCATTTAACATGAAAATTTAATCGGTTAATTATCTTTCACACGTTTTAAATGCATTTCTATATTTATATTTTATTCTGTCATCGTAAACATTTCCACCATATTCAAGTGCAATCCATATAAATTAAATAAATAAATATTTAGTTTAAATGTTTTATAAATATTCCTTATATCAGTATATTGTGTATTAAAATTTAATCGTAAATTTTATTCCTATATTTTAGTCATTAAGGGAACACATGGGATTTAAAGTTAAGTAGTAAAAGAAAATACGCTCTTAAACAGATTGTTAATTTCTAAATGCATTATTAATGGATAAAGGGCAAACGGGTCAGGGTATTTTCCAAATACTGTCACTGACATGTTGTGTTAAAAGGTTCGATAAAGATAAATAAACTATTTATAAAATTAATACAGATAACAATTTCTTAGAAATATGTAGTTTCAAACGGTAATAGCTATTAAATGTTAATTGCTTATTGTGTATAATTTTATTACATGTAAGTAGCTTATTCAATTTCATTACGCATTTAAAAAAAAAAATCTTTATCAAAATGTTTTCTTTTATTTTACAATTTAAAAGGTAGTTAAATTTATCTATAAGTTTTAAAGGAATTAGTTAAATTAAGATCATGCATGCGAATAAGATTGTGAAATATTATAAAAAAAACTAATAATCATAAAAAATACATAATATTTATAATTTGCTGTAATTTATTTCATAAATCAATTAGCCTAGCAATATACAGGTTTAAACAGAGACCACAAAGATATTGTACAGTTTTGATAAATATCTAACTGCCGCTTTTTAATGAGTTAACAAAAAAGTCTATAGCATTGTCAGAAATTCAAAATATTATAAATGATAATAAAAATACCTCTTTAGCATTTTCATAAACATTTCATGGATAATTAAGTATGTAAATAAAATGCGAATAAATTTAATGAAACATATCTGCATAAATGTAAATTATTTAATATATCTATATAAAATAAGAGATGTCTGCCGGACCGCGGATAACGCTGAAATTATAACACCTAGGTGTCTGCAATTTTTGTAATATGTAGATGCTACCACCGAAAAGTGCACTTCGCTACCGGATTTTAAAATTTCAATTTCAATTTAGAAAAATATATATAATAAAACTTAGTGGGTAAAAGGATATTTACAGCTTTCCACCCATCTACGGCAACGAAGAAGCCGCGTTAGAAGCCATTGGCAGCTATCCACTAACCCGCGCAACGAAACAGACAGCCAATGAGAGCAAGTGATATATATGGGATTTAATGACTGTTGAATGCTGGCAACAAATTGCACAGGTTTTTGTTAATTATTCTTGTTTTGATGATTTTGTTTTTAATTATTGATTTACATTTGATTCTCAAAATCCATCCATGTCACCCTTCAAAAGAAAGTAGTAATAATGTAATTACTCCTTTGATGTTTTATTAGGGCTTGTGCAGATGTGCAGCGCACGTCACGTGCGTGTTTAGAAGATTTTGCATAGAGCAGGTCTCAATGAAGAAAGGAATTTTAAAGTAATTTAGTTATTACATTATTTTTGCGGTTTAAAACAGCTAAAATCAATGACTATTTCTTTATTCTTCCAAAACATGGTTTTGGTGACAGAAATGCATTCCAGTGTTCACTCAGTTGAAATTTAATATATTCTAAAATTTAAAATATTCTCTACACTGTAAAAAAAATTCTGTAAAGGTACTAAACATTTTCTAGGAAACTGGGATTCCTAGAACTTTTCATGTAACGATAACAGGAATAATCCATGTAACTGATTCTAAAACTAGAATTTTTGCTGTTACCGTTACAGGAAAAGTTCTAGGAATCCCAGTTTCCTAGAAAAAGTTTAGTACCTCTACAGAATTTTTTTTACAGTGTAGATAAAAAATTTGTTTTTCCTATTTTAGTATAAATGGAGATTTTAAATAGTCGCATTTTGTTTGAAAACACCTATAGTCCCGGGCAACTCCGGCGGATCGGTTAGTATAGGTGTGAAAACCTTGATTGAAACGATTTTAATTAATTTTTTTAATGCATAAAATTTCGTAGTGAACGTTCACTATAAATAAGGTGTTCTGGTGTAATAACCCCAGGCGGGGTAATAACGCCAAGTGCTAATATTATGCATAATTATGAAATAATCTGGCAAATGACACCCATGTGCTCTGCGCAGGAGGGTTTTGAGTCATATAAATCGCAAAAGATAGCTTAAAGTTAAATTGTTCTATTTGTAGGCCTTTTTGATTTTACAAGCAACTAAAATTAAAGCTTGAACTAAAATTTGCGATATATGTTTTGTGATGTGAAGACTAATTTTTATCCGGAAATACTTTGTTTATTACATAAATTTGTAGTGCATTTCATGTACTTTCAAAATGTTATAGAAGATTTTGGATATCTTCTCGAGATAATTTGTAGTTTAAAATGTACTGCGCAATAAATGTACCGGTGTAATAACGCCAATCCTTGGCATAATTACCCCGGTTTTTTCCCAACAGTGGTCAAACTACATCCTAAATACTGATTTAAATAGACACAGTTAAAATCGTGCAATGTTTCTAATAATTCTATTCAAACGATCCTTTTTAAGCAAAAAAGCTTAGAATTTGATATTTTTTTGCTTCCTCCCCTTTCTCACACACACACCATACCTTTATTTTTCTTACACATTCACAAAAAATGAACATTTACAATAGCTTAGAATGTAGTTTTTCGATTTCTAGACCTGTAGAGTTTTATTTTTAGAATTGGGCAATCTACATGCTATTATTCCATCTTATTTTATAGTTTTGTTTGCATGGCGTTATTACCCATATAGGTAGGTAATAACGCCAAATAGCATTGGTTTAGAAATCACGCCATTTTATTTCATGAATAGATATCTGTTAAATTATTTTTTATATAGATAGTCAATGAGTTGCTGTATCAAATCATATATTTGTTTGAAAAATACAATCTAAAACTAAGCCGTGAAAATTGGTAGATTCTTAACGTGGCGTTATTACCTCTGGATACCTTATATAAAGATAAAACTATACAGTTAAAACAAACAAAACTGACAGGACTTAAAATATTGAAATATATATATAAACAAATTCAGTAAGAAAATTTTTACGCTAAAACGTATCTGACATAAAAAGTTGTTTTTTGAAATTTTAATTTGTTTCTAAGCAGTGATAAACCGCGAAATAAACGAAATATTCATTGTTTTTTACAAACGTTTTAAAGGGGTTCCGCCATAATTTTTTCATTAACATATACACACGAGAAGAACACTCTTTAATTCTTTAAGAATTTTCTGAGTATGCCCGTATGGAGACCTTCGCTGTTAATATTTAACTCCTTAACTTTAAAAAACTCTGTAATGTTATTTTAAATAAGTATCTTATATAAAAAAAACCCTGTTCATAAAAATTTTCGTACTCTTATAAGTATCCGAAAAATCCATGTATCTTATTTTCGTCAAATTAAATTCCCTTTTTTATTGCATCGAAGACATTTAGTTTTTTTAGATGGATATAAATAAATAAGTAATTAATTTTATTTTCATACAATCCGATGAAATAAGTTCATGCATCCATCGCAACAAAAACCTATACGTAAGAATGTTTTACACGTGCGAAAGTGAACAAACTTCGTCATATAAAATATATTTTTCGTAATATGGAGATTAATTTGAATGTTAAAAGTGTTCAAAGTCAAGGATTCGTTGAAAATTTCGTTAAGTAGAAAACTTTATTAAAAAGACATTCGAGTATTAAAAGTATATTTAAAGGTAATTAAAAGTATATTTATTTCATTTAAATTACTATATTACATGTTTTCGGTGAGCAAGTTTAAAAAAATGTTTTATACTGTCAACTAATTTAAGCTGCTTCATCAAAATAGAGAAAAATTTTCAATTGAGCAAATATGTAATAACGACATTTTTACATGATGAAAAAAAGTTACCAATTCTGTCAATGTCTAAAATATTATCGGTAATTTTAATCTATTTAAAAATAATTTACGTAACATCAATTTATTTAGATGTTTAATGTTATTTTGTAAATTAAACATTTAAGGGTATACTTAAAACATGTCTTTAAAACATTAAGTTTAAGAATATAGGAAAAAAGTCAAGTAATTATAGAAAATAACCAATTTACTTCACAGTGAATATGCATACTTACGAAGTGTATTTAAAATTTAAAGGGAACAGTTAGAGTTGAAAATTAAGTAATGCAAGAAATAACCGAATAAACTCTTAGTCAAGTCGGAAATTAGGATGATTAGTTAGAAAAATAAACATTCGTTAGCATATCTTCCAGAAATTCAGAGTAATTATATCTCTGATGGCTTGTTCAGTTTTATTTATAAAAGACTAATTATTTATTTATTTATTTTAAAATACTTTTTTATTTCTCTTTTTATTCAGATACAGAAAACGATGAATATTTTCAAAAACTTTTTTGATATATTCATTATATAGCTTTGATTTTGTCAACAACTATCATTTTATTGCACTTGTTTAAGGCTAAAAAAAGTTTTATTTCTAAATCGTATTTTCAGAACATATTTACTAGCCACAAAACCATTGCTGATAAATATATTTTTAAACCAGTCGTTGAGGGCCACCGTAATACTTACCCATCATATATATGTATAATATAACATATGAAAATAAAACATGTGTAAACTATTTATAAAATACATTGCAATTAAAAAATATTAAACGTATATTTAAATACTTTTAATATACATACTAATGCTCTATTAATGAATTGCTGATGAACCCATTTCGACAAATGATATAAAACGCCAAACTACTCCGGATAATCGAGGCTACTGATATTAAATAGGCTTCGTTTCATTCTTACATATTAAGTACATACAAAATATCAAGTCTTTATCTCAATTAGTCCGGAAGATAGAGCGTTTACAGACACACGCACAGACAGACGGATGGCATTTTTTTTTATATAAAAGTATGAATTTCGGAAAAACCAGAATCTGAAACTTGTAAATCCGTCATTTTTTTTAAGATTTTCAAAACGATTGCAAGATATACCTATGAGGACGGTTTCAACATCATATAGGAAGTTTGCGTTGCTAAATCGTAAGCGTAGTTTCAATCCCAAGTTCGTATATAATCCATGAATAATTGAGAAAGGCAACACAGGAGGCTATTTTACTGGAGACAAGTTTTTATTAATTTCACAGTTCCAAGAAAGGTTGCCGTGCCAGAGAGGGACCCTCGCAGAGATAGGTCCGATCGCTAGTACTTACAGAGAAGAAGTGGTCACAAATACATTTTTCACATCGTCAAGTGTTGGCGCGATACATGTACATAAAAATAGCCAAAAACGACTGATAAGCACAAATTGCGGTGAGAGAAGGCACGTGGAGAGTTTCCGTTAAATAGACTTTCAATGATATGAACCAAAGTGCATGATTTGAAATAATTAACGCCAAATGATAAAAGATAGCACATGGCTCGGGAAACCACAAGGATTGAATTCTTTACATAGGGTTAACAAAAGTCTCACGGGTTCAGAAATGAAATTAATTCTAATGAAATAAAATAAAGACAAACTTAGCGCATCTGGTTCTTAAGTGAATAGCGTTTAACTATGCTTAACAACAGCCGAGAAATAACTCTTTAAAAGGTTGTTGCTATGGGAAAATACTTACATGTACATGAACAAACGGATATATGTTGTGTCTTTAAAGAAAGAATTAGAGATAAGTGAAATTATATTTCAAAGGAAAAATGGCCGTTAGTACTTGAATAGAATTAAAGGGATTAAAAATCTAGCTTATTAAATAAAGTTACAAATTAAGGGAATATTGTAATTTTAACTAAGGGGGAAAACAATTATTAACTAATATGTAAAGGAAAACGCCTTTACATATATCTCCCCGACGACCGACAAAGAAAAAAACGTGAAACGCGGGAGGTAAAAGAAAAAACAAACAAACAAACACATGCCTCCTCTCAATGCTACATCACCAACTCATATAAACAAAACATATTATTAAAGAGGAACTGGTGATAACTTGTCTAATAATGCAATACACAAGTAGTAAATAAGCAAAGGAAATACATCATGTCTCAATTAAACAAAAAAAACATGCTAATAATCATGAAAAAGCAAGTAGGTACCTATAAAACTTGCAAAAAGTCTTTTTTTTTTTAGAACTGCAGTGAACTTCTGGACAGCTGTATATTATCTTTTTTCTTTTTTTTCTGTGTGCACACTCAATATTATTCCAGAAGATTTTAAGTCAGATTGCTTGAAATTTCAATTCAAGCCAAAGCAATTTTTTTATTGCTTAAACGAGTTGGTTACATTCCAACTTCTACTTTATTATTATATTTTTGAGACATGAATTATATTAAAAAGGTAAAATAACACATAAAATATTGAATATATATGTAAGAACACAATCAAACATAATGAGAATTCTGTGACATGTAAGTTTTATAACTACAATAAAAGGAGAAGCAAATAAAAAGAATGATATGATTTACCTTGACTTTATCAATGATTCTCTGTGTCAAAAAAATCTGTTTACTGATCTGGGTTATATTTAGTTTAGGTAAAAAACAGTGGTGTACAATGAACTTAAAAAAAAAAAAATGTAAAAAAACTAGCCTTCTTCAAAAGATTTAATGTATAACGTGTGAAAAAAATGTAAGGCAGGTTAATGTGAATCGTACACAAGCGTTAAAAGAATAGATGTATGTGTGTGTGTGTGTGTGAGTGCAGCCCGAAACACCATTCGGTGTAGTAACTGAAGACTATCAGCATGCGGCTGCATATGTGAACAGGGAAAGAGTACAAAAAAATAAGGTTTACCTGTGTACAAACTGACCAGAAATCGTGAAAACTTTACAAGTATATTATGTGTAATGTCTTAATGGACAATAAAAGAGCGTAATGAAAAAACTGACCTGGTGTACATCTGTTAAATTGAGAAAAAGTCCTGTTAAATCAAATTTTCGCTCTGCACACTACCAAACAAGATGAACATAAACACGGTGTAGTATGGAAGAAAACTGAAAATTGAAACCGTAACAACAAATTAATTTTAGAAAATCTGGCAAAACACATGAGCGGTGTATGTAATAACAAAATGTGCAAAAACAATCAAACAAATTTCTGACAAAAGTGTAAACGATCATATGAACTATGTGAAAGAAGTCATCATGTGTGAAAGTAACAGGAACTGACATAGCAAACTCACCTAAAAAAATCGAAATGTTAAGGGCTATAGTACCAGTGCACAAGAAGAACTGAAAACACAAAGGAGTAGTATTCTTGTTAACGATGAACTAATGTGTAATGTGTGTGAAACAAAATTTTTGGGTACTGAGAGACCCAAACCATGAGCAACGTGTGTAATATCCTATGAACAAAAATGCAATGAACATTAATGTGTAAATTCAATGAACAAAAGTTCCTCCTGTATACTAAGCACAAAACCCATTGTGTTACGTTTTGAAATTTACCGCTGTTTACACTGCCAGTTAAGGGTTAAATTACGAGAAAAAAACAATATTGCTGTAATTTTGTTATAAAAAGCAAAACAATGTCCAAACAGTGAATGAAGAAAAAAACAACGAAAAAATTTTGTGAACTGAAAAAAATGTGGAACTTCTAAGGTAAATTCTATCCAAGAAATCCTAAAACTGTGAAAAAATCCATTACTTTTTTTTTTTTTTTAAAGGGACCTTTTTTTTAGGAGAAAAATGCTACAACAATATACTTTCTTTCCTGAAAAAGAAAATACAGTCATGAAAAATAAATAGGGCAACATAGTAAACAACCAGTATGTGTGTAAAAAAAATTCAATGAACAAATGTGTAAGGTGTAACAAAGGTCTGGTTAAACTCTAAACCAGCTACCTTGAGTTTCGTGTAAATCATCAATGAACTACTATGTATGAGAAAAAAATATACTGTCGAATACCATATTAGCAAAAGAATAACAATAATAATAAAATAAAATGAGTACATACACAATATTATTGAAGTTAAAGTGTAAATGATTTAAAGTTTTATTAAGAGACATCAAATCTAAAATAAAAAATCCCTTTTTTTTTTTTTACCTGATCCAGTCGTGAAAGATGATATGTATGAAAGCAGGCAAAATAACCAAACTTTATACACCGTCATGAACTTTGAAGATATGCTATCATATATTTGAGAGAAAAAAATTGAAATAAGCAATATTGTTATCGAGTCACTATTTGTACAATTAATGAATTATCAATTGTGTGTATAACTGTGTAAAAGGAATTCAAACATACAAATTATTTCATGCATAGAAATTTAGATGCATGTGCAATCACTGTGTACAATTAATTTATGTACACACAATATGTAAAACAAAAAAAACACCATAACTTATTCTAAGTGTTCGCGTTATGTGAATAAATAAACTATTAAAAAAATTGTGTAAATAAATCCATTTCAGTCTTTGACTAAGCAAGCGGCCAACTTGCTCAACCAAACCCTGAAATCAAAACATCAGACACATTGCTGCTCCCGGGAAAACAGCGCCGTGAATGATGACCTAACACCAAAAATAAATATAAAATTTTATGACTGCCAAAATAAAAGAACAAATACATTAAAAAATGTACTGTGTAGGGGTATGCCAAATGCCACACATACTAAAGTGTAAAAATTTAAAAATTAAAATGCTTCTACTAGAATGTGTATTGTGTGACTATCTTTCATTTAAGAAGAGGGGAAAACGAGATAGCATCATCTCTGTGTGTGTAAGATTTCATATTACATCATGAAAGTGACTCAAAAATATCAAATGGTTATGACAGAAAATCGAATCAAATAGAAAAACTCATTACTGAAAAATAATATGTGTATTATTATTATTATTATTATTATTATTATTATTATTATTATTTTAGAAGACACAGGAATTAGAGAAGTGTATTAAAATCTGCGTAATAATAATAACTGCCAACCTACTACTGTAGGGAAAAATAAATTTAACTTGCTCCTTTTTTTTTACGATGTCACAGATGCAAAAGTTAAACTTTCGAAGCCCAATACTGGACTCTCTATTTAAAATTATGTGTTTAGGTATGATACACAAAAGAAATGTATAGTACTTAAAATATAAAAGTGGGATTGTCACTCTTACCTGTATATACAATAAACATAAACAAGTGTAGGTATATAAAAATTCACAGCAAACATATATAGGTATAAGAGAAAAACCACAAGAGAAGTATGGTGTCTATATATATTAAGTGTACAAGTCTCAAAATTATTAATTGCAAAGCAAGTTTTTTTTTTATCTCAGCTAGAAGAGAAATTTTATTTTTATTTTATTTTTGTGAACAAATTCTTCTCTTTTTTTGCAAGGGTTTGTAACTATTTCATAAGAAAAACAAACAGTGTGACTTTAGTCAAGCAAACTGCATCGCAAAATATTGTTACTGGAGAGAAGAAAAAAGAAAAACGAATAGAATGCAATGTGACAATAAAGGCACTGAAACGATTATACACAAAAATGCGAACCAGCGCACTTGGCTGAGTGTATAATCGCAAGCAACCGACACGCAATTCAAGAGCTCAGAAATAGATTAAGTAATCATTTCTGAATTGCGAGTTTGTCACACCGCAGAATATCCCTGCATCACCGGAACATCAAAATAGGGAGAAAAAAAATGTAGGATCTCCAAAATGACTACTGGTATACACCTGCATATTATGAATGGTAAAAATTTAAAATGAATAAATGAATATTTACGTTTACGGGGGGAAGGGGGGGGTGTAACTGAAACACGTAAAAATTAAGCACAATGAGGATGCAGCGATACATGTACATAAAAATAGCCAAAAACGACTGATAAGCACAAATTGCGGTGAGAGAAGGCACGTGGAGAGTTTCCGTTAAATAGACTTTCAATGATATGAACCAAAGTGCATGATTTGAAATAATTAACGCCAAATGATAAAAGATAGCATATGGCTCGGGAAACCACAAGGATTGAATTCTTTACATAGGGTTAACAAAAGTCTCACGGGTTCAGAAATGAAATTAATTCTAATGAAATAAAATAAAGACAAACTTAGCGCATCTGGTTCTTAAGTGAATAGCGTTTAACTATGCTTAACAACAGCCGAGAAATAACTCTTTAAAAGGTTGTTGCTATGGGAAAATACTTACATGTACATGAACAAACGGATATATGTTGTGTCTTTAAAGAAAGAATTAGAGATAAGTGAAATTATATTTCAAAGGAAAAATGGCCGTTAGTACTTGAATAGAATTAAAGGGATTAAAAATCTAGCTTATTAAATAAAGTTACAAATTAAGGGAATATTGTAATTTTAACTAAGGGGGAAAACAATTATTAACTAATATGTAAAGGAAAACGCCTTTACAATACATTTGCTACATATGATGGGAAAGTAATATGTATATTTCAGTTATTTTATAATGAGCAAAGTTTGTACTGATAAAAGGATTCCGGCAATTTTAGTTGTTTTAGTACGAGAATTTTTGTAAACCGTCGGACATTACGTGTGAAGATCTATTTTTTTTTTTTTTTTTTTTTTAAATAAGGATAATATTATTTAACAAAAATTCTAGTAAATATGCTTGAAAGTACTTGAAGCGTCCGAAGACGGATGAGAAATTTATAAAAGGAAATTATGAATGTATTTGATAACAGTTACCTTTTTAACATTTATAAAATCATTATAAAATGAATGAAAAAAAATGATCGAATTCGTTTAAAAAAGAGCACTAATATAATCGAAGGCTTTAGTAACTGATTAAAAATTTAGTTAGTCAAAGTAAATGTGTACAGAATTTATACATTTTTTTTTCTCTTTTTACAGTGTTTAAAAAATGAACATATGACATGAATATTTTTTTAATTGCGGAGTTTGTAGAGCGATCACGCTGAAGTTACTGCTGTCGCAAAGTTTCAATTACAGGTGATTACTTTTTATTGAAAACTCGAAACACTTTTTTAAATTAAAAAAAATTGAGAATATTTGAAAGAGAAATAAACTACGAGAAATATATTTTTTAAAATAGCAGTTCAATTAATAATAACAATAATACTAATAAATATTATCCCTAATTGAAACTTTGTGATACATTCGTGTAAAAGAAATTATATTATGTTTGATCAACTTTTATACTAATGGGGAGTTCTTAAGTTAAAAGCATTAAGTTTCGTTTTGTTTAAATAATCAACAAAAGCATGCGAATTATTTATGTTTTTTTTATCTTTTTATAATTAAATGATATTATTTTTTTATTGCAGTAATAGAAAAATTATGAAGCGCAACCGAAATTCCAATAATCATGTCTACCATAAAATAGAAATACTTCGTATGCATAACCTGCGATACATAACATTTATTTTGAAATGATATTGGTTATCTGAGGGAAATGTGATGCATATAAAACTTCGGTCGTCCGTTCTTCAACTAGGCATTCATATAATATACATTCAATTTTGAAAGCAGGGCCCTCTCCTCTGTTCGTGTCAGAACTTTCTATACTTATATTCTAAAATTCAATATTTACCGATATTATTTGTTTACAAATACTAAATTTTCAGCGCAATCTCATTCCCCCTAAAGGTTTTGAATAATAGTGTGTAACTTGTATTTGCAGATGTTTATGAAAGATTTTTGGAAATTTGTTAGGATATGTGTAACTTTGGTAACATTGCGCAACGTTATAGATTTTAATAAGTTTAAAGGTATTATATATTTAAAAATAATTTTATGTATTTTGTGAAAGTGTGGATTCTTCTAATAAATGTTTAGTAAAACATTGAAATGTGTAAAATACCCATGTGCATTTATTTTAAAATTCTTATAATAATAAATTATAACTTATAAATAATATAACAACAGGCTCGGTAATGCATGTTTTTTTCACAGAATTAGGTAAACTAAATAATTTAATTGTTATTAAAATGAATTTACTTTTTAATCCATTTTTTATTGAATGGAAATTTTATAAGTACAACTTCTTCAGATTTGATGTGTCCTACAGGATACATATATTTTCAGTTTTTCTTTTTTAAACGCATATAAATGCTCTTAAAATAAGAAAAATGATTCGAATGAAGCATACTAGCATACTAGATAGAAATCAACACAATGACAATGTGTTTCATATACAGTGCTCAGCAAAAGTTTAGAGAATGATCGATTACGCTTCTATTTTCAGAAGTATGTACCGAATGTTTGTAATTCCTCTGTCATATATTACTTGTGACTTATCCTTTATTCAGACACAATAAATTTTGAATTTATTGACCTTTTACATAAAATATAATGACAAAAAAATAAAATTAACATTGTGGCAAAAGTATAGACAATTTGTGTATTTACAGAGAAAAATAACTACAAATTAAAATCGAGTTGCACCCGCATTGTTTGCAGTTAGTGCAAGAATGTGACTTTTCATCGGAAAAAACTAAATGCTGCGTCACTTGGGATCTATTTTGTACCAAACACGTTCAATAGCAGCTCAAACCTCATTAAAAGAAAATTATATCAAAGATTTGCATAAACATTACGACATATTGTGTTACAAAAATTTTCGATTGGGTCCGGATCTGAACTACACACCGGCAAGTTGAGATCAATAGTATTTTCAGAGTTAAAAGAAGTTCTTTTGTATGAAACATGAATAGATGCTAAAATCCATACTTTAGATCAGCAAAAGTTCCCCAAATGAATAAAAATTAATCTCCAACTTATGTACGTAGTCTTGTGTTGCTTGGCACCCAATGAATAACTCCGCAGATACACGAGCATTAAAGTTAAGTGAGGACCAAATTATTTAAAAGTCACTTTCTTTTTGTCGAAGTCCCAGGATCTTTACCTTAAGTCATTCCAATAGTATGTCCACTTGTTTGGGCCATTCAAATTCCACTTTTTTTCTTTACTGAATATTATAGCGTACCATCTGGGTCCATATGGCATATGTTTGCAAGTTAATTGAATTCTCGCCAATTTATAGCGATATTTTAAAGCTGATTGTTTTATCATTTTCATGTAAATTGATTTACCTGTTCCTTTAATTCATCTACGAATCATTTCCGTCGACACAGAAAGTTCTGACTTAGTTTTAATGTGATTAGCAATCATTACTTGTGTAAATGTCAGTTTCTGGATCCTTTTGTCATCTCATTTTCTCGTCACACAAGATCTTCCAGATTATGGTTTGTTTTGAATTAGTCATCCTTAGACTATACTTCATAGACAGACCAGTTTGGACGATTCAATGCTGCTGAAATTTCTGCAACAGTCTTCCCTTTCCATTTCAGCTTTCCTACTTCAAATACCTCATTTAATTGAATATTTTTAGCTCGCGCCATCTTCACTAACTGATGCTATATCGAGGTATAATTAAATACTTCAGACATATGACATCATAACTTAGAAATTTGCATTTTTCCATGAACAGTTGGCTAAAAATGAAAAAAGAGTCTAAACTTTGCAATATGAAAAAATTTTACTTTTTTCAGTTAAATTAAATATTATCTTTTATTATAACCATTATTTTTATTCTACATTATATAAAATATATTTGAAAATAAGTATAGTCATTTGTAAAACTCACGTGTTCGTATTTTTTATTTAAAATATGAAAAACACCAGTGTCTAAACTTCTGTTGTTCACTGTAGAGTTTTTTTGTGAGCAACATATTGTATAAAAATGTATAAAAATGATAGCACAAATAATTTTACGGAATATAAGATAATATTTGTAGAGTTCATTGGTAATGAAATAGTAGTAAACATGTATTTAATACATGGGTCATTCCATGGTAACTTATGTTAAATTTAGAACAAATTAATGCAGTAATTTTAGTAATATAACATTGAAAAATATTCAAATGTAAAATTAACATTATTTGTCAATGAAACCTATGTAAGGGTCCATTTGGATTAGAATTACCTATAGAATAATAATGAAAATTGCACTTTATATGGTAACTTAAATTCCTTTTTCAATAATGGCAGTTACCATAGTAAATATAACAACCAAAATTTAAGAAATAAGATTAAAATTAGATAATTTCCATCTAAATTAGACTTTGAATGAGTTTAATTAGCAAACCATGTCAAATTTACATTTAGAATGTTTTTCTGTGTGTTATATTACTATAATTACTGAAAATAATGCTAAATGTAACGTAACTTACCATGGAATGACCCTCAGGTTTCTTTACTCAATTCTTTGCAATGTAAAATAGTAAAATGAAATTTAAAAAAATGTAAAGAAAATGAGAAAAAAATATACTTTTTGAGTCCCCATGTATCATAAAATTTCATGTACAAAATAATATAAAATTTATTTTTTTTTCTCTGTTCAATTTTTCTAGTTATCAGTTTGTTTACAAAAAATCCATTGCTGAAAAAAAAGTCCACAAATAAGTCCTTGGGTTCTTAAGAGGACGAGACCTTCTTAAATTTATTCAAAATCATTTACATACTGTTACATATATAGGGGGAACTGGGGTACATTGATACAGTTTTTTTCTAAGATTTTTTTTGGTGTCAAGAAAGTAGAAAATTCAAGTTTTTTTTCCATGAGGTGACAGCAAAACTTGTGTAGTATGTTATAAAAATGTACAATCATTGTTTTATGTAGTATTTTTGCATGTAATTTTAAAAAAATCAAAAAAAGTCATTTGTATCAATGTGCCCCATCCCCGGGGCAGATTGATACGTTTAAGCAAAATGACGACAAAATAATACCAATGCATATTTTTCATAAAAAATGAGTTAGAAAACCATTTTATATTTATTTATAAAAATTCAAATCACCCACAATTTATTTTTAAGCAATATTAAAGCAATCAAAATTAAATATATTATGACTTGATGTTCTGTCTGTTTCTTGTCTGATTGTTGGCTGTGGTAACTTTGTCATATCTAGCACTTCAACCCCAGCATTATCTTCTTTCTTATGAAAGATGAAAAAATTACCAGTTTTTCTGTTTATAAATAGGTTCATAAACAGAAAATAAAGGATAATTATATTAAAAATTCTGTTTATAATATAAGTATTATTTTCTGTTCTGTAGTTTGTTTCTCTTACTTAACATTTCTCATGTCGAAAATACTTTTTTCTCTGGAGAATCGATATAAATTCGAGATTTGCCAGAATGCTGTCCTTTTCTTTTATTAGTTCTATTAGCACTAGATGCTGGGTAAGTTCCTACGTCTTCTGTTTTCAAAAATACTATAAAATGCTCTAATATAAAGAAATTAGAGCTATTTCACTTCAATAAAAACTAATATTAGAAATTTTTCGTGAAAAAAAGGTTGGATTAAGGAGTGTATGGTAAAAAAAATAATAAAAGATAATGAAAATATGAACTATTAAAGGATTTAGGCTGTATCAATGTGCCCCGTCATAAACTGTATCAATGTGCCCCATACAGCGATTTTGAATAAAATGAGTCTCAAATCCAACACTTCACAATATATCTAACAATAAATAATGAGGAACTGATAAAGAGTAGCAGTACTTACCAGGGAGAGTATTCATTTTGGTTGAAAATACTGGAACAGTTGTATAATAGCATTTCAATTGTACAACTCATATTTACTTTTGAACAACAAAAACAATAAATCACCCGTCCCATTTCATCAAACTGCTGAATCATTCCAAGATTTTCTGTATGTAGTTGAATACACTAGCATCACCTTTTGGAGCTGTTGTGAAACTTCCTGTAATGACCCTGTGAGCGGTAGAGGGGGTGTATCAATGTGCCCCATGTATCAATGTACCCCAGTTCCCCCTACATTAACGTTACATTACATGTATATTATTTTTAAATATATAATACATTTCCACATATTAAATCACTTATTTTGATTCATAACTTATATATTTTATAGTATTTATTCAACCTAATACTTTATTATATGAATTTATCGATTTATATTATATTTATTCTAACTAATCATAAAACTTCGGCCCTGAACTCTATGATTTTTTGGTTTATGCAGACGCCGCATGGACAAGACACTATTTATGAGTATAATATTTATATATTTAAGAAAAAGACACTATTTATGTTTCTTTAGCGTACAATAATAGACAATAAGTTTGAAAGACTGATCCCACAATTCTTAATTTTACGTTACCTAATCCATGATCCAATTACAGTTAATTTCAGTTACATGAAACAGTACTAATCTCCTTAATGTAGGACCAGCTGGCAATGGCACAAATCTTCACCTGATCAAGTTCACGGCTGAAATTTTAGTAACAATTAAAATGCGATTAGCATATTAAAATGCTAATCGCAGTGGTCTGCCTGCCGAGTGGTCTGCCAAGTCATATCTATGTTGAAACCAGTTACAGGTCAGGTTTAATTAGTTGATCGATAGGTATAGTTACCGTGTTTTCCGGTACCCAGTCCTCCAAATATATATGTCTTTGGAGGAAGAAAATCACACTTGTCAATTAATCACTAAAATTCTGCTAGAGGATGTTTTTTACGAAAATATGACGAGACATACCAATTGAATTGTAACTCTTCATTGCACCGTGTTCAAAGTCTAGCATATAATTAAAAACACTATAAATTGACCAATAAAACCTCATGAAATTGACCAATATGATCACTGTAACTCATTAAGAAAATCCTAAGAATGGAATATCACTTTTTTGTGCATGTCAAATGACTGCTTTTGACAATAAATTATAAATTTGTTTTTCAGAAAAAAAATCGATCAAGTTATTAAAGCCCCTGTCCTCGCTCGAGGAAACGCTCGCGAGTTAATGCTATTCCTATGGGAAATCATTTTTCTAATAACTCTTTCGCATTTTGACATTTTTGTATATTTTTTTTTCATTGGATAGTTGAGGAGCATGCCGATTGCGAACCTTTTTTACTTTTTTAATTTTGGTTGCAGATATATTTTTTAAAAAGCACTTTCAGTTTCGAAACCGGTTTTAAAAGTGAAACTAACTTTGTAAAAAATATCTGCAACAAAAATTGAAAAAGTAAAAAAAGTGCGCTATCGGCATGCACCCCAGCTATCCAATGCAAAAAAAATTATTCAAAAATGTCAAAATGCGAAGGAGTTATTAGAAAAATGCTTCCCCATAGGAATAGCATTAGCTCGCGAGCGTTTCCTCGAGCGAGGACAGGAGCCTTAAGACAAAATTTACTATAATTATGTTTACAGATTATTTAAAGGTATTAATAGAAAGAAATTTGCAGAGTGTTAAGCAGGTAAATTAATTAATCTAACCAATTTAAACGGAAAATATACAAATACAATGAATAAATATCCTATTTGTGTATGTTTGGTACACGCCATAAAATATCAAAATTTTAGCTAAATATTTAAATTTATTTCTTTTTTGCTATTTTTTCCATTATTAGACCAGTATATAGATTTCCAAATATTTTTTCATAAAAAAAGAAAACCATACAGTGAAGAGTTATTATTTTAATGAATTCTAACGAATAGTAAAATTTCAGCCGTCAACTAATTTTGATAGTTTATGTAGACGCTGTCTATTCTTTAAAATCATTAAGAAAAAAAAAGCAATTTTTTATTTTTCTGTTTGCTGTTTGTTTAGTTTATAACAGTAGGCATAATGTTTAAATGAGTGATCTCGAAATTCGAAATATTATCTTTTCTTTTTAATATATTAATTGAGAATATTTTCAGTCTTATTGTTTGATAATAACTATTTAATAAGATTGTAAAAATAATTAAGATTATTATGTTATATTTCGAATCTGCGTCAGTTAGTTTCTTAAGATATATAACAAATTTACAATTTTTCTTCAGATTCAGCTTCATTTAGAAATTTGAAATATTTTGTCTTTGTCAGAAAACACAAATTAGCTTTAGCAAAATTTAATTAGTTAAGCAATAAATGTAAATAATTCCATCATTTCCCTTCAAAAGTATTACGTACACTATTGTTCAATATTACAGTTTTAAAGCGTTCTTCAGTTAAGTAATATATTTTTAATGAAATTTTAAAAATACCCGAATTTAATTCATATTAAACATATCATCACCAATATTTTGTTGCAATTTATGTGAGGTCAGTTTCTAGTACGGTAGAAATATGTAAATTCTTAAAGTTTTACGCATGTGTAGTTTTCAACTCCAGAGAGATATTAAGATCAAAATTATAAAAAGTTAAGTTTTTAGTAATGACTATAGGTTTTAAAAATGTTTGTGCATCTACATTATCTGTACTTTTAATATTCCTATTGCTGTATGCATAATACTATCTTTTTGCACTCAAAATTGGCAGTAATAATAATAATAATAATAATAATAATAATAATAATAATAATAATAATAATTTCATTAATTCTGAATGTCTTTATAGGGCAAATTATAGATTAATCAGAGAGATAAAAAATCTACAATAGACGGATAATATCAATTTAAAACACAAATTATTTTATTCAAATATTATTTAGTAATTATTTTTTCATCTAGTAATTTTTTTCAAATATTTTAACTGAATTTAAGGTATAAGTTAATTAATGTTTTAATTATTTAAGTTAAAATCATGTGTTACATCAATTATACATTAAAGTCTTTATCTAAATTATTAACCAAATATACTCAGAAATAGTTATTTGAAAATTCAATTTTCATTTGCAGTCATGTTATTGTCAAAGTTGAATTGAAACAGGAAATACTTACAAGCATGGATTAATTTCAATTTTCATGAAACAAACGGAATTAATGAGATAAATTTTAATTCTTGAATAGTCTACTTTTATTTTAGAAACTCAGGTTTAAATTATTTTATATATTATCTTGTATAAAGCTGACAACGTTACACCAGTTTCTAAAGATTCTTAGAAGTTCAAAGCGATTAAAGCTTATATAGAATTAATGCATTAGTACATAAAGCCATCATTCATTATTAATTTTCAATGTATTTATCTTTATAAGCAAACATTAAATGTATTACAGAGGCACTGTATTAATATATATGTATGTGGTCTATATACAGGGTGTCTATAAAAGAACTCCGGGGTTTTGAGGCAAAATAATTTAATGAAATAAAAAACATACATACATGTTTTATACATGACTGAAAAGCTTACATTTTCAAGTTTTTTTAACACTTAGTAAAGTTCTATATGGGCCCCGTTAATGGCACGGCAGACGTCTAAACGGTATTCTACCTCTTCCCATGTCCTGGCGAGCATGTCTGGGGGGACGGTTGCCACACAATTGACTATTCGTTCCCTGAGATGTTGAACATCACGAATTTTCTCTGCATACACAAGATTCTTGATATGCCCCTAGAAGAAATTTCTATCGTTTCTATGAGTCAAATAACACTTTGAGCCTTTTGTTGCAGAGTCGCCATCATTTCAAGGTCAACGCCCTGCAGCGCCGCCAACAGTTGATGCATTCCTAATTCGTATGAGTAAAACTTTTTGAGCTACTCTTTTCAGAGAAATCGACTAAATTTTGCTATCTTTTATAGTTAGTGAGATATGAATTTTTAAAGCCCCGGAGTTCTTTTATAGACACCCTGTATATTAAAATCTTTGTTTAGTGTCTTCACATTTTAATTTGCTTAATTGACTTTGCACCGTTTTCAATTCTTTTATTTTTAACATATGTTTTATAAAATATGATTTAATTTCAAATAAAGGTTGTTTTCCTGAAATAATCGTGTATGAAAGCACAAAATGTATTAAAACGTTGTAATTTCAGTTAAATCTTCTTGATCTTCTTGTAATATAATACAGACATTTTTATTATTATTATTATTAAACTGACGGTATTCAGAGCCGCCTGTAGCTCATTTTAATAGCTGGAATGACACAAAATTCAATAAATGGACTACGAAAACAGAGGGAAAAATATTTCAACAACAACAACAACAAAATAAAATTTCCAGTTACCGCCGATAGGGAAAAAAATTGGCGCTGTATATTGAAAGAAAATATCAGTTCAGACAAAATTAATAATTTAGATAAAATACCATGTTTTATTCATCGTATTCTTTTTCCCGTCGAAGAATTCAACACAAATTTGAGGCACAAATGTGCATTTCCCTTTATTGACGTACTTTATGCTAATCCTCAATTGTATAAATTATCACAGCGTCGCATTTCATTCTACTGGTAGTGATTGGAACTTTTTTTTTCTTGGAATCTTTTTTCCCTTGGTTTCATTAGTCGCCTGATAAATTTTAAAGCAGCTCCATATATTAAAATGAGCTATGAAAAGCTCTAAATAGCGTCAGTTAAATAAATAAATTAAAAAAACTTATATTTTCTGAACATTTCCTAGAACTTTTCCTTTCAAAATGAATTGAATAGTACGCAAAACAACAACATTATTTATTTTTGGGATAATGAAGTATTCGTTAAAGTAAGTAATTTATTTGAATACCTAGTATTAATATTACTAACATAAAAGTAATTTAATTTAAAATTAAAAAAAATCGAAGCGAAAGTGTTAGTTAAGAAAAATTAATGTCAAAACATTTGGTTAAAGACTTTCATTTTTACTATAATTCGATGTTAAAACGTAAGTTTGACATGCTTTAAAAAAACACTAGATGGCCAAAGATGACCGGTCACTTGTGATTTTAGACATTTTGTTAAATATCTAGAAAATTACATGAGGAAATATCCTGAAACTCTAAATGTGTAAATATAAAAGTATATGTCGTACGTTTCCCTGAAGAGTTTTTCCCAAAACTCCATAGGGGGTCGTCAGCAAATTGAAAAATAAACAAATATCTTTTGGATAACCCTGTCAAAACGAATGTTGAAAAAGCGTTTAAACAGTAGATTATGATTAATTGGCCTATTGTAATAAACTTTGTTCGTTTTTACACGGATAGCATGTATACTAGGGCGGAGCGTAAAAAAGTTTTTTTTTTTTAAATTCTTTTCTCCCTAGCGCGGAAAAGTTGTGGAGTGGTATCAGTAATATACTCATAAAATTTGAAAACAATCAATAAATATCTTCGGGTTCCACTTTTGGGTCGAAATATGCACTTTTAGCCAAAAATGTTGTTATTTTCTTACATTTCAGCAATATTTTTAATTTTCAATGTTTTCTTAGCCCTAGAGCGGAAAAAAGGAAAGAGTACATAAGGAACACACGTCCAAAATATTAGAGTAATTAAAAACTATCTTCCGTTTCCACTTTGGATTCTAAATACGGGAAATTTGTCTAAAATGATACAAATTTTGACATTTTAGCCTTTTTTTTTTTTTTTTTTTTTTTTGATATTCTATTTCTACTGGCATGGACATGTTCGAAGAATATGCAAGAAACATGACTAAAAAACTTTAGAATAATAAATAAAATATCTTCCGGCTTCGCTTTCGGGGTCTAAAAATGTCAAAATATCCAAAAAGTATGTAAATTTTTACGTTGTAAGGTTTTTATTTCTTATCAATTTTCTCTTTTCGCTGGAGCGGAAAGTATGGAAAATCATATCAGAAGCATAGCAGAAGAGATTATTGGTGACACGTGCCCTATGTAATCGTATCCAGGTTCTTCTGTAAGTGTCAAGTATTATTCTTCAAGCACTCTTTGTTGATGGAGCGTTCTCTCAAAATTCCTCTGAATTAATGTATCATCTTTTCGACGGTAAAAATCTTTTCAAGGTATTGGTGGATATGAAACTCTAATCTTGGAATTGACATTTCATGCGATATTTCTTTGTTTCTCTTATTGTGTTAAGCCTGTCTATATAATTGGACATGTTGTCATGTGTCAAAACTCCTAAGTCTTCAAGAAGTGCGCCTGTTACTGATAGTGCAACTCGGTCGGACACTACCATTGTGTCTCAAGTTCTGGCTAGGGCAGGACGACAAGTTGTTCGTGATATAGGTATAGTATTTATGTTCGATAGCAATGACATTAAAGGTTTATCACTAAGATCGTTAAACAGTTGTTCTTCAACAAGACTAAAGGATTTAAATAACTCTAAGTCTTCGAAGAAGCATTAGTGATTGTTTTTTCCCTTTTATACCGTTTTCTGAATCTGAAATTTCTTATTCTTTTTCGAACCTAGTCGTTCATTTACTAAGTTTCCCTGTTGTGGGTAGTATTTCCGAGTGTATAAATTGGGTCTATCGACAATTTCCTTGAAGTTCTTTGATCCTCAAAAAACTGTCTTCCAATTCTGGATTTTTTATATCAAGTGGGCAATTTATATCCTTCTAGAGATGTAAACTTGTAAGAAAATTTTTCAAACAGACGTTTTTTCCCTTCCAATAGGAAAATATTCAATTTTGATTTCGTCTGTTCTTTAGCGTCAAACTTCTTTGTACTCTTGTATTTATCAGTAAATGAACCAATCATTTGGACTATTCTTTGTTTAGAAACCGTTGGAACTGATTCAGTCTGCCAAATTGTTTCAACTATTTCAGCCCATAATCCGCTATCACCCAAAAGGTGGGTCCGATTTTTAATTATATTTCGATTCATTTCTCAGCAACAAAAAAGTACAATATATCTTCGTAAGTTGGTAGAACGCCAGTTCTTAATTCTGCAGGATCCCAAAAAATGGGATGAGACAAATCCCGTGAACTGCGCCTTAATTGTGATATTTCTGTGTAATATTTTCCATGCATACTATTATTTCAATGCAATATTAAAATTTTGTAAACACTTTCAGATGTATTATTTTTCAATAAAATATAGAAGATAAAATTCAATATCCTCATTACGAACCTATCACGAGCAGAGCATTAAACCAACGGTAACACTCAGTAAACGAACAGAAAGCGGAACTTATTAGGGGAATTTCCCTGCGATCACTTTTAATTCGATTGTTCTATGATTTTTGTGTACATTAATGTCATGTATTTGCCAGTTTAAGTAATAAAAGTCAAACCAGAATATATCTATTAATTACTTTCAATTTTTACATTTTTGTTTATCATATGTTTTTTGGAATTTTCCGCTCCAGCGAGAAGAAAAAATTGATAAGACAAAAATCTCTGAAAAGTGAAAATTTACATACTTTTTGGCGACTTTGCCATTTTTAGATGTCGAAAGGGAAACCGAAAGATTTCTAAAGTTTTTCCGCTACGTTTCTATTATATTTTTCCAACTTTTCCGTGACAGCGGGAATAGAAAATCTAAAGAAAAAAAAAAAAAAAAAAAAAAAAAAAAAAAAAAAAAAAAAAACACTAAAATGTGAAAAATTGCATCATCTTCGATAAATTTTCCGTATTTAAACTCCAAAGTGGAATCGGAAGATATTTTTCATTTACTTTAATATTTTGGACTATTGTTCCTTATGTACTCTATCAACTTTTCCGCTCTAGAGCGAAGAAAAAATCAGAAATTAAAAATATTACTGAACTGTGAAAATTTACTACATTTTCGGCTAAAATTGCATATTTCGATTCAAAAGTGGAACCGGAAGATATTTATTGAATGTTGTAAAATTTTATGAGTATATTAATAATACCACTACACAACATTTCCGCGCTAGGGAGAAAAGAATTTCGAGAAAAAGTTTTTTACGCTCGCCCTAATTTATACTCGCAGAGAAACTAAGGTTTTTATTTTAAAAAGTCAAAATTTTTCCATTTTTTTTTTTTTTTTTTTGCTCTGATTTGCAGAGTTTTTAATATGAAATAATATTCTTATCCGAAAATATGACAAATAACATTGTTAATAATACCCTGTAATCAGAATTAAAAATGAATAAAAACTGGATGAAAATGAGCAGATTTACTAAATATTTTTTCCTTGTGCTTGTGTCAACACTATCAAAATTTTACTTACATACTCTGTTAGCTAAATGTAGAGAGCAACTTTTGTGAATGTCTAAAAAAAAATACCTTAAAAAATCTGAAACTGTCCGTCAATAGAATAAGATCAAAATCCGTTGTTCCAAAATGAAGCAAAAGAAAAAAAATGAGGGGTTGTATCTTTTTATTCGTTGATTAGTGTCTATATAGAATACACAATATTGCACGTACTGATAATATTTGGATAGAATCCGTCACATTTGTGCTTCATTTTCGGAATAACTGGAAGCTTATTCTGTCGTCGATCACTGTTAGAATTTTATGCTATGTTTTTGAGACTTTCTCTAAAGTCGCTCTATATGTTTAGCTAATACAGTATGCAAATGAAATTTTTATAGTCTCGACGTATACGCAATAAAAAATTATTTAATAACCCTGCTCCTTTCTCATACAATTTTTATTATTTTTTAATTTTGATTACAGAGTATTGTTCACAATATTGTTTGTCATATTTTCCGAAAAGAATATTATTTTGTATTAAGAACTCTCAAAATCATAAGCAAAAAATTTGGAAAACTTTTGGGAATATGTTTATAAAACCCTTTCCTACTATCCATATAAAAATGAACACAGTTTATTAGAATAAGCCACTTATCATAATATACAGTTTGAATGTTTTTGCTATATTTGTTTTGACAGGGTTATCCAAAATATATTCTTTTTTTTTTCAATTTGTTGACGGTCCCTTATAAAATTCCATGAAGAAATCTTCAAGATAACATATGACCTGTAGTATTATGTTTACACACTTAGAATTTCAGAATAATTTACCATGTATTTTTCTACATATTTAACAAAATGTCTAAAATCGTAAGTGGCCGGTCTCCTTTGGAAATATTAGTGTTCCTATATTTTAGTAATCGCAAAATTAAATAAATATGCTGATTCTAAGACATAAACTTTTATTTAGTATTTTTATTGATTATATATATAAATATATTATAAATAAATAAGTTAGTACGGTATTTAGTGGAAATAAAAAAGTTCAACCAAAAATAAATCGATATGTATAGTAAATATTTGAAATATACAATAAAGCCTTTACTAACAGCCACCTCTAACAGCCGGCCATTTTTCCGCAGAACAGAATGAATTAATTTAATATAACATTAGAACGGAACTCCGAATACCGTCACCTCTAAAATGCGGCCTCTTACACAGAATTCCACTCCGAAACGGCCACCCAAAGAGATCAATGACAGTGCAGACTTTGAACATTAACGAAATTTCTTAAGTTAGGAACCATACATGTGTGTCAATGTATTCAACTATTATATCTTAAAAAATCTGTTTGGTTTGCGTAGTATAATCCCGCTATTTATACAAAGATTATATTAAGAGTCAGAATGCTTAGAGGAGTAATACATTAGAAGAAATCAAAGCAGAAATGTGCTAGCCTCTTACCCTTTCACAGCAATTTTTTTTTCATTTTAATGATTTTTTTCCTTTTTTATCTATAGATATCGGTCCAGTAATGAAAAAGGTAGTAAAAGAAATAAATTTAAAAATTTCAGCTAACATTTGATATTTTATGGCGTGTACATGTTATGGCATCTAATATTTCTTTGATTATTTACAAATTATTTTACGAAGATGTCTTGAAATATTGGATTATTTTCATTTGAATTTTTCAAACTTTAATCAAAGTATCAAGGTGGTAAACAAGAATGAATTGATTCACTGTTCTTTTTAAATTCGCTTTGAAGATTGAATTGAAATAGATAAATTTTTCATAATTAAATAAGTTGCTATCTTACAAGTTCTTTCTTCCGCATTAAATAAGTGCATTTGCGTCTCGTATAAAGTGTATGTTTAATCTCTTCCGCTGCAGAATCTTTGAACCTTTTGAACACATCTAATGAATTAGAATTCACTTGAGTTAACATAAAAGTACACGCTTAAATACTTTCAAAATATTTTCATAAATATTTATCAAAGAGTTTAAATTTCCTCAATGAGGAAACCATCTGTTTCCGGTATTAATTAGTGAAAGTATTAAGAAATAAAATTAATACATTATCTAGATGCTATTTTTCATCTTGTAATCTTATTAATGGAAGTAAAGAAAAACATTTGTATCATAGATATTATAAATTTATATAAAATGAATATTATAAATATCTTATTAAAAAAATCTCATTAAAAAATAAATTATCAAAAAACTTCTGATTTCCTACGTGGAAATAAATTTATATCTGTTCTTTTTGTGACATTTATGTTTTACTTATAGTTAATTACCTTAAGGGATAAACAGAATGTATTTTTATAGACATGTAGTCATAAATTTGTATCCTAAAAAGCTTCTAGGCATAAAACAAAAATAGAGAAACATTTTGTTTATTTGAATCAACACATATATCGGGGCAATATATTTTTTAAATTACTATTAAAAAAAGTTTTTTTTTGAAACACATCAATTAAAAATCTCTGTTATTTCAATAAGAGAATTACATTTGAAAAATAATTCATTATTTCGTGCCTATACATTTCATATAGTTTCTGAAAATATACTGTTTGGCGAAAATGTAATAATAATTGTAATGTATCCAAAAACTATAAATTAATGATTAAAGTTTATGGTAGTTTCAAGATCTATGGAATATTTCTTGAATAAAGAAAATTTTTTGTAGTTACATGGAAAATTCCACTAATTTTATTCTGCTATTCTATATGCAAAAATGTAAAACATAAAAACGAAACATATGTTTTAATTAACCACATAACTTTTTCCAACACTGTATTATAACTAGTAGACTTGCGCTAAACTGCCTATCCCTGATATGCTTTACGGTTTCTGTAAAAATTTGTTTGAATCAAACGAGTAGTATCTAGAAAGGATAAAATAAAAAGAAAATTTTTCTTAACATCTAATCAAATATCTATAATTGTTGTCTTATTGAAATATTATAGTATACACGGAAAAAAAATATTTTTTGTGATGCACTTCTTTATTCTTTAAAAATTCTTTATTCTTTTCTAAATTCTTTATTTATTTATTTGAATCTTTTATCCATATTTTTATAATAATTTCCGCTGTTTAACTCTCTTTTTAATATCATGAGTAACTTTCAATTTTTGTTCTTCATCATAAAAAAATTTCAAATTATATTCCACTTTAAAAACTCCAAAAACACTGTAGTGTACTTCAACCTGAGAGTGCAGTATCGCAGATAGAAAAACTTAAGAAACCGACTCACAGGATTCCACTTTACGAAATCCATTCTAATGTGTTCTACCATGCATTGCCTTTATGTAGTAATAGCACAAGTCCAGAAGACAAATTACTGTTTGGGAAGGGGAGAAAGAAATACCGCTTTTCTTTCTGCTCGGGCAAGGAGTAAGGACTTTAACACTTTACTGCCCCGTGTGCCATATCTCTCACATACGTTGAGATTTCACTGTGTCAAACGGCTTGGTTGTAAACAAATTGATTCAGAAATAGAAATAAAGTCGAAAAAAATGTCTCTTCCAGCGTTTTTTATTGCGTAAATGAGTTTGTGCACATGTGCAAGCTTTTACGTTCCCCGATTATGAAAGATTTTACTTTTTGATGAGACTGAGTTGTGCCTCGCAATTAATATCTCGGAAAATAATCAAATATTAATTTCTTAATTTCAGGTACATCGAGAGAGACCTTGGACTAACTTCAGAAAAAACTGAACCTCATACGTTCCGTAGATTTTCCTAGCTATCGCATACGCACATACGCAGACAGAGCGATATGTTCTTTTATTAGCGTAGGTTCAATAAACACAAACATGGGACATGAATGAACGTACTGCGTCTGAATGGACCGATTGCCATCTTTATTTTTCTTCTACTTTATTAAATCTCACAAATCTCGTCATTACAAGGGGGACAATACTATAAATTTTTAGTCTGTTTTAAAGGTTTTAAAGGTTCTTAAGGGCTGGTGGAACATAGTCCCTGATAATTTTATAATTTTAAAGTGTCGTCTGGATTTCTGAGTACGTAGAATAATTTTAATATAGTCTAATTAATAACCTGTCACTGAATTGTGTGCCATATCTGGCCTAAAAACACAATAATTATAATTATGTGTCATGAATTTAGCCAATAGGATAGCTATAACTGATCGAGAACTGTGCAAATAATTTAAAAACACTTATTATCACCGTGTCAGGTTGATACATTTGACAAGAATTCAAAATTTGTTCATCGGAAATATTAAAATATTCGATAAAATTATTAAGTAAAAATATACTTTTTTAATTTTAAGATACTTAAAATATTAATAGTGTTACGAATTTTGTAAATAGTTAGTGTTTGTACTGTAAAATAATGTAAATAATCTTATTAAGCTCCATTCCTTTACTAATAGTAGTTTTTGTTACATTGTCTCTGTTATCAAGCAAACTTGTCTATTATTTTCAGTGAATGTCTATGGCTGCATCGCGAAATATTTGAGATATCGCCAAGTTGGCGTCACTTTTGGCGACTAATTTTGGTCGCCAAATTTGGCGATATATCGCCAAGTTGGCGACAAACTTGGCGATTGTTGGCGATGGTAACCCTTCCCTTTTTATGGTAACCCCCCTTAGGTCTACTGATACATTGTTTGTTGTTCCGTGGTTTTCCAGGTTTTTCTAGAAATTTCTAGCACATGCTACGAGACTATATATAAGGAGAGCGATACGAGCTGCTGTTGTTATTATTTACCAGTCAGTCATTGAGTGAGCTACTAGAGATTGTCCAAGCAAGTTTGCTTGATGTATTGAGTTTTATCTACGTTGTTTTGAATGTGATATAGTGTTGAGACATTGTATAAAGAGTCTCTGCGACCTATATTTTTACTTGTTCGATAGATTTAAACAGTTATTTTGGAATATCTTGTAATATTTGTGAGTTTCGAAGACTCTGTTGTTCTGAAGATCTGTAAATAAATTATTTTCTACTTTTCTAAGAGAAAAGAGTTTGAAGTTGTCTAACCATAAGATCGAAAGAACCCTATATACGATGCAACATTTGGTGTCAGGAGAGGTCCGAATGTCAGGTACACGATGAAGTGTATGGTCCAGGACGAGAGTGATCTCCCGTGTCAATTCGGTGTTGTGCCATTTTAGTTCGTCCAAAGTCTTCAGATAATTTAGTCAAGGATTTGTTACAAAATACAGACTTAAATCCAAAACAGATGGAAGCTGCGGAAAATTCAATTAGAGAATTCCAAAGTTTATTTTCCCAAACATCTGAAGACTTTGGACGAACTAAAATGGCACAACACCGAATTGACACGGGAGATCACTCTCCTATTAAACAGCACCCTAGACGATTACCTTTTGCCAAGCAAGAAGAGGTGCAGAATTTAATTAAAGATATGGAAGAAAATGACGTCATCGAACAATCAACAAGTCCATGGGCGTCTGCCATTGTATTAGTAAGAAAGAAGGATGGTTCTACAAGATTTTGTGTAGACTACCGCCGACTGAATGACGTCACCAAAAAGGATAGTTACCCTCTGCCAAGGATTGACGACACTCTTGACACACTTGCGGGCAACACTTGGTTCTCGACTTTAGACCTGAAGAGTGGGTACTGGCAGGTAGAGATCCATCCCGACGACCGCGAGAAGACTGCCTTTACAACGGGACAAGGATTATGGCAGTTCAAGGTAATGCCTTTTGGTCTATATAACGCACCTGCAACTTTTGAACGCCTTATGGAAACGGTTCTTCGGGGACTGTCATATGAGGCATGTCTTGTTTATTTAGAAGATATCATAATCATAGGAAAATCTTTTGATGAACATCTGAACAACCTCAGGCGGGTGCTACAAAAGCTAAAGGAAGCTAATTTGAAGTTAAGCCCTTCGAAGTGCAGTTTGTTTCGCAATGAAGTCGCCTACCTTGGACACATCATTTCGGCGGAAGGAGTTAGGACTGATCCGGAGAAGATATCGGCCGTGAAAAATTGGAGTCGTCCAGCAGATGTTCACCAGCTTCGGAGCTTTCTAGGATTATGCACCTATTACAGAAAATTTGTCAAAGGCTTCTCCATGATTGCAAGACCACTTCATAAATTAACAGAAGCCAATCAAAAATTCATGTGGACACAGGAATGTGACTCTGCTTTCGAAAAGCTTAAGGAGGCCTTAACATCCACTCCAATTCTGTCATATCCTCAAATCGATAAACAGTTTATACTTGATACGGATGCAAGTAACGAAAGCATTGGCGCTGTACTGTCCCAGGAAATCGACGGCCAGGAGCGTGTTATCGCCTATTTCAGCAAGTGCTTATCAAAGGCAGAGCGAAACTACTGCGTAACAAGAAAAGAGCTTCTTGCTGTAGTGAAAGCCATAGACCATTTTCATCACTATCTTTACGGTCGAAAATTCCTGATCCGAACTGATCATGCTTCTCTAACTTGGCTATTGAATTTTAAGAACCCTGAAGGCCAGATAGCCAGGTGGATACAAAAGCTTCAAGAGTACGATATGGAGATACGCCATCGAAAAGGCTCATCACATGGAAATGCAGATGCTCTCTCAAGAAGACCCTGCTCAGAGAATTGTAGATACTGCGACCGGGTTGAGAAGAAATTTAATGTCAAAGGTCCTATAGTAAGACAAGTTACAACTGGGTCTACATCATCGCAAGATCCGTGGAGTGACGAGAGCCTGCGTAAAGATCAACTTGCTGATCCTGAAATTAAGCCAATTCTAGAGCTGAAAGAGGAGTCCAACAGGAAGCCCAGCTGGCAAGACATGGCCCATTACCACCCTACGACTAAACGTTATTGGGCTCTCTGGGATTCCTTACATTTGAAGAACGGCATCTTGTACCGAAAATGGGAGTCTGACGATGGAAAGACATGTAGATGGCAACTACTACTCCCTAAGTCGAGAATTTCTATGGTCCTTCAAGAACTGCATGGTAGTCCCACAGGAGGTCATTTTGGTGTAATGAAGACCCTGCAAAAGGTTCGAGAGCGTTTCTACTGGAATAATGTTCGCAGTGACGTGGAGAAGTGGTGTCGAACTTGTGACACCTGTGTAGCACGTAAAGGTCCTAAGAGGCGAACCCGTGGGCGATTGCAACGTTATAATGTAGGAGCTCCTTTCGAACGAATTGCTCTAGACATCCTGGGTCCACTTCCTAGAACATCTGATGGCAATAAGTACATCCTCGTTGTCATGGACTACTTCACTAAGTGGCCTGAAGCCTATGCCATTCCTAATCAAGAGGCGGTAACCGTAGCAGACATACTAGTTCAACACTGGGTTTCCAGATACGGAGTTCCTCTTCAAATCCATTCCGATCAAAGAAGAAACTTTGATTCGGCTGTGTTTAAGGAAATGTGCGGACTACTCGGCATGGACAAAACTCGAACTACACCTCTACATCCTCAATCGGACGGCATGGTGGAGCGGTTCAATCGTACCATCCTAAATAGCCTCTCTCTCCTGGTGTCTAGAGACCAACAGGACTGGGACAAGAAATTGCCTCTTTTCCTGCTTGCCTACAGGAGTGCCACTCATGAGGCCACTGGTTACTCCCCTTCTCAAATGCTCTTTGGTCGTGATCTTCGTCTGCCTGCTGATCTTTTGTTTGGCCGTCCTCCTGATGCTCCTTCATCGCCTGAGGAATATGTCGATGAACTCCAGGCACGGATTGAGAAGATTCATTGTCTAGCGAGGAACCGAATTGGACTGGCATCAGAAAAGATGAAGACACGGTACGACACAAAGGCAACTGGACATGAGTTCAACGAAGGTGACAAAGTTTGGTTGTGGAATCCGATACGTCGTAAGGGACTGTCGCCAAAACTACAAAGAAACTGGGACGGTCCTTACACAGTCGTCAACAGGCTGAATGACGTCGTCGTACGCATACAAAAATCGCCACACACCAAACCCAAGGTCGTACATTATAACCGGCTAGCCCCTTATTTTGGCCAAAGTGATTAAAAATTCAAAACTGGAATTTCAGACCATGGTCATGAAAGTCACTTTTTGTAAATATGTAAATAGTAATTAGTTCTTATTTATGTAAATTTTATTATTATTGTTATTATTTATTTATTTATTTATTTATTTTTTTATTTATTTTAAGTGTTTTCCTCTAACTCAAGGATTGCACTGCCCGGGACGTGCAGTCTTTGAGGAGGGGGTAGTGTTACGAATTTTGTAAATAGTTAGTGTTTGTACTGTAAAACAATGTAAATAATCTTATTAAGCTCCATTCCTTTACTAATAGTAGTTTTTGTTACATTGTCTCTGTTATCAAGCAAACTTGTCTATTATTTTCAGTGAATGTCTATGGCTGCATCGCGAAATATTTGAGATATCGCCAAGTTGGCGTCACTTTTGGCGACTAATTTTGGTCGCCAAATTTGGCGATATATCGCCAAGTTGGCGACAAACTTGGCGATTGTTGGCGATGGTAACCCTTCCCTGTTTATGGTAACCCCCCTTAGGTCTACTGATACATTGTTTGTTGTTCCGTGGTTTTCCAGGTTTTTCTAGAAATTTCTAGCACATGCTACGAGACTATATATAAGGAGAGCGATACGAGCTGCTGTTGTTATTATTTACCAGTCAGTCATTGAGTGAGCTACTAAAGACTGTCCAAGCAAGTTTGCTTGATGTATTGAGTTTTATCTACGTTGTTTTGAATGTGATATAGTGTTGAGACATTGTATAAAGAGTCTCTGCGACCTATATTTGTACTTGTTCGATAGATTTAAACAGTTATTTTGGAATATCTTGTAATATTTGTGAGTTTCGAAGACTCTGTTGTTCTGAAGATCTGTAAATAAATTATTTTTTACTTTTCTAAGAGAAAAGAGTTTGAAGTTGTCTAACCATAAGATCGAAAGAACCCTATACACGCTGCAACAATATAAAGAAAGTTGCTGAGTATTAAGCAGATAAAATTAATTAATAATCCTATTTAATTGCAAAATAGAACAATATATTATCTAAAAACTCTAAGTGTGTATGCAAGTTTTCAGCCACCAACTTTTATCTTTGAGTCTCATTATAATTTATTGTAGTATGTCATTGACAAAAGTCTAGCCAATCAAGTGTTCGAATAAGTATATCGAAATTAGAATATCGATAAGTTAAGGAAGTGATTAACTTTAAGTTATGATCAACTAAATAGAGAAATTTGAATAACAGAGGACTTGGCAAGTATCTCTATTGAATAGCAAATAACAAAACAAATCATTCTAATCAATCGAAGAACATTACGCATGACAAAGCTATGATTAAAGGAGCTTCGAAAGAACTTGGTTTCCAGTTACATTTCACTTCTTTTATTAGCGAAATCGTTAACGAACTTGCTATTCTTTCACATTTATGTTTTTCATAGGATATATATATACATATATTTATATATATATATATATATATATATATATATATATATATATATACATGAATACATATGTTCTACATACGCGGATATTAGAAACTTTCCATGCGCGTAAAGATTCATTCGTCAGTGTATTAAATATGCGTAAAAAATCCTGATTCATGGCAGTCTTTTGTAGAAATCACACTGAAAATTTTATGAGCTTTTGTTATTGATACCAATCAATTTTAAATATTTAATACACGGTAAATTATAAGTCTTTCTTCTCTTAGTGTTGGCAAAACCTCAAATGGGAGCTTCGAAAACATAGAATATTTTCCGTGTATTACGTCAAATGAGGTGTGAGATTATATATATATATATATATATATATATATACAGGGTGTCCCTAAACAAATGGTATATACGCTAGGGGGTGATAGAACACATCAAGACGAGTAATAATAAATAGGAAACCAAGGGTCCCAAACGTTTTCCAAAGGAGATAGCCGCCATTAAAGTTTGGGATCCAAAATTTAAAATACACATAAAAAACGGAAAAATTGGCCGATTGATTTGCGGTTTTCACTAAAATTATTCTTTATGTTGGTATTTGCTTGGCAGTAAATTATAAAGATAAATATCGGAAAATGCCGATAGAGGGCGCTTTAGACTTTGAAGTAATGAAAAACTACTTTTTGCCGTGATTTTTTGCAACTCTTAAATGGTTTCGTAAGCTTAGACTTAAACTTAAAATTTGAGTTCAAAATCTGAATATTTGGAAGCGGTTAAGTAGCACAAACTTAACTGTGTTCAGAGGGTTTAAATTTCAAATGATTATAAAAAACGGAAAAATTGGTCGATTGATTTGCGATTTTCACTAAAACTATTCCTTATGTAGGTATTTTATTGAAAATGAATTATAAAGATAAATTTCAAAAAATGCCGATAGAGGGCGCTTTAGACTTTGCATTAACGAAATAATCCATCATAATACTATTTTTTGCATATAATTAAATGGTTTCGTAGGCTTAGATTTAAACTTAAATTTTGAGCTCAAAATCTGAATAGTTGGGAGTGGTTAAGTAACACAAACTGAACTGTGTTCAGAGGGTTTAAATTTCAAACAAAACGGAAAACTCTAAAAAAGCCTTAGACATTGGAGTAGCGTACAACTATTTTTAACCGTTATTTTTTTAAATCTCATTAAATGCTTTCAAATGCTTAGATTTCAATTTTGAGATCAAATTCTGAGTCGTTGCGAGTGTTTAAGTATCACAAAAGTGAACTGTGTTCGAAGGGGAGGGGGGTTAAATTTCAAGTCCTGAACACATTTCAGTTCGCGCTTCTTAACCCCTCCCAACGATTCAGAATTTGAGTTCAAACTTTAAGTTTAAATCTAAGATTTCTAAAACATTTAACAAGTTTTGGAAAGCATTTAATTAGATACAAAAAATAACGGTTAAAATTTGTTGTTGGTTACTCTGAAGTTTAAGGCGCCTTCTAACGGAATTCTTTGAAATTTATCTTTAAAATTCATTTTCAAGTAGATACTGACTTAAAGAATAGTTTTATTTTAAACCGCAAACGAATCAACCAATTTTTCCGTTTTTTATTATCATTTGAAATTTGAACCCTCTGAACACAGTTCAGTTTGTGTTACTTAACCGCTTCCAACTATTCAGATTTTGAGCTCAAAACTTAAGTTTAAATCTAAGCTTACGAAACCATTTAATGAGATGCAAAAAATCACGGCAAAAAATAGTTTTTCATTACTTCAAAGTCTAAAGCGCCCTTTATCGGCGTTTTTCGAAATTTATCTTTATAATTTATTTTCAAGAAAATACCAACATAAAGAATAATTTTAGTGAAAACCGCAAATCAATCGACCAATTTTTCCGTTTTTTATGTGTATTTGAAATTTTGGACCCCAAACTTTAATGGCGGCTATCTTCTTTGGAAAACTTTGGGATCCTTGGTTTCCTATTTACTATTACTCGTCTTGATGTGTTCTATCACACCCTAGCGTATATACCAGTTGTTTAGGGACACCCTGTATATATATATATATATATATATATATATATACATATATAATGATTTCCTTTACATATGGAATAATCAAAATATTTAAATATCTGCTACACTGCTTTGATATAATTACAAAAAAAACAGACTCCTTTCAACGAGTTCATGGAGTGATTGTGTACACATTATACATTTTTGTATTATTTTTTATTCTCTAGTATTTTTAGTGGGAAATAATAATCGCTTACAGTTAGATGTTTGGATACTTTTTTAAGATGTTTTTAAAAAGTATTTCCAAACAATGAGCAATCTTAAAAAGAGCAAATAAAATAATAAAAATAACAAAAATCTTAAAAATAGATTATTAATTTAGAATATACTTGAAGATTTGTGAAAAAAATTAAGAAATATGAAATTGTTTTTACTCTATCACTGATATTTGTTTTTTTTTTATAATATATAGTGAAATAATCAAAACATTTTATAAAATTAAGATTTGTTTTCATTATAACATAAATATTAATCTATATATCATGGAACATATTTGTCTTTATATATTTAAAATTGTGAATAAAAAATAAATTAAGTATAACAGCTTAAATAATATTTTAAGAATTTTATATTTATATGTTATAAAAGGAATCTCCAGCATATAATTTCATAAATCTAAATTTTCTAAAACTCTCTCGCTCTATTCGGATATTCAATAGCCCTGAAATAAATACACAATTCCGAGTATCATTTCAAGTTCATTGATTTCCTTTTATTAATTTACTAAAATCGGAAACTGATGATAGATCATAAATTTAAAATAGAACAAATCTAATTTCATCGCTTTCGAGATGTAATGATATGGAAATGCTAGATATCAGTTATGAATTCGAAATTAACCGGATACGAATATCTGAAGAGGAAATGAAAGAGGAAAGGGAAAATTTCACATTTTAATTCAAATGCATGCATATCAATGCATGTTTTACACTCTGTAGAAATAAATCAGCTTTCGCAGAAGTTGATGTAGTGTTTTGAAAATTTGTTGCTACTTTCATAATTGATACCATCAGTTTTAAGTGAAAGTCTGAACTAAGTTTATTATGTGAAAACTGGTATAGGATTAAATGAAAAAAATCATAGGCTGGTATTTCAAATAAATACAAGCAATTAAATGGTGTATATAATAAAATGGTGTATATAATAAAAAAATCTTCATGTAAATTGAATATTTTCCTTTAAGTACATTATATCCAAAATAAAACAAATTTAAGAATATCTTAGTAATATTTTGTTTTTTCAGAAAATTTTGCAATTTGGTTTTTCTAGAAAAGAATTTTTTTTTTATTTCTGTTGATATTTATGATTTAAAACCTAATTATAAATGTGTAATTTAATATAATATAGCCTTGAATTTTGTTGGCGTTAGCATCTCTAAATGCGAATTTTAAATTTTAACCCTGCTGTTCTGTTCGCATTTACTACACGAATGTTGTGTTCGGGTCCATGTGACCCGATTTAGAATATTACCTTTTCTAGCAGTAAATGAAAATAGCTATTTTAGAAATAATAAAAAAAATAGTAAAATAAGCTTAAATATATATCAAATAATACAAAACACCAATAAACTAACTTTAAAATATTTGAATACTTACTTTTATTTACAATTTGGACAAAAATAGCTTACGTGAAATTTGCAAGTGTGTTTTTTCAATTGTAACATAATATATTAGTTTTATTGTCGTTAGTTGATGGGCAGAACTTGCATCTTGCACGTTTAGTGCACAATGAAGTGTTCTTATCTGATTCCGAGGGTACGTTTGCACTTTTACTATGCATTCTCTTCGCAAGTTTGACTGAATCTTCGCTTCTGGGAAGATGCTGTCTTACTTCAATGTGTGGAAAAATTAGAGATTTCCCCAATTCTTCTAAAAAGAGCCTTCATTTGGTTAATTTATTTTCATTCCATTTGCTGTTTATTGAAATCCACAGAATAAATGCATTGTAAGCAGATGTATCAAGCATATCATAGAATACTATCATAGGCCAGCGATTTGTTTTTCTCTTACAAGTGTATGTACTCAAAAGTTGATCAAGACTATCCACCGCACCTTTAGTTGCATTATAATCTAATATCATTTGTGGTTTTTTGTCAGGTCTGTCGCTAACTTCATTTTCATGATTGAAAGTGCTCATAAGAATAACATTTTTGTTCTTTTTAGGGATGTAGTTTATAACTGTTGTTTCTTCTGTAAAATAAAATGATTAGCTGTGCACTTCTTTGTTTAGCATTTTCTCAGGAAGTTCGGGCTTTTTTTTTTTCTAATGGTGCCAAGCATAGTCATTTTCCGTTTTAGAAGAAGTTTTCCCAAGTTATAGAATGTGAAAAAGTTCTCGCATGTAACATTGTGCCCCGAATACCCATAAGTATGGTCACTTACTACCCGCATAACCTGACTTTTCTCTGGCTTTGATCCTTAATTTTTTCCAGTATAAATTTCTGAATTCAGCACATGCGAAGTTTTGCTATCGCATAAAGTCCATATTTTTATCCCATGCTTGGAGGGTTTACTAGGTATATATTGTTTAAAAGGGCATCGTCCACGAAATCCTACTAGTTGTCCATCTACAGTAACATTTTCACTTGGATTATACAATTTAGGTTGAATTTCTATCCACTTTCCCAAATATCTCGAACAGTAGCTAATTTATCTACAGACCTTCTTTCTTGCCTAGTAGATTTATTGTCAAAACGAATAACTCTCGGTATCATATGAAAGGTTTCGAGGGACATTGTAGCACGAAATACATTTCTGCCTGTTTCTTGATTCCACAAACTTTTTGTTGATTTTCCATATGATTTGTACACACCAGCTAATAATAATAATCCGATGTATGCTTGAAAAGTTTTAGTACTAATATCTTTCCACTCTTTTTCATACACTTTTCTTCCTTCCATATTAGACAGTTTTATGATTTCGTTCTAGATTGTAGAATTGAATACCGTCGCAAATGCGCTTTTTATGTCAGTTATCCCTGTCGTTGCATATCTTGTGACACGTGGAGTAGTTTTTATAATATTAGCAGACGTTAATCGACCAGAATGAAGAAGAGGATTCAATTTCCATACTATTCCACGATTCTTAGACTGAATATTCTGTATATTGTGCGTCTTTTGAATATCAATATCAAAATCGTTGTCGGAACTTTCACTTTCAATTTCCTCACTTGTATGATTTTCATACTCTGACGCATTTTCCTTTTCGTTTTCAGAGGCTTCCATTAATTTAACAATATCAGCGTCACTCAAATTTCTACGATTCGCGAGTTTTTCACTAATACTCAAAGATACAACTGCTCTTCAGATTATTAGAAACTGAAATACAGCAAGAAAAAAGAAACGCCACTAACAGGTGAATTTTTTTCCCTTCTGCCAATGATATCAACATTTGACTTTGTTCTCCTGTCACGTGATCTAACACCTGTGCCAACGAAACAGATTTCGAAATAGATACTTTGCAGTAATTATTTTTATTGAATGATTCCAAACAAAATTAAAAGTGCATGATAAAATTATTTTTTAACTCGGGTCAATATGACCCGAACAGTACATTAGGACTAAGTTAAAAAATATCTCTTGGAAATATAAATAAACGTAAATACTTCTAGGAATATATAGTTATATTACTAATAAACAAAGTCAAAAAGTTTCATTGAAATATCTCTGCGCTAATTTTTTTTTATAAGTGGAAAATAAAATTTTCGGGTCAAATAGACCCGAACAGAACAGCAGGGTTAATGCATGAAATTTTCTTTTTCTCGGTTTTTTAATAATATTTTGCTTTTGTTTTGTTTTCGGATTAGTTAAAATGTTTAAATACTAAGAAAGAAGAAATAATTCTTCCTTTAAATGTGTGCGAAACTACCTCTAAAAAGCCTATCGAGGCTGTTAAATATGCTGCAGAATTAACCTTCTCCTTCATAGTAGTTAATGTTTAAGAAAAATGGAAGTTGCTTTGGTACTACTCTGTTATCCCGTCGACCAGTTTCGCCAAATTATTCAAATCGCCAAACTAATATCCAAATTATACACATAGACATATTTTTAAATATTAAATAACGAAAAAACAAATAATTATTAGAATATTAATAAAAATACAAAAAAATCGCAATAAAAATCCTTTAATGACATTTTAAACACGTAAATCTCATTTAATGTCATTGAATGTGACATCCACGATCATCCATTACTGGAATTTAATCTTATATTGGGTTGGGGAAAAAGTAATTTCGTTTTTTGCCAATAGGTAGTTTTAAAGTCGTATATCTCGAGTACTACTTACCCAATTAAGCCATACAATACAGCATTTGAAAGGTAACAGTCTCTAACACATTTTAAATGTAAAGTTATTATCATCTGTTTAGCCAGTCAAAAGTTATTACGTTTTAAAAAGAGAGATTCCAGAAGATCATTTTCATCACATTTTAGTTTTTTATTTCTAAAAAGAGAGAAATGCGGCTCAGGTTCATCGGAAATTGCGTGGCGTTTATGGTGATCGATGCTTAAGTAAACGCCAAAGTCAGAATTTGGTTGGCTCGTTTTCGTTCCGAAAATTTCGATGTTAAAGATAAACATTTCCCTGGCCAGCCTATCGTTGAAAAAGTCGATGCAATTTTTAAAAAAATAGAAGTAGACTGACGTATTTTTTCCTGGGACGTTGCTACGGAACTAAACATCGACCATAAAACACTTTTGAACAATTTACAAAAAATTTAATACCAAAAGAAACTCGATACTTGGGTTCCCCATAAGTTTGCAGTGAAAAGGTTTAATGGACAGAGTTTCCATTGGGAATTGCTACTGATACGGAACAAAATCAAGCCATTTTTGAAACAAATGATTATGAGTGATGAAAAGTGAATCACGTACGACAACAATGTGCGAAAAAGATCGTGGTCGAAGCTTCACAAACGATGGTAAAGCCCGGATTGACGCCAAGGAAGTTGATGCTGATTGTTTGGTGCGAATGAAAAGGAATTGTCCATCATGAGCTGCTCTAACCTGGCAAAACCATCAATTCAACTATCTACTGTGAACAAATAATGCAATTGAAGCAGGTGATTAAAAAAACCTGTCCGAAATTGATCAATAGAAAAAGTGTTGTCTTCCATCACGACATCGCTAAACGACACACATGTTTAGTCTCTCGGCAAAAACTGAAAGAGCTTGGTTGGGAGGTTTTGATGCACCCACCGTATAGACTAGACCCAGATCCAACCAATTACCATTTGTTATACCCTCTGCGGAACTCTCTTAATGGTGTTAAGCTAGCTTCAAAAAAGGCTTGTGAAAATCACCTTGTTCAGTTTTTTGCCTAGAACTCGCAGAAATTCTTCAGTGACGGAATTATGGTTTTACCAGAAAAAGGACAAAATGTCATCGAACAAAACACCACATATATTACTGATCAGCTTTTAAGATATTGCATAGCTTTTATCACGGGCTTTGAGCGCGGCGACCGAATCCAAAAATTCCGTAACGCGAAAAATCCTAACACATCCGTAACGAAAAAACCTAACACTCGGCTAACGTCGTTTCAGCTCGGCAGACTTCGGCACAGTGCCGAAGTCTGCCGAGCTGAAACGACGTTAGCCGGAGTGATTTCTATCTTCTTTAGACACAATATTTTAGTTCAACAGTGAATGGCAGTTGCTGGTGAATAGCTGTGCGCGTAAAATTTGTGTATTAAGTTTTTAAATATGAATAAACAAAGTGCATTTATTAATGAAGAAAGTGGTGAAAAAATAGTGAAAGAAAATGAGTGAGTACTCTATATACATACATTTTATTATTGTCACAAATGCGGTATTTTTTTCGTAGCGCGGCCAAATTTTGTTTGGTGATTTATTATGAAAGTGTTAATTTTTAGTGACAGGAGCCCCCCCCCCCACAGTGAAGGTCGAAAAAGTTAAAATGCTTATAACTCGCGATCTAATTTTCGTAGCGCGGCCAAATTTGTTTGGTAATTTATTATGAGAGAGTGTTAATTTTTGGTGACAGGAGACCCCCCCCCCCCACGGTGAGGGTCGAAAAATTTAAAAAGTTTATAACTCGCGATCAATTTTCGTAGCGCGGCCAAATTTTGTTTCGTAATTTATTATGAGACAGTGTTACTTTTGGTGACAGGAGATCCCCCATGGTGAGGGTCGAAAATTTTAAAATGCTTATAACTCGCGATCTAATTTTCGTAGTGCGGCCAAATTTTCTTTGGTAATTTATTATGAGACAGTGTTAATTTTTGGTGACAGGACAACCCCCCCCCCCATGGTGAGGGTCGAAAAATTTAAAATACTTATAACTCGCGATCAATTTTCGTAGCGCGGCCAAATTTTGTTTGGTAATTTATTATGAGACAGTGTTACTTTTGGTGACAGGAGATCCCCCATGGTGAGGGTCGAAAATTTTAAAATGCTTATAACTTGCGATCTAATTTTCGTAGTGCGGCCAAATTTTGTTTGGTAATTTAATATGAGACAGTGTTAATTTTTGGTGACAAGACACCCCCCCCTCCATGGTGAGGGTCGTAAAATTTAAAATGCTTATAACTCGCGATCTAATTTTCGTAGCGCGGCCAAATTTTTTTTGGTAATTTATTATGAGACAGCGTTACTTTTGGTGACAGGTGACTCCCCCACGTTGAGGGTCGAAAAATTTAAAATGCTTATAACTAGCGATCTAATTTTCGTAGCGCGGCCAAATTTCGTTTAGTGGTTTATTATGAAACAGTGTTAATTTATAGTGACAGGAGACCCCCCCCCCCACGGTGAAGGTCGAAAAAGTTAAAACGCTTATAACTCGCGATCTAATTTTCGCAGCGCGGTAAATTTTGGTTGGTAATTTATTATGAGACAGTGTTAATTTTTGGTGACAGGAGACCCCCACGGTGAGGTTTAAAAAATTTAAAGTGCTTATAACTCGCGATCTAATTTTCGTAGCGCGGCCAAATTTTGTTTGGTAATTTATTATGAGAGAGTGTTAATTTTTGGTGACAGGAGACCCCCCCCCCCCACGGTGAGGGTCGAAAAATTTAAAATGCTTATAACTCGTGATGTAATTTTCGTAGCGCGGCCAAATTTTGTTTGGTAATTTATTAAGGAATTGTATAGCTTTTATCGCGGGCTTTGAGCGCGGCGAAAGAATCTAGAAATTCCGTAACGAGAAAAAAACTAACACTCCGGCAAACGTCGCTTCAGTTTGGCAATCTTCGGCAAGGTATCCTTCGGTAGACTTCGGCAGACATTGACGCGGTATTTTTCAGATATTTTGAGAATATCAAGTCTCAAACTTATGCTTTTCATTTCAGCTACCATAAACGCATGGTTTTAATGATAAAAATTCCTGATTAACCTACATGTATTGTAAGACAATAAAAATATTTTAAACGATATTAACTTCTCATTTATTCAATAAAAGAAAAAAAAATTGATATCGGTCATCATGCTCAAAAAGTGTAATTATGAATTAATATCAAAGACAAAAAAAATTGCATAAATAAAAAATAAGTTAATAATTATAATTGCATAAGTTGATAAAAAATGCTATGCAATAGCTTTACCGCGGCAGTCCCCGAGTGCCACACGTATTTTTTTTTTTTTTAATTTATATAAATAAATTTAGTTTGAAAAATACGTAAAAAGCGAAATTACTTTTTCCCCAACCCAATAGTTTGGCGATAACTTTTTGGTCGACGGGTTAACCTAGTAGTACGGTTGTTTTCTATATCTTGCAAAATTACACGATTGTGCAGTAAAAACCTGCATAATGGACACTCTTGAATAACGGACAATTTTTCTTCTCTATTTTCAACATTTATATAAATAAAAATGTTTAGTTATTTATACCAGTTTCCACCGTATAGCGGAAAATTTCTGCTTTGAAAGGTGTTAGTTATTCAGAAGCTTTACTGTACAGAATTTTTTCTTCATAAAAATGCACAATTTTTTCAAACATAGAATATGCATTTATTTTATGCAGAAAATAAGCACAGTTTTTAAAAACGTGAATATGCACATATTCCTATGACAAAAAAGGATTATTTGCACAAAAGTGTTTAATTTCTAAACATTCAAAATCAATATTTTTTTATGCACAAATGGTGTACAATCCACCATTTTTTTTTTAAAAAAGGTGCGAATTATTTTTGCTGTGTAGGGAAAATAGTTAACGTCATTTTGAACAATCAAGATTTTGTAATTTTTCCTTGTATCCAAAAATTCAATGTCTTTTTTAAATTATATTATTTTACATTTAAATTAATAATAATGTTTATTCATTATTAACCAGGCTGGATGGGTGTCGATTGTTTTGCACCTCAATAACGTTCAGTGCATTAATGGTTTTAATTTCTCCCCAATAAATCTAAATAACAATTGTCACTTTTTTTAGTCAGAGACAATTGTTACAAATTTTAAGATAAAATGAGTTGAAGATTACTTTAAAAAATATAGTGGTGACAAAATTGAAAAAAAAAAACAAAAAAAACATACGCACTCTGGGTTTATCTGTTCCGACTCGTGTCCTCCGGGTTAACTATGATTTAAATGTAGGCCCGATTATGTATTTTATTTCTTTTGCATCATTGACAAATTGCCGTGACCATTTTTATGTTCTGTATTTACCATTACCGAGAGCTGGAATTTAGCTTTACTAATGTGTTATACACACAATATATTTTTAATCATTATACACATATGCTTTTTATTTTTTTCATCAATTTCTCTCTCTGAAAATGAATGACCTAAGAGCAAAATTAAACTCATAAAGAAACTCTGCTACCATGAATGACAAATTTATTCCTCTTCGAAATGCTATTTTTGAATATCAAAGCACATTTTATTGATACTTTTTTTTCCCTTTTTCAATAAACGAAAATCAAATTTTCACTGCTAATTTAAAGCAAAGAATAAATTAATATCTTTATTAAAATTCGATGACTAGCGTCGAAATCTTATGCAAACTGCAAATTTCACGAAAAACTTCTGACAAACTGAACATTAAAGCACGTGTTTTTATTATTCGTTAAAATTTTGGGTCATTAAGAAGAAAAAAAATAGCAGCAAAAGTGATATTTACTGAATATGTCACCAGTAGTATGACACCAGTATTTGCATCGGATACGTTTATTTTTTAGAAGATTTTTCTTAATATACGGAGTCGTCTGTTATCTTTCAAGAATAAAAAAAAAATCTCTGGAGACAAATCATTTACGTTATGCGAATCAAGGATCTATTAAAAAATAATTTTTTTTTATTATTAAAGTATATTTCTATTAACTCGCAGGTGATAAATAACTAAGTATTATTTATGGTTACATTTGTATGTGTGTAAAATTATCAATATCATCAGCGATGTACCAAAACACGTTTGCTTGTATAGTACAACTGGCGGTCTAACTGCAACAATGTAATATTTATAGCAATAAATTAAAAATTAAATAAATATAAAATATAAATATAAACACGAAGAGTGCAATAGTTTTATAAAAAAAATGTTTTTATTAGAATCCACTACATTTAGCACTTAAGTGTAAAAATTAATTTTACATCCGAAAACATTAACTGAATTCGAAATTAATAATGTTATTTCTATATATTCGTTCATTCAAACACTTTAACAGAGTTTATAACCAGATTATCCAGCTGAATATTTTCACATGCAATTTCTTAAAATAAAGATTTTAATAATGAGTATCGAATGAGAATCAGACAATAATGTGGATGCATATTTCATCAAATCTTATACTGTTCTCTCATTTGTTTTCTAGTGTAAAATAATCGTAAATATGCGTTATAAATATTTTGCTTTCTACTACTAAATATTTGAAACGGCATAAAAGTTCTTAAGATTCCTGATGGATGTACCTCTAGAATTCTATTTATAAACATTAAACTATTATATTTATAAATTAAAACTGTTTATTCCATAAATTTAGAAATACTCCAGCTTTTTATGTGTTTTAGAGTACATGGTTTTATTTTTAATCTAACGCAAATGAAAGTATTCTGTAATGGACTTTAAATTCTGATCTGTAGTTCACAACAGTGAGACAAATCAGTGATGTAAGTTTTCTTGAAGATATATTTTCCGGAAGAAGAAATAAAATATTATTAAATCACAAAAAAATACATATAAGTAAAACGCAATTTGATTAGTTGCGGGTAAATATATATAACGCAATTTTACATTAAAAAATAATTATTCGAACATGTTTAATGGTTCTCCATACTTTTTCAAAACATTGGCATGAAGTAAATAATTCATAAGTTTACATATATTATAAAACTGGGAAGACACTATATATAAATTAAAATACAATGTGCTTTAGAATAAACTTATTACTGAAGTGGCAGAGCGTAGTATTCTATTTACTCTAAATTAACAACGAGGCATTGCATATGACGGCTTATCTAATCTATAATTTATCAATGAACGTATTTGAACTTCAAACTGTGTATAATTTGATTATATCAGCTGTAAAATGAACATTTGGAATATGTATAGCCGCTGTTTAGATATTAAAGACTCAATAAATAGATTAAACATGTATTTAATTTACAAATATCCACAAAAGTATCGCCCATATGCAAATAAATCATACAAAAACCATGTATTTAACATAGCTTAACTTGTTATAGGTTGAAAATAGTAGGAATAGACACTAATATTTTTCAATTTTTCTATTTGCATTATATAAACGAACAACAACAAAAAAATACATAAGATGCCCCAAAATAAGGCTGTATATAGAAACAATTTCTTTTAATCATTTTTATAAATTAGGAAATAAAACAATAGACATCAATCTAACACAGATAAAGAATACGTGTTTTTTAATGTTTTTAATGTTTTTAATGCACTCTTAAAAACACAAACGTTACAAGTAGCATAATGTTATACTTTGTTGAAAATGAAGTATTTTAACAAACTTTAAAGCACAATTATTTTCCATTTCACACATGTATATTTTTTTTTATTTCTTGTTTCTTGACATTAGACAGAATGGAATTTAAAATTAAAGTTCTTAGTTTTATTAATTATTTTTATTTTCATTTGTACCACCTTGCCTCTCTCAAAACCTGGATAGTACAGTAACTTAAAAGTAAAGTTTTCATTCAATGATCTTTTTTTTTCTTCAAACTTTTCGTTATGTCGAAAACTCCTTTTAGATGTTACCTTGAAATCTAAATAAGGTATTTTCTGTGTTACAATTCATTCGAGTGTAAAATTAACTGAAATTTCTCGTTTTATTCAACCAATCTCTTTTGATCCGTTGAAATAAATGACATTTTGAAATAGAAGGTTTCATGTTTATCTATTTTCTTCTGAAAGGAAAAATAACCAATGCAAAATTTCACTTTGAGCGTAATAATATTTTTTTTTCAGAATTCACTTTTACCTCAAAATTAGTCATACATAAATGAACTTTAATTTCTTTTTTAAAATGAAAAAAAAAGATATGAAAAGGTATTTTCGAACATCTGGTTTTTTATTTAATTTTAATTTTTGAGGAATATTTTTAATTTATTTCAACCCAAACTAGAAGTTCAAATTACATGTTTAAAAAAATATTTATTCTTTCTTTAACATTACCTAATATATTATAATTAAACCGATGTGTAATTTAATGTATTCTTTTCACAATGAATCATGTGTAAAAATATTAGTACATTTCTTTTTTCAATTAAAAGTCTTTTTACTAAAATTACTTTCGCAAATCTCTGTGCAGTTTCTTTTGACTGGTAACTTTAATAGCAAACTGAGTTTTATTCAGTATTATAATGCATTAAGAAGCTTATATTTATATTTTTCTAAGACTTTCAATTTTCGTCAATTAATGAAATAAGAAATTTCAAGCAGAAAAAAAATCTGCTATGTCCATTATTGTGTATCAAATAAAAATCATTGGAAGTTTAATTTGGTTTCGAAAAGGCAACATGTTCCTGAAAAGTTTCTTTAAACAAACTTTTACAATAAGTACAAATGGCAATTTGCATAGACGTTTCTTTATTTGTGCTGAAATTATTAAGAAGATACTTCTGTTTGTAAGGGGTAGATTCTTCAACTACAAAGGGGTGTGTCTCTGTAGCAGGGTAGGCCAAAGAATTTTTTTTTTTTTCAATGATGAGTTCTCAGAAGTTCAAGTAAATCTTCAGCTGGACAATACCTTTATTTGCCACAAATGATTTGGATTTTTGCTGAAATGCTGGCATTTGAACCTTTTTAGCAAAGAATTTTAAAACGTTAAAATATTTTTTTTAGCTAAATTTACTTGAAATGTCATATTTAGTGTATTAAATGTTTACATAAATTCTAATTATGCATTATTTAATAGTTTTTAAAAGAATTAGGCAATTTTGGCAGTTTTCCGCTAATAAATTAAGAAAAACTGAAAGTATTGGTTGGGTTGTTTTGTCGGACTTAAATTTTTAAAAGTTAAAATGAATTGCAAGATTTTAAAAACATTCTTAACAAAGATTTCTAAAAAATTCTTGGAACTAGTGAAACTAGTTTATTGCTATTCTGATTAAGAATCAACTTTCCTTACATTATAATGTTTTTAAAAAATTAATTTTTGATGCAAAACACAGTCTAAATTTTTTCTTTGAAATTGTTGCAGACAGAAAGTATGAAATTGGAAAAGATAGTATTTTCGTGATGTAAATACTTGGTAGATAAAGTTTCGGAAAAATTCAAAATTTCAAAGCGTTGAAGAAACGAAAAACATTCTGAAAATGTTGCTGATTATTTAAATATTTTAAGTTTCGTTATGCAGTTTCTTATTGATATCAGCCTTTCATTCTTTGTTCTTAATATAAATGTTGTCACAGAAAAATCTGAAACCTAAAAAGGGGAGTGATTTCAAATACATTGATATTTTTAAAAATAATGAATAACGATAATAACTTTTAATGATAGAATTTAAGAACTAATACGTTTCTGGGAAAATTATATATTTTATGCATTAGAATTTTAAACATTCAACAAGAGAAACAAACTGGTACAATTTACAATTAAAAATATTTTTTTTTTTTTTTTTTTTTGCTGCAAAAATATTTTTAATCTCCTCTCTTCTCTGACGGATATTATATCCAAGTAGTGACATAATTAATATTTATTATTGAATAAATACGTATTTATGTGCAATGGCATTATATAGTAGCAAATTGTTTATAAGAATCATGCTTGATTGTAATTTAGCATGTTATTTATGTAATTTAGTTAGTATGCATGTGTATGCATAATTGAAAGCCATTTCTAACTTTTGCGTGTAAAATAAATATAATGAGTGTCCAGAATTGGATGCTTTACATAATTACGAAACAAACAAGAATAACGGTTTTTTACTTTGATATCAGTTAATTATATTAAGGGGCTTTTCGGAGCATTCTTATTCATGCAATGTCACCCAGCAGAAGGATTAATGTGATGGTTCGAATCCTTGGCTTCTCCGTTCTTCTGGTTAAACGTCTGTTAATTTCTATATGTAAGGTTATTTGAAAAAATACATGATACAATCCATGATTACATGATACAATCGCCAGCTGAAGACGATTATCCCAGGTTTTTTATTCCATAAATCTACATTATTTTTCTATTAATGAGAAAAAATCAAGTAACACATGGACATAATAGTTTTATCCAAAGAATCTCATAAAAGATAGCTCAAAAAAATTTCTACTTTTTTGTAACAGGGAAAAAAATAACTATACAAAACCCTAACTTTCAAAAAAATGTTTTTTTATGTATATAAACGCCCTACATAAAAACAAGTAGGGAAAAACATACGTTAAAAATAGATTATGAAACAGTTTCAAAAACTTCCTGAAATCTTTAACAAAACTTCATTATTTAGCTAAATAAGGTTACTGTTTATAGTCAATATGTATTCCAATATTTTTGAACGGACCTTTATTTCATATATCGGTTTATATACATACAATTTGAAATTAGTTTAGCAATAAAATGCCTATCCGGTTGAATTTTTTCTTTTAACAATTTATACTAATAGATGGAAATGCGCTTGAATACTTTTATTCATCCTTATATTTTACATAGTAACTTTTTTGCAAGCCAGTATTTAGGTAAAATTTATTTTAAACTAAAATACTCTGAAAGCAACTGAAATCACATTTTCAGATGTTATCGTTCATAGGCGTCATTGCAGCCAATTCTTTGTTTGGTCCTGTATATCATTTATCTATATTCTACAAACATTTCTTAGTAAACTAAATGCAGTTCAGCGTAAATATGCATAATAGGATGTAACATCTTTCAAATTAGTTTGAAACGATTTTTTCCCATACTCCAAAATATAACGCTAAAACTTTGTGTCCCTGTAAATAAAGTTATAACACTAGAAACTTCATTCGAAATAGCGTCCGTGCTAGGGTAAACGTCAATAACGTCCAGTAATTTCAGAACAATCTTGGTATGTTTACGGGCGATAGAGCGCGGTCACACGGACAAACCGACGACAAATCAAATTCCTTAACACTTTTGAATTTTGCTTGAATGTGTTAAAAACACATTTTATTTAATACATTATCTTGTACAAAATTGTTCTTTTGACTTTAAGAATATATAATGGTATAATCCAATTAAATGATTTATTTTTGTACAGAAAAATACCTTTTAATATATTATGTACACCTTAATAAAATATATATTTAAAAAATCTAAATTTATACTTAAGATTCAATTTCTTAAAAAAACGTAGTTAGTCAATAAAAAACATCAAGATATTTACTTATGATATTTACACGTTTCGATTCATTCATAACAACATTTACACTCATGTGCGAAACATATAAATAAATATTGTCTACACTAAACACTTGTCGATTTCTTCTAAGAACAAATGGAAAGCAATAAATGAATGGACCAAATAGGACTCAAAACAACTACGACATATTTTTTCATTGAATTCGGAATTACTTCAGTCGGAATGTAAAGCGCAGGAGTATTGCAAAGAAAGAAAATCTAGCCTGGCGAAGACGATTTGTAAAAGTGATTTTCCTTTCAAAGGATATTTTCGAACAATTTAGCATTTTCTGTACGAAAGAAAATTTTTATTTAATGTATGTCAAATATTTTATTTAATTATAATGTATCTGCTTGAAAGTTTAAAATCAACTATTGATTAAATAAATAATTGTGTACCAAAATCTTTTCTCAGTTATTATAATTGAAATAAAAATAGTGTAAATAAATTGTTTAAAACCCTGTATGATTGATTTAGATATTCACGTTTTACTGTTATTATAACAAGTTCATTATGTTCTTACATAATATTTCTAATTATTTTATATTCATGGGGATGAAGTTTTATTTTAATGTATTCACAACATACATACCTTGTTTTTATTGCATTTTCTTTAGACATTTATAAGATTATATGCTACATACATTTTGTTTCGCATAGTTAGATACATAACTCAGCAGTTATCTTAAATTTCTTTGTATTTTTTCAAAGACTCCCTAAATGTAAATTAAATTTTTTGAGTGGTACATTAGATAAGATAGGATGTTGTCTCTGCCTATAGTGAATTCACTTAACTTTGCAGTAAATAGAAAGTTTTTTAGAAATAATTTTGTCAACTTACCAAAATAATTAAATGTCTTCACATAATGTTAAGCAATTTATACATTTAAATTGAACTATAACTGTGAGAATCAATGTTTTCAGTTGACAGTTTATCAACATGTTTTGTATCATAGTTAAACCCAGTTACATTATTATAATATTTTATATGTTACAAGTATATTTATTTAACCATTTCCGGCACAGTGTCGTTATAGATTGACACCTAATTTATTGGCATCAATAACACTTAATTAAAAATTTTCCTTTAATAACGTACCAGAAAATATAGAGCAAGATCCCAGGGCCCACAGACGTTAATTATTTTCTCACAAGAAAAATGTATTGGATAAAGTAATGTTAGTACGTGCTATGAGCGTAGTGATACCTGCTACCTTGGACCGACGGACAATTTACGGGTACAAGGTACCAAAGGTAGGTAAACACACTACGAACTTTTCTTATTTTCTGAGTCTTGATTTTTATATATGATGCTAAGGGAACTATTTCAATACTTTATGTAAGCTCCCACACCAATTGCATGGGCCAAACATCTTCCCAAAGATAAAAAAAAGCGCGTTCAGCTCAGCTTACCGAAGTAATCCATTTTAAGATGAAAAGCAAATAAACTGAAAAAAGAATACTGACCTTAAATAAAATCGTCTGAATTTAATCAATGTTTTTTATTGAATGTCAGTTATGAATTGGTAATACTTAACGGGGGATTAATTTGAAATATTCCAATATTTTGAATTACTTGAATAAATATTCTAATATTTTCACTTTTCAAAATGTTTTTTTAATTAATCTTTTAAAAATTATGTTAATTTTAAGATAACAAATAAGTTTAATCGACAATAAGTTCTTAATAAAAATATCGTTTGCATTTTTGCATTGGAAGATATTACATTACCAAACGATATTTTCAAACGTAAAAGAAAAGTAATTATTCTAATATTTTGAATATGAGCTGTATTGTATATGTGTGAGTATATTCAGTATATATTTTTCCATCGTGTCTATTCAATGCAGCTGTGATTTCAGTTATAACGTGTTTGAGTAAACTAAAAATGTTTGCAGTGTTTTAAAAAATATCATGGCAGAAAAATTAAACTGTGTTTTTTGTAAAAAATCCGATGTGAATTTAACATTGTTTACGGAAGAGACGTTGTTCAGAAAATGTTGAACAGTATTAAAACATAGAAAGGAAAATAACCTAAAATTCAAAGATGTCGTTTTACCGGCTGATTTATTCGAAAGTGGTTATCACAGACAATGTTATAACTCATTTACACGTTTGATGAAACAATATTACTCTTCAAAAGCTACAACTGCAGAAAAATCCACTCCATAAGAACAAGCGGTAAATATTACATAAAATTCAACAGCCACATTTTCATCGACATCTGAGTTTGATATACTATAAATTGACCCACAATCATCCATTTATTCCACAACTTCCATGCCCGGCAACTTCTTTTACACCTGATTGTATTACAATACTTGAGCCAACCATTATACCTGAACTAGTTGAAACATTTCCCACAAGTTTACCCGAGAATACTATACAGCTGAAAAATATTGATTCATATTCTGAAACTAATACTTTGGTTCAAGGTAATGTAAATACTGATCAAAGCAATATTATCTGTATATTTTGTGGCCAGAAAACTAAAAAGCATCGCTCAAAAAGATTACCTTTATATTCAACTAATAAGAAAGACTTTCTTTCTAAATTAGATAAAGAAAATGAAAATCATAGGGAAGTTATAAATAAAATAGTAAATTATTCGCTTTCAAAAACTTATTATCATCACATTTGTCGATTAGATTTTTCTTACAAAGCATCAGTAAAAAAATAAATACCTAAAAGCGATTGGCATGATCTTCGTCAGCATCATCAAACTGCTTTTGAGGAAAACTCTGCTTTTATTGATGAAAACGAAATCAAAAAAGAACGATGTTATTTTTTGACTTATCTTCATAGATATTACATGGAGTTATTAAATGAAAGTGAAGAAGAGACTTCTGCGGAAATCAAAGGAAATTTTACACTACAGAATTTAGAAATTAAGATAACTAAAGCATTTCATAAGAAGATTAAATTTCTTATAATTCAAAATAAAAAATTGGTAGCTCCGAAAAATTTAATAAGTATTGATGATCAATCATTTGAAAATTTGAAAGACGAAGATATTTTACACAAAGCTGCTTTACTATTACGAAAATCTATTGTGCAAGCTGAAAAAAAGTTGTCAGAACTTATAACTGCACAAGATTTGAAAGAAGGAGAAGTATCGATAACACAGGATTTATTAGATTTTTATTTTACTCTGATAGCTAGTAGTAATCGAAAACGCAAAAATAATTCAAAATGTATTCGTCAAGTAAAATCTTATTGTGAAGATGTCTGATATGGTGTTTATAATGAAAATATTAAAACGTCAAAACATATGCTCGGAATGTCTTTAAAGAGTTTAACAAGTAGTCGCAAAATTATTGATATTATACACAGATATGGTCATTGCATTTGTTATCCTGGAGTTAAAGAGTTGGAGACAGAAGCGACCTATAGTTCAATACAGAAATCAAGTTTATGTCCTGAGACAATTGTAAAATCACCACATCTCTGTACTGGGATCGCTTTTGATAATTTTCATCATTTTGTAGAAACGAAAAGTGGCAAGGATACATTGCACGATACTGTTGGGATTATTTATCAAAATGTTGATTTAAATACTCCATTTTAGACACGATTGACTAGTATCAGCTGTTAACAACGAGACAAACTTAAACACGAAAAAAAGGAGACGAAGAGCGTTTGAAGCTGTAACTATGGATGTGCAAGAAGAACCAGCCGCTAAAAAAAAGAGGATGATCTATATTTGTCGGCTCATGATGATGAGTAGTACTTGAAAATTTACAACTATACAAATTGATAGATACAAGTTTGGATGATTAGCCATGCTCTAAAGTTACAAAATGTTCCAATGTGGGTTTGTTTCAACTGTTTACTAAGCAATAATGAAAGCTCGAAACAAATAGTTTCTTATCTAACTCCAATTAATCAATCACCTACTGACAAATTAGTAGTTCTGGAAACTATGAAACAAAGTCAGAAAATTTGTGAAGTAAAAGCAGTCATCTATTTCAGTTACGTACGATCCTGCAGTTGCGAAAGTTGCTTTACAAATTCAAGCAACCAAAAAACCAGATCTTGATAATTTATTCATACATTTGGGACCTTTTCACATTATGATGGCTTACTTGAAAGCAGTAGGCAAAGTAATTATCGATTGTGGGTTAACTAACATTATGGTACAAAGCAATTTGATAGCTTCGGGCTCCGTAAATGGATTTCTTGAAGGTAACACTTTAATAGATGCAAGAGACTTCATCCTTTGATAGCTGTTGGATTGGAAATCTTATATTTTAACTCATTTTTAGAAATAAATAATGCAGTGATCACAGATGAAATGGCCGAAGAAATTGCACAACTGAAAACTTCATCATTATCTTCATTTAAATTAGAGAATGAAGAACTTGATGAACTAATCACTAAGTATAATATATACAAGCAGACTCAACGGTGAGTTCGGTAAAACACCGCAATTTTATTTAATTTATATTAATCTTGTTCAGTATTACCTAATTTTATCAAGAAGCATCCGCGCGGGGGATTTTGAGCTATTTAAATTTGTACTACCAAAAATCACTAATCTACTTTTCATACGTAATCAACGAAATTATGCTCGCTGGGCATCTAAATATTATGATAACTTGATGAAAGTTGCCGAAAATCACCCTGATTTATTTGAACAATTTCAAAAAGGATTCTTTGATATTCAAAGAACTAATAAACCCTTTTCAAAACAACCAATTTACTTAGTTCTCGAACAAACGATTAATGCAGATGCAGCCAGAAGACTAACAGATATAATACAATTCACCAATTTTATCTCAGCACGTCAACGATGGGCTCTCAACCATGATATAAGATCAACAATTATTACTAAATATAAAAAGTAAATATATAAAAGAGCAAGATATAACAGCTGAATTAACTAATCACAAAATGAAAAATAATATCAAACAATTACAAAAATTTATTGATACCTTTGATCAGTTTAACAATCCCTTTGATGCTGAAGTACCATTCTGTATTAATTTCATCTGGTATAAGCAGCTTCAGAACCAATTGAAAAATTTCTTCTTAACATTAAAGAAAATGTTGAGATAAACGTAAAACATTCATCTCAGAATGAGAACAAGATAACAGTCGGTTTGAGAAGAGTATTAAAAAACACCGGTTAACAGCTTTTCTCTAGATTATGCAAAAAAAAAAAAAGAAAAAAAAGAAAAAAAGAAAAAAAGAAAGAAAAAAAGAAAAACGAAAATCGGCGGTAAAATGCAGGAAGTACGTATTCAAAGGGATTTATTGGGCGTATACTCGGTATATCTATCAATCACAAAGTCGATGTGGCCAAAATGTTGCTGTATCCCATAACTCCAGTTCCATTATCCATGTGCCATTTAGATGGTAGCATTTGTAAGAATATTTTAAATATTGTAAATCCCATTGTAAATCCTATTGCAAATATTCTATTGTAAATCTATTTTAATGAATTGTTTGGAAAAAGGCTTCGAACATGATCCACCGTCTCATATAGATATAGCAGTAATTAATGGATTTTTCTTACTTCACTCAATGAAAAATGTTCCTAAAACATTTGGAAATATCTCCAAAAAAATTTAAATGGTCACATAATTAAAAGCAACAAGATTTGACGTAATTTTTTTATCAATATTTTTCTCCTTCCATTAAAGATTGCGAAAGATCTCTCCGACATGAATCGACGCAAGTGGAATTTAACATCACTGGACCTGATCAAGTTCGACCGTCTGATTTCGTGAAAGAATTGAAAAATATTCGCTTCAAACAGGCTCTCGTTTATTTTTTTTATACTGCACTGGTCTACTGACGAGACGGTACCTTTTATTAGCTACAAACACGTTGTTGTTAATTTCAAGAAATGTCATTCTTTTATGGTCATTAACGATACACTAGTATCTGATATTGATGAAAATCTAACATGCCTTGACCATGAGAAATCTGACACTAAAACTGTTCATTATATCTGCAACATTGACGCTTAAGCTAATTTTGTTATTCGATGTTCTGATACCGATATTGCTGCAATCATGCTGGGCAATATGCGTTATTAAAAAAATTATGACTCCCGCGTGTGGATATTGACTGGCACCGGAATAAAGTAAGATATGTTGATATCACTAAGGTTTGCGAACATTTAAGACTTTCGTTAAGCCGCTGCTTGCCAGCATTTCATGCAATCACTGGATGTGATTACAACCCTGCTTTTTTTTCCCAAAAAGGCAAACAAAAGCCATACAATATACTGAAAAAATGAAGAGTATCAGGAAGCATTTATAAAATTCGGCAATTTTGACTTATTCAGCGACTTAGAGCTAGAGCAAAATGTATTTAATACAATACAAAAATTTATTTGTGAAGTCTACAGTATGACCGGAATGACGTAGATGCTGCCAGACTTCAACTGTTCATCAATATTTACATGGTTTTCGACGTTGATGAAGAGTTCAATCGCAAAAATTTGAAAAACTTTCATGCGAGCAACTTACCACCATGCAAGAGTGAGCTTTTTTGCAGCATTTTTAATGAGCTAATTACATCGCTAGTTTCTGTAATAGCTCATATGGAGGATTTTCAGACCTAAACAGAATAGGTGGACGTTGGAAGATAATCAATATCATTTCAGCTGGTTTGATGGGGACCAATTACCGGGCTTTGTAAATGAATCGCTTCAAGAAGAATCAGGTATTCTACTCTGACTTATAATTATTTATATAAACTTGTAACTATATGATTCTTAATTATATATATATATATATGTGTGTGTGTGTGTGTATCTTACAGAATAATGATGATGATGATGATGATGATGATGAAGATATTAAACATCAACATTGGATTGATGATGAATTATAAAACTTCCATGATGATGATAATGAAGATGAAAAAAATAACAAAATAGATCATAACTTTCTCATTTATAAAATAATGATTAATATTTAAATGAATTATTTTGAAAATTTCTATTTACTTATTTTATTGTGTTTTGCCTATTATAAGATTTTTATTTACATATTTTATTGTGTTTTGCCTATTAAAGGATTTCTATACGTATTTTATTGTGTTTTGCCTGTTATAAGACGTTTATAAACTAGTATTTTAATAAATTTATTCATGTTGAGAACCATCAATTTCCTGAATATTTCCAATTAAAAACACTCTTTATAAATTAGTAATGATTTGGTCATAATTACGATTACGATTAGAAATGTATTCACATTTTGGTATGCTATAATTATTTTTAAAATTAAGGATTAAAATATTGCTTAATTATTACTAAAGACTTTCATTAGACCATTAATAACATAAGTTTTATGAAGCTATGTTATAAAACTATCTAATTATCACGCTCGCGCTCATACTCATAGCGACACTTAATGTATGTCTGGGAAGCTGTTTGGCCCATGCAATTGATCTGGGAGCTTACATAATATATTGAAATAGTTCCCTGAGCATCGTATATAAAAATCAAGACTGAGAAAATAAGAAAAGTTTGTAGTGTTTTTACCTACCTTTGGTACCTGGTACCCGTAAATTGGCCCTCAGTCCAAGCTAGCAGGTATCACTACGCTCATAGCACGTACTAACACTACTTTATCCAATACATTTTACTTGTGAGAAAATAAGTAACGTCTGGGGGTTCTGGAAATTTGGACTAATAAGCAAGTTCATATATTCGAATAAACTCGCGTACAAATTCTGGTGTAAATAAAATATTTCAAACAGATTTACTCCGCGCTGGAAAGAGTTAATTTTTAAATTATCCGCTTTCATTAAGGAAGTTTAAATATTTATATAAGTATTTTCAATATTTTATCAAGAAATTTTTTTAATTCATATCAAGAAGAACTTAAAATTCATTTGGGAACTTTAATTAAAAAAAGTGCAAACAATATTGTAGAGTATAATATATATATGGGGGGGGGGGTATATATATCCCTGTTTAGTTATTTTATTTCTGTTAGTTTCATTTCCTAAAAAAATGTGAAACATATTGTTTATAATACATAATGCTTATTAGAACAATACCACATAAACAAAATAAAACGGCACATCATTATGAACAGAAACTGAGAAGAGATGATTTAAAATTTCTGTCAATTCGTCAGTTGAAACGAAACATTTTGGGGAAAATCATGGCATCAAAAAATCGTATTAGAATCTTATACTTAATGATTGAAATTTACCACTTGAGTTTTTCTTTAAAATATTTTTTTATTTTTTATTTTAAAGCAGTTATCTGGGATTCACTAATTTCTTTGTTACAATTTGGTGAACAGATTGTATGTTCCACTGTACAAAGAATAGTACATTAAATATAAAATGAGTTTGTTATAAGGTCGATACAATCCTTTTAAATTCATTCACACTGTGAGATTCGGCATCTTTCTTTTGGATTATTTTGAAGTTTATTGAGCTTAATGTATGAAACTTTTAATAATTTTGTGTAAAAAATAATAAAAATAATTAAAAAAGAAAATTTTTAATTCACCTACATTACACTGTTAATTTTTTTTTTTTTTTTTTTGGATTCTACAGATGTAAAAATACAGAAATATATAAGCTTACTAAAATTTTATCTATACACTGTATAAAATAAATTTTTAAATTTAGATAATCGTAAACAATGTTACAGTAATCTGTAACTTTACAAAAAATCTGTTAAAATTGCATTAAACTTACAGAAATTTAACCTGTAACCCGGGTTGCGGTTACATGAAAATTTCTTAGCATCCTAGTCTCCTTAAAATTTCTTAGATGCCTCAGATATTTTTTGATTTACAGAGCAAACGTGCATTTGTTATTTAAATTTTTGTTGTTGCAGTTACATAAAAAAATTCTTGGAATCGCAATTTCCTAGAAAAAATTCAGTAACTTTACAGATATATTTTTTAATTTTACTGTGTAATCATGAAATTCATATCACTATAGTGATAGACTATTCCCATGAATTATATCACCTTGCAGGATTATCGTCGTTTAACTGCTACTGAACTCATAATTTCCGTTTTACTCAACTCAATATTATAGTCTTCAGAACTTATTTGACTTTTCTCAAAGTGACACCAAATTCGCCGTTGTCAAACATGTCAAATGTTGCTCTTTTATTCAACATACTTGATTCTTTACTTGAGGTAACAATGGGAGCAAATATGAAAACTTATTGGGTTATCTTTATCATTAACGATACACGCAATAGATAACATTTTGACAAAACTACACTTTCCCTTAAATAATACCCGTCAGTAACGAAAATGCGTTGTAAAATATTCGCGGTTTGTTTTTCACCCGTTTTGTTGTTGATTTAAAATTCAATACTTGTTACATAAACAATTACAGATTTATTGCAATGTCGTGTTCTATTGCGTTTGTGTGTTTTGTAATTTTTCCTTTATTCTGTCTTATACGAAGGGAAATAATGTACGTTCCTCCACTAAAATTTCTTCTTCATTGCATTTAAACCAACATTCTGATAAATTATTCTGAATATTATTATAAAAAACGTATATGACCTTTATTACTATGCTAGTGCATTATATATATGGGTTTCCATAGTTTATACAAATAACTTTAATTTCCATATGAAATATAAGTATTTCCATATATTTAAATATATCTACTTCAAATACGCGAAATTTTGCCTCATTTAAAAAATATTTTTTCTAAACAAAAATACTGGTACTAAATAATTTCCTGGTTTGGAGATTTTAGGAGGCTATATGAATCCTGGTGTCAGAATGGCAAATAGCAAAAAAAAAAAAAAAAAAAAAAAAAAAAAAAAAAGCATTTTTCGAAACAACAATTTCGAAAGAAAGCGAATAAATCTCCGCACGAATTTAATTCCAAACATATATAAAAAAATGACCTAAGTTAATTATTTTAGTTTGGATTCGTTGTAATAATGTCTCAACATCGCCATCGAATATGGAAAGTAGGAAAAATAATTGTTAATAATAATAATTAAAAAAAACAGAAATAATTGTAAAAAAAAAAAACAGAGGAAATATGTTAGAGATTTAAATAATCCTCGCCCAGAAATAGACACTGAGATGCAGACACATACACTCTAAGAAAAAAAACTGTAAAGTTACTAAACTTTTTTTAGGAAACTGTAAAGTTACTAAACTTTTTTTTAGGAAACTGTGATTCCTAAAATTTTTCATGTATCGGTAGCAGAAGAAAATCATACAACCAATTCAATTACATGAATTTTTTCTGTTAACGTCGCATAAAAAGTTCTTGGAATCCCATTTTTCAGAAAAAAATTTTCGTAAGCTTAAATTTTTTTCTTTTTTCTTTTTTTACAATGTGTATTACATTTTATTAATACCTATAATGGCAAATAATGTTAAGACACTAAAACGTCAAATGGTGTGTATAATGTGCAATTTTATGTTCATTGAAATCGAAAAAATTACAAATAAACTTTGTATAAATAAATTACACTGTAAAAAAAAAGAAAAAAAAAACGGAAAACTTAATAAAAGTTTTCTAAGACACCAGGATTCCTGGAACATTTATCTAACGGCAACAGCAAAAAATCATGCGACAGATACAGATTTACACTGAAACAAAATGTGCAAGTTTACTAATAATTTTTTTGGAAATTAGGATGCGAAGAATTTTTTATGCAATTGCAACTCAGGTTAGAGATAAAATTTTGGTAAGATAACTCTAATTTTATTAGATTCATTTGTAAAGTTACAGATGTCTGTAGATTTTCAAAAATTAGTTTTGTAGATTTACATCTTTTCTTGTAGAGTGTAGAGATAAAATGTTAAAAAGCCTAATTTCGGCATATATATAATAGAAGTTTAATAGAAATGTCTGCTTAACAGACATTTTTCTTGAACTTCTACAGTTATTTCTATGGCTTTTAAACTAGCTTATAGAAAAATGAGCAATCATTCTATGAGATTCTATGGAACTTTTCTATAGAATTATAAAAGTCATTTGCACAAAGGATGTAACAATATATTTTGTGAGTTATCTACGTAATACATAATTCTTTTATTTTACATTTATTTAACATGGTTTACTAAAAATTTTTATTTAAATTTTAAAATACAACTTCTTTTAAAGTATGGAGCTTTTTAATAGAGGATTCAATCATAGTGACACTTTTAGTAGCATAGTGAGATTGCTTATTTTTTTTTATCAATCAAACATCTTTTGATTTCAGCGAACATAATTGAAATATCAGAGGTGACTTTCTTCTAATTTACAATATATATATATATATATATATATATATATATATAATATTTTTATAATAATAAAAACATGAAAGCAAATGCTTATTAATTTATTTTTAATATGATGTTATCAAAGACAGTACGTAGCATATACAATATTTCGTGTGTAGTTATAACATTTATTAGTATTATCATTAAAGTTTCCAAAAAAAACTGATTAAACAAACAACTTCTTAACTGTGGTATGATGTACCGGAAATTACTTTAAAGAATTGGAAATTTTCCATCCATGTAGTAAAATGTATAATTATTTTTTAAACCATAATGGATAATTATTCCATAAGACCTTCTAGACATTTTTTCTTCTGCGGAAATGGAGCAATATTATCTTAATTGCAAAACTTTGTATTTTCTACTTTCATCTATGAAAGCAAAGTCTCCCGGAAATTAAATAAATTTCTAAAGCTACAACTCAGCGTGTTAATTTTAATTAAAGTTATATCAAATGTTTCAGCACTGGTGTTTTCCTTCCGGTTTAGAAGCTATTTGTATAAAAATGTACATTAATAAATAAAAGTTATATTAAAAAAAATTCTTTTCAAGTTACCTTTAAGAAGTACATATGTTTGCACCTGTAATGTATCTTCAGAATTCTGAATTGAGAATTTTTGACTTTTAATGAAAAAGATTTTTTTTAAAAACTACTTTACTACTATTTTTAATAAAACCACGTGATTTATCGGAGATTGTGAGCAAATGCATTTAAAAATAGTGCTTCCTATTTCATAATATTTTAGTTTTCTTTGTTTAAAAAACTAATAATTTTATTATTTGGATAATTTTATGAAATAAACAAAGGCAAAAAATTGTATATAATATATTTTAAGTAAAGAATTTAAAATACCCTTCATAAAAACCTTTAAATTATTATATAAATTGCTAAAACAAATTTATTTATTTATTTATTTTTAATCACTTTCTTATTATAATTTAAAAATATATTGAAAATATAGATTGTTCATAAAAACAAAAAATAAAAAATTTTAATAAAAAAGTAATTATTAAGTATTTCTCAAATATTTTTTCTTTCTCAAATATTTGTTTGAACATTGCAAATTACTTTTTAAAATAGGCTGTTCTAGTTGTTGCGCTGTGTGAATTTTTCTCTAGTGTGCATTTTCTTTTCATCCAGAAGAGCATTTTAATACAGAGTACCAAGTTAGGCGCAAGATCTCAGGTGCTCGAGTCTCAAATTGAAGATAACATCACATATGTAAGGAATGCACTGGAACATTTTGATTTAAATTCCAAAGACGGACTATGACAAACTTCTAATGACAAACCGTATCTGTACAGCATATGTATCACTTTCTGAAAATTTCACTAAACTCAGAACAATATAATACTCAAATGCATCTGAACTCTCCGGTAAGTGCTACAGGTGCTCGTATAGAAAAAAATGAAGTTAGATTCAAACAGGTTTCAAGCTGAGGCTTAAAGAATTAAGCTGCCTAATACCCGGCAAATTGAAGCAAATGGAGCAAAAAAAGATTAAAATATGAAGAAAAAAGTTGTTCTCACCGATGAGGAAAAAAAATTACAAATTTCTAATAGATGTTCGATTGTTTGTGTCTGAAATTCTTTTTTCGAATCCTCACATGTTTTATCTTAAAATTTTCATCTCGAATACGTTTATAGAAATATAGAGAAATACTATGATCCGTATTTTCTTTCTCATTTTTGTTGATACTGTGTAGCCCGTATGCCTTTATATTTAGAGACCTCATATTCTATATCAAAATTCACTCCTGAATACAAGGGTGGGCCGAAAAAAACTGTTTTTCGATTTTCGATGATGGCGGGTGCGAAAAAGTAGCCACTCGTGGCACTCAGTTCATACAAAAAATGACATTTTTTGGACGTTTCCTTACCCTGCCGCAAATGTCTTAAAGTTTTGCAAAAGTGCTGATTTTTGAACTTTTTTAGCAAAAAATTTTAAAATATTAAATTTAATTTATTTTGGTTGTAATTACTTGAAAAGACGTATTTAATGTATCAAATGTTTAAAAATGTTCTTATAATCCATCACTTAATTGCTATGCGTATTTTAAATTACTCGATTTTTATAGCTTTTACGCAATAAAAATATGCCGCCATTTAAAAAAAGATAAATAACAACATAGTGCGAGAGTTTCAAGTTCCAAAGCTGAACTTTAAAGTAACGGAACGAATGAGTATATCGACTGGGTTGCCACCGAAATCAGCGAACCTCCTATAACAAAAACATTCACTAGAAGAAATTGGAGAAAACGTAATTTCAGGATCCATGTCGAGTGAATCATTATTCTACTTTCCAAGTCACGCCCAAGCTATTGAAAGAGTCATTAAAATTGTGACAGAAGCTGCATTAAAGATATGCGGGAGTGAAGGATGAGATATCTTCATTAGAGCAAAACTGCAATACAAGAAAATACACCAAATTTTATTTCTAAAAAGGGCTTTGTAGCGTAAATGCGATTCAGAGCATTTTGAATGTAACATTTTGTGTGTAGGAGGGCGGGTAAAACTTGGCTTACAGCTATCTCCTCATGGTGAGTTCTGGGTTGTTTCGCGTTGGTACCGAACGTAAAACAAGTTAAAAGCTGTACATTTTCAAAAAACATAGCACTAAAATAATGCATAATTAGAGATTACTTAAACATTTGGCACATTAAATATATCTTTTCAACTAAATACAACCAAATTTCTCAAAATTGGAAGATGAAGCGTAGAAACTAAAAACAACGTTATAGTTTTAATTGATGATAAACTCAGCTGTGTGATAATTTGAAACTATTACATCAGAAGAACTATATTCCATTAAAATAATCACAGTAAAGAACACATAATTTTTGCTCGTTACTTTTAGATTTAATAAAAATACACACAAGTAAATTTCAAAAGGACAAAAATACGTTGATTTAAAATACCCTTAGACTAAACATTCCGAAGAAAATTTATATTACAGTAATGGCTTTTTATTCAAATAAGCATTTTTCCATTGCAAGTTTGCCTATTATTACACAATTTATATGACCTAAAATATATGATTGTATGTATATAGAAAATATAACAGCTGTGTCATAATGAATATTCAAAATCGAACATATTAATCCCATCCTTACATAAATATCCCCCACCGGGTGAGTTTTATACACTTAAGACACAAATGTAATTGAAAAATAAATTTAGCAGTAGAATTTATTTAACACTTAAATTTGTGTCTTAAGTGTATAAAACTCACCCGGAGGGGGATATTTATGTAGGGGGGGGGGGGTGATAAGTTCAATTTTGAATATTCATTAAGACACAACTGTTATAATTTTAGGTAACTTTCATTACAAAAATAAAAAGCTACCTATTGCAGCCGTCCGGAGGAAAGACAAAGCCGGAGGAAAATTTTGGTATATTTTCACCGATCATGACCCCCAGACCCCAAAACCACCCTCCGTTCAAATGTTGACATATATATATATATATATATATATCTGATTTTTGTCATGCGATAACTAACGTATTTATGAACCGATTTGAATGAAACTTGGTATGTACATAGTACATACAAATGTCTCGACCGAGTTCGTTGGTCAGCATCATCCGCCATTTTTTTTCAAAATGGCGGCCATTTAAATTTTTTTAAAAAATTTAAAATTTGAAATTAGATACGAAAAAATTAAAAGTTGAAAAATATTTTCCTTTTACGTGTTAGAACTTAAAACGAAGATTCCAGAACACTTTTTATTTTGTCTATATCTTAAAAAATGATTGAGTTATAGCACTTTGAATTTTTCTTATGGCTGACATTTTGAAACGATCTGATATTTGTCACGTGATAACACACGTATTTATGAACCGATTTCGATGAAACTTGGTATGTACATAGTACATACAAATGTCTCGACCGAGTTCGTTGGCCAGTATCATCCGCCGTTTTGTTTCAAAATGGCGGCCATTTTAATTTTTAAAAAAAAATTTAAATTTAAAATTAAATACGAAAAAATTAATAATTTTAAAATATTTTTCTTTTACGTATTAGAGCTTAAAACACCGATTTCAGAACATTTTTTATTTTGTCTATATCTTGTAAAATGATTGAGTTATAGCACTTTGAATTTTTCTTATGTCTGACATTTTGAAACGATCTGATTTTTGTCAAGTGATAACACGCGTATTTAAGAACCGATTTCAATGACACTTGGGATGTACGTAGTACATACAAATATCTCGACCGAGTTCGTTGGCCAGCATCATCCACCATTTTGTTTTAAAATGGTGGCCATTTAAATTTTTTTTAAAAATTAAAATTTAACATTAAATACGAAAAAAATTAAAAATTGAAAAATATTTTTCTTTTACGTGTTAGAACTTAAAACAAGAGTTCCAGAACACTTTTTATTTTGTCTATATCTTGAAAAATGACTGAGTTATAGCACTTTGAATTTTGCTTATGATTGACATTTTGAAACGGTCTGATCTGAACGATCCACAATGTTGCTTTCAAATGGCATACACTTTATGATATCGTGGAATTTGGTGACTCTCTAAATCGCTTAAAATAAAACCAGGTTGAATAAAAGGTGACTAATTTCTAAAAACTTCTATTAATATTCAGTCTTGACAAAAACTGGTTTCAATCTTATAAAATCAATAATTTTATAAGATTATTTCCACTAATTTGAGCTTAGTATTTTTGAACAATATAACTTACCTTAAAATAAATAAATATATAAGTATATGAAAGCTACCTCTTCCTCCAGGCATTGCCGGAAGGACTTTTTTATATACCTACAGTCATATTTTTTATGTCATATAAATTCTGTAATAATAGGCAAAATTGGAATGGAAAATGCACATATGAAGAAAAATCCATTACTTTAATATAAATTTTCGTCAGAATTTTTGACCTGGAATTATTTTAAATCAACGTATTTGCGCCCTTTTGCAATTTATTTCTGTGTATTTTTATTAAATCTATAATTAACAAGCACAAATTGTGTGTTCTTTACTACGATTATTTTAGTGAAACATAGTTCTTCTGGTGTATTATTTTCAAATTAACCCATAACTGCTGTTAGGGGTCTCACAGACCGCTGAGTTTTTAAACTTTTAGATTTTAAATTGTAATTTTTAGTTTATCTATAGATTCCGATTAAATTTTGTTTCGTTTGGAAACCTCTTACTATCTCTAGAGATTTTAAATAGCTTAATTTCACTTATAATAGCCCTGTATATAAAGTTTAATACATGAATAGTATTCCAAGAGTTAACTTAATATTTTATTCATCTTTAGTTTAAGCGGTCTTGCAGACCGCTCACAGTAGTTATGCAACAATTTTTGCCACAGTAGTTAAGGATTAAAACACAGCTGAAAATTAAATGTAATTGAGATAAATAAATAATTCAAATTTCTCAAAATTGGAAAATCTAACGTAAAAAATTCAAAAGCAACGGTATAGTTTTAATCGATGATAAATTTTGATAACATTATAAGTTTCTTAATAAAAAAAAAAAAAAAAACTTGCAAAAAATTTCAATAAATAAATAAAACTCAGATGAACTGTTTAAATCAGAATACATAATTTATAGATATGATATACATTTTTATAACAGTTTATAAATAAACTGTATTATTTTTCACACAACCGACATAAAGTTTAACACCGCACCCCCCCCCCCAAAAAAAAAAGATGTTTACATTTATTTAGCTACTTTTAAAATGCATTCATAAATTCTTTTTAAGATGAAATTTTTTCAAGAAATAAATAATCTTAGATACAACAGTTGTTAATTTAATAGACATTTATCAGGAGTTAAGTAATGTTGAGATTTTTTAAGGCAAATAAATTATTCGTGTAAAAAATTCTTATGTGTAAAAAAACAATTCAACATATAGCATATACATTTATACATAAATATAAACAAATCAGATGAAAAGAATTGGAGGTAATACGAACGTATGAGGTTACATACCTTATATTTTATAGGAGAATAACTTCTATATTTTTCACAACGCGAGCGCTTGCATTCAGCTTGCCTCTTTGGCCACCACATTGTACATGATGTGCTATCTACGCGTGCTTCGTTGAGAAATTTCAATTTGATCCCGGCTTGATCAAGGTCAAGTTACTGGACCAACCATTAGTTTTCCACTTAAACCTGATGAAGCCAAGTCGACTAACTCCGATTCCTCTAACTCGGGGTCGAAATAGTTCGTGAATAGGACCATCAATTGTACTGCGAACTGAAATTAAACTGAAAATAACAAAAAATACAAGTTAAACTTTGAAATTTCTAAAACGTTACAAGCTAGCAGACGGCTAAAATAATTTAGGGTAAAATCAACCACACTTATATTCGATGTGCAAAATTTAAAAATAATTCAGTATACGAATTTAGAATTATCTTAATTACATTCATTATATTTTATGTTACATATAGAATGAATTCAAAATACTTTTTGATTCCACCAAAGGTTGAACGACTGTGCTTTAAGTTAAAGGGGAAGGGGAGGGCAGTAGAAAAATTGTCAACAGTATAAAAAATATAATTTAAATGTATCAATAAGCATAAAGAGGAATTATATCTCTATTATAATGCCTCTTTATGAAGTCTCCCTAATATCATTTTAAGAATGAAATATAACACTATTACTGAAAATTACATATAAAATTGCGAAAAAACAGCGGTCTGCGAGACTGCCGAAAGAAATTAAGATTTAATCAAAAACTAGAATTATAGAATCAAGAATTCTTATATTTTATGTACAAATTTCAAAAGTTTTTTCGGAAAACGAAATTAAAATTAACTAATTAAATGAATAAAATTTTACGTTACATGTATTGTAACATGTGTCGAGATTAATTTTTTTAAATGTTTACTTCTTTTAAATGTTTACTGCTGAAACGGGGTGGGTCAGAGAGGTGGTCAGAGTATCTTATAAAAATAAATAAATATATTTGTTTATTATTTAAAAATGCTGTTATAGCAATGCAATGACATCATATTGTTTATGGAACGGGATTACTGAAATAAAAAGTGTAGCTCTGGATAATATGTAAGCCTTTCATCCCTTTCGTAACGTCTACTTTAAAATTCACGCATTTATAATTGTTGTAACGCACTAATTATTGTAATTTCAGGTGTTATCTCTATTTACACATTTTTCTGGGTTTTTGAACTGATAACAACTTACAAACTTAATGCCATGAACTAAACACACATTAAAATAGGTATTCTTTGAAGAAAAAGTGTTTTTATTTTTAGGTGATTTTAGAAATTTACACTTACTTGTGTATATATCATTATGTATAAATTACAATAACATACCAATTTGTGTAAATTCAGGCATTTTTCAGCATTCACAAATTTATTTGTGTCTTTCAAGTGATAACAAAATACATACTTAGTATTATAAGCTAAAATACGCATAAAAACAGGTAAAACTTTGCAAAAAGTGGGTAATTTTTATGTAAAGCGTGTAGTTTTAGGAATTTACACTCATATATATGTATGCAAATTTGTCTAATTTACATAATTTATTTTTTAGAGTGTACACTGCATTCCCTTTGGCCTTTTATGACGCTATATTCAAAGATTCATTCGTCATGTCAAAATACTGATGACGAAACAATATCTCTGTATCTTAATAAAATCCCAAATTATATACATAGTTTGACTTTCCTGTAAAAAATGCCATGCATAAAAAACAATGCAAGAGTCATGGCTTTTCATAGAGGTTGTTCTTCACCAATATTTTAAATATATTAATAATAATACAATAGTAATATTTTAAATATAGATATTAAAATATTCCCCAACAGAGGTAAGTCTGCATCACGCCAATATGACACAATAACTGGTAAGATATATTTAGACATTTCATAGAAGTCATTTCCAGTTTAAAGACTATTTAACCGAAATTGACAGTTCATTAGATAATTTCAAATGAATATTGTATTTGCAGGAAGATGGAATTTAACCAATATATATTTCTGCTTGTGATAATTTCCGATTCTAATTTATTCCCTAATTAAATATTAGGCTAAATATTTGACAAGTGTTATACTGTTTACTTGATGGCAAACTTACATATTATTACCTATTTATCTGTTATTGTGTATCTTATTAATGCTGGTGCAATAAAACTAGATAAAAATTTTTTTAAATTGTAACAAAACAGTGATAAATTTTATACAGCGAATCAATTGTTTGCCATTTTTTCCTGTGTGATAACAATTGGTAAGAGCGAGGAAAAGCTTTAAAATATGGGTTTGAAAATATATTAATTTATATTTTGGAGAATCTTTGCAATATTTGAAGAGCATAAAAATTTCGTTACATGCCACAATATTCTTTATGAAAATATGTTAAATATTATAAACATAATTTCTGTTTTACCTCTGTTTTGTAACAACATGCGGCTGTTTTTACAGGGCTAAGTAAATTTTATATTATGTTTTTAAAAGCTATCGTCGTGATGTTATTTCACTGTTTTAATAAAAAAATCTCTACAATTATTCATCGGTGTATTTTAACATATATTTTTGCTTAGATAGAGGTTTCCATGATTATTTTTTTGATAAATGAATTGTTAAAATCCAATACTACAATGCTTTGGGAAAAGATTAATATATTTCAGTTAAATATAAATTTTTGCAATTTTATTCCATAAAAAGTGCCGTTTTGTAATGAACAATTAAAAAAATTACAGGTGTACTTGTTGTATAAGAATTCACGTATTTCTTTACCTAAATGTATAAAGATTTAATAATCAAAAGTTAGTTTTTTTTAAACTCCTCAAAGCATATGCATACGTATATTACTTCTACAATGATCTGAAATATTTAAGCTTTTATCTAGATAATTCTTATATTCTTATTTGCAAATATTTTTATCGTCAAATGTAATATGATTTGTAATTCTATAATCATATTAATTAAATCTCTATTATATTGCATGATCCTTGAAATATAATTTAAAAGATAAGTACATTTACTAAAATATGGAACAGAAACGTATCGATAATAATGCGGTAACACCGAAGATTTAACAAGCAAAAACAACTGATACTTTTTCGCTTCTACTTTTGACTCTATTTTTTTGTTAAGAATTTAAAAATTTAAAAAAAAACTTTTCCGCAAATTTTTATTTAGAAACCACAGATTTGCATATATATTGACCATTTTAAGAATCTTTCTAAGATGATATAATATCTATGCAAATGCTCTGAAAGTTGTAAGGAAATAATTTAGCTTAGAAATCAAGTTTTTTATTCAAACTCTATCTAACTTCCGATTTCAGGCTTAAAAATCTGTTTTTAGAAAATACTAAGACTGTGTTTCTTATTATTATTATTTTATTTCATAACTTCAAAAAGTATATTTTACTAAAAAAATGAAAAAAATACTTAAAGCATGTTCTTTGTGTATAATATTCAAAACTGGCTAAAATTTACAAATAATGAAATAAATAAATAAAATAAAAAGAAAATATGTAAAAAGAAAAAAAAGAAAACAGTATTTTAAATAAATTTATAAAAATTATATCATTTTCTTAAAAAGTTAGGAATTAAAAATGTATATTATATATTTTTAAGTTGCTAATTTTTAAAACACTTTATTTTTGTATTACAATTCAAAACCTTTAAAAAAATGGGATCTTAGATTAATTTACTGACCGGAATATTTTTCAGTCGGTTAGGAAATTTTTCTTCAATCTTATGTTGTACCTGAATATCCCAAAGTTTCGTTGTCGAAATTTGATAACTGGGTCAATCCAAAAATAAAGCACCCTTTGGTGTCCCGACACTTTGTAATGTTATATTTTCTAAAATTTTGTTTCAAAGTTAAATTTAAATATTGGAAAATACATTTTAAAGATATTTTTCTTTAATGCAATTTTTAAATTTGAGATAAATTCCATTTATTAATATTCAAATAACTTTCTTAATAATTGTGTCCTGTAAAAAGCCATGTCCCAAGAACAATTTTTAATTTTTAAACCCTATTTTTTTAATATATGTGTCGTTTAAGTTATCTTTCAGGATGTGTTTTATGCCTTTGTAGTCTTTATATTATCCCTATATATTTGTAAAAAATTTTGTAAATATTTTTTTTCATTTTATAAGAAAAATTCATGTGTCCCTTAAGTTTTGTCCCCTGTGTTACCGCCACCTTTTTCTTAATATTAAAATAAGAATTTGCAACCTAAATGTTGTTAACAATAGTCATTCATGTACTTTTAGAGTTAGCATTCATCCTGGGTAGTCATTTTCGTCATTTGTTAAATTTTGAAGAATATTAAGGTAAGTAAAGGTTTTTTTTGAAGGTGGGTGTGTTTTTAGTGTGTCCCCTGTGTTACTATTGATTTATTTTGATTAATTATTAATTTTGTAGTTTACTGGCATTTAAATTGTAAGTCTTAGTTAAAAGAAAATATTCCATCTAACTTTAAATTGTTTCTATGAAAATAGTGATACATGGGTGATAATTTATTTCATTTTGTCTCCTGTGTTACTAGTCCCCCGTGTTACCACGATATTGGTAACCATGTTGTTAAGGGACAAAAAACCCTAGTTTAAAAATGAAATGCAACAGAATATCCTGTTTTTTAATCATTTGTTGGTCTATATCACAAATACATTTTTAATTAATACATAAGTACACTTTTAAGATTGTTATTTTTTTATGTTCAGTTAGGATGTCCCCTTTGTTACTTTATTGTCCCCTGTGTTACTGACATTTCTTTTATCAGAACAAAAGAAAAAAAACTTTCTTATGAATCAGTTTCATAATATGCACTAGCTAATATGTATAAATAAGTTTTACTATAATTTTATTATATTAGAGTAATTTTTACCAAGTTATGTAAAGTTTTATATAGGGAGAATACAAAAAAAGGGTAACACAGGGGACATAATATGCCTATATCATGAAAAAATATATACATAAACAAAGAACTATATGGCACTGAAAAAGAACATTTATATCAAAGTGTTAATATTGTAAAAGCAATTATCTATTTTAATAAGAAAAAATGAGAAGAATATTTAAAATATGATAACACAGGGAACATCTTTCAGCCAATGTGTCTGTGTTTCTAAGTGTAGTGATAAATATTTTTAAAAAAGTGTGCTGCTGATATTCAATTTCTACTCTTGAATATGTATACAACCCTCTCAAAGATATTTTTATTTCATTTTAAATGAAAAATTTTTTGAAAAAAATTTCTCAAAAGAGACCTTTATTTTTGGAATGACGCAACTACGAATTTACAAATTGCAAAATGTAAAAACAAATAACGGGTTTATTCTATCTCAATAATGTTAATTCATTTCTCTTTTAAACACTTTTTCAGTTCATATGACCTACATGCATTCAACAAATAAAAAAAAATAATGTGTGTATTTCGAATCTAAATCAGCAGATACTATAAATTAGTACTATTAATATTTTTTTTGTTAGATATAGCACAAACAAGATTCAATGTGCACTTTAAAAGAAAAAAAAAACAAAAAAGGCTGCCACCACAGCTGCTAACTTTAAGAATGCTGTAAAATTCCTCATGTCTGGGTGATGTTGCATTACTGTTAGATACAATGTGCATGCAATAGAAAAAATCGATTTTTACTTAACATGTTTCTTAAATTTCCTTTCATACTATCGGAAAAATTACAGCATAAAAGGCAGAGGAAATTCGCTGTATGCTACAATATAAGCTCCTGGAACTCCGTCTGCCACCACAGTTAATGTAAATTTTACGAATTGCTGTTTTTAATTGTGTTTTAAGATTTCACAATTCTGCTGAAAATTGCATATCTTTTGCCTGTGGGGAGCAGGTATTAGAAGGAATTCGATTTTGACTTAACATGTTGCTTGGATTCCCTTTCATAGTACCGGTAAGGCTTTTATCAAAATATTACAACATAAAGTGCACGAAAAATCTTTTTATTATTATTAATAGAGCGTGTTATTTAAAAAAGACATTGCTATTCCCTAAAATTTTAATCTAGAATGCAGATTTTTAAATGATAGTTTTCGATTCATTATATATATATATGAATTGTTTATGAATCTCTCAGTTTAACTATTTTCAGGTACTGTGCTTAAAAAAATAAGAAAATAAAAAAATGAGTAAATAGATATTTCAAACACACATATTTATTATAGTGAAAACTTACATTATTCCACTCATAAATTGGAAGAAATTGATTTGAGAACGGGAATATCTAAACACCCCTTAATTACAAAATCAAATTTTGAGAAATCGTCAAAAAATTCTAACTGCATTCATTGGTTTTCGTTATGAACAAGATTTTACTATTTCAGAAATACTGGATATAGTCAGTATATACACAGAAATACTAGTTTTTTATTATAATATTTTTTCGTTTCATTGTTCACCAGTAGAGTAGGGTGATAGAAAAAAACCGAAAAAAATTTTTTTTTTATTATAGAATAAGAGAATTTTGAAACTCTTGTCTTCACATGCACTAAAATTTTAGTAGTCTTTTTGTAATTTTGTAACATCAAGATAAAAGGCGAAAAATTACAGAAAAACAGCATAAAATTTTGTAAAATGTAGGTGTAGATGATTGCCTATTAAACTGATGATAGTGTACAATGAGATAGCGTTCGACTGTTGTCCAAAATCGACTTATATTACGATTTGAAAGTCATCTTCTCAAAAAAATTTAAAAAATCCTAACTGCATCCATTAGATTTTATTATGAACAGTATTTTACTATTCTACAAATATTGGTTATATTCAGGATATACCAAGAAATACTAGTTTTCTTGTCGATTGTAATGTGTTTTCGTTTCAGTGTTTACCAGTAGAGTATTGTAATATACAAAAACCGAAAAAATGATTGCATATATATCTTTATCTATCTATCTATCAACTATATATATATATATATATATATATATATATATATATATATATATATATATATATATATATATATATATACTGGGTGTTTCACTACCAGGACGACAAACTTTGAGGGGTGATAGTAGACATACATTACATAGAATAGACAAACATTTTAAATAGGAAAATTTGGGCGCAAACGTCTTCGGTAGGAGCTAGAAGCCATTAAGGTTTAAAGTCCAAACATTCAAACGATAATAAAAAAACGAAAAAAAAAGTCAATTCGTTCCGCTAAAATCGTTCTTTATATCACGATTTTTTTTTAATTAAAGGCTCCGTTCGAAAAGTGTCGATATAAGGACTTTAGAGTTTAGAGTAACTAACAACTACTTTTAATCATTATTTTGTGCATGGAGTTGAAATTATTCTAAAGTTTAGACTTTAACTTAAATTTTAAGCTGAAACCCGGAAACATTGGAATCGGATAACTAGCGAAAATCGAACTGTGAACATTGGGGGTGGGGGGGATTTTAAACGCTCATAAACATTGGACAAACTAATCGATTTTATTGCGGTTTGCGTGCCTTTAACTTTGAAAATAACTTTTCTGTGATTTATGACTAAAAGAAGCAGAGATAAAAGCAACAGAATCAAGCAGAGAAACAGCAACACGTTAACGTGACAGAAAACAGTTTATTTAAATATATTACTAGAAAAGATGTTCGAAGTTAAAACAAGAATTATTTCGGCATGCTTAACAGCGACGGTAGATAACGCTGCGATTTCTTTGCGGTAGATGGAACTGAACGGTAATGCGCTTGAACAGCGATCACGGTGAAGTGATCATTTGTGAACCGGTTCTAAAGATAGTAGAATGGAGTATAAAAATGATGAACTGCTCGGCATGCTGCTCATATATGGAGCTGCGGACTGTGACGGACACGTCGCTCTGAAGTTATACAAAAAGCGTTTTCCGCATGGGCGTGCTCCCCATCATACAACATTTCCAAGTATGAATAGACGGCTTCGTGAGATTGGTTGTTTATCGAAAGTTGAGATGAATCGAGAACGAACGACAAGCACACCGTACAATGAGGAACATGTGTTATGCATCGCAGAAGGCCATCTAAACACGAGAACTCGTGCGATAAGCCAAATAGTGGGATTCTCGCACACTACTGCCTGGAGAATACTGTCGGAAAACAAAATGAGCCCATACCTTCTCCAAAGTGTGCAAGAATTATACTCTGAAAATTATCTAGATAGGAAGAAGTTTGGTGAATGGTATTTGAAACAGATTGCAACAGATAACACATTTGTAGCGTTTGTATTGTTTACGAATGAAGCGACTTTTACAAGAGCGGGAACCTTCAATAAACATAATGACCATGTTTGGGCTTTGGCGAACCGCCATGGTACGAGAACACGTGCGACTCAAAGGTGTATTTCTATCAATCTTTGGGTCGGCACTCTAGGGAATTACCTTATTGGACCATACATTCTACCCTTCCGTTTGAACGAGAGGGCATACTTGATATTTCTACACGTCCTGTCGGAACTTCTGGAAAAAGCACATGTTCCGCTTTCGTTGTGCCACTCTATGTGGTTCCAGCGCAATGGGGATCCTCCATACTTTACCAATGACTTTCGCCGACACCTCAACGTTACATATAGACAGCGGTGGGTAGGTCGTGGTATCTCAGATCATTGGCCTGCCGGATCGGGGAACCTATCATATATGGACTTCTTCTGCTGGGCTCAAATTAAAAGTTGGGAGTATGAGACTCCAGTACCATCAGTTGAACACCTCGCATATCGTATTTCTGTAGCAGCCAAAAAGCTATCACATGTGCCAAGAATGTTTCAAAGCTTGAGAAATTCCATTCGACGCCACTGTCAAGCATACCGGAATACTTCTGGTCGTAATTTCGAACACCTTTTCTAGTAAAACCTTTAAACTAAACTGTTTTCTGTGACATTAACATGTTGCTGTTTCTCTGCTTTTTTCTGTTGCTTTTTTCTCTTCTTCTTTTAACCGTAACTCACCAAAAGGCATTTTCAAAATTGATGATTTCGAGTCGTCTTTGCATCCTTAAAACTTCCTGGAAGTATGTTGCACTGGTAGTAAAACACACAGGAGTAATGCCATTAAAATGTCGGAGATGTGTCGGAAGTGCCTTATATCAAATACGAGGACACCAAAGCTGTATGTAATTTTGAATAAAATAATTACCAAAGGCAAAATAATTACCTACATGCAAATCGCAACAGAATCGATTAGTTTGTCCAGTGTTTATGAGCGTTTAAAGTCCTCCCTCTGTAAACAGTTCAATTTACGCTAGTTATCTAGTTATCCGATTTCAATGTTTCCAATTTTGGCTTAAAATTTAATTTAAAGTCTAAACTTTAGAATTTCCTCCCCATGCTTAAAATAACGATAAAAAGTAATTGTTCGTTACGCTAAAGTCTAAGGCATCATCTATCGACAATTTTTAAACATAATATTAAGATTTAAAAAAAAAACAAATCTTCATATAAAGAATGATTTTAGCGAAAAATGCAAACGAATAGACCTTTTTTTTCATTGTTTGAAGTTTTCGACTTTAAACTTTAATCCTCCCCTTGCTCCTACAGAAGACGTTTGCGCTCCGTGGTTTCCCGTTTAATAATGTTTGTATTTATGTCTACTATCAATTCTCAAAGTTTGTCGGTCTGGTAGTGAGATACCCTGTATGTATATATATAGAGAGATATCGCGAGTTTTGAAACTCATGTCCGCACGTTTACAAAATTTTTAGTAGACTGATTTGCAACACGGAGATGAAAGCTGAAGTAATACAAAATATCAACATAAAATTTTTTGAATTGTAGATTTAGATGACTGCCTATTAAACTTTTGACGAAATAGTTACATAAATTAAAAAAATAATAATAACCCAAATATCTGTGTAAGACTGGTTGAATAACATGCAGATTCCATTTTCAGGAGGAAGAGACTTTTTCACAAGATTTTAACTATATTTGTATTTACAAATTCCTATTTTTTAGTAATAAGAATACATAAAAATGCATTACTAAATTTCCGCGTTTCTAAAAAAAATCATTAAAAAAATCATTATTTTAATATTTTTCCCGGAAATTATTAAACGAAAAAGTTCTTAGCGTGGCGATTTAAAGAATGATGAACAAAGAAATTTGAACCTTCCTGCCATTTATCCTTCATTGAAACGTAGTTAATTTTCCTTCACATACGGTTAACCGGAAATCCGCTAAGACTTTATTAACTTTTTTGTTATATAACATAGGCGGAATTTTATTTCCTGACACAAAAATGACATTATAATCACATCCGTAGGTAACATTTTGAGGTTATTAATTTTAATACAAAAATTATCTTCATTATTTTTTTTTTTAAATTCACCTTTTATTTCAATTAGTTGGTTAAAATAAAATGTCTCAGATGTTTTATATTAGGATTTCCATTAATACATTTTTTTGTTATATCTTTAACTGCTTCTTACAATTTAATTTTTTATTGATTATGACCTGTATTTTTCATTCGGTTAAAACGAAGTAGATTTTTATTTCATTCAGGTAACTTTTTTCATTATTAATCAGGATATTTATTCATAAATAGTGCTTAGTTTACCGCATTTGACAATCAAGTGAGATAATAGAAGTAAAGCATTATTTCCCGCGTTATTGTTAAAACAGTTGAAATAATAACCACTAGTTTATTTCCAAACGCATAATTCAAACCTCGTTAGTGGTTAATGCGAACACTCTTATAGCGAATTATATTTAACACGAGCTATTTTCGATTGTCACGTTTAGTTGTATGTAATGCATTGAAGGTCGAATAATACGAACTGCATTTAACATGAAAAAAAAAGTTTTTCCTTGAGTATTCGGTAAATATAAAACTTGAATTGCAAAGCCGAGAAGCATAAAATAAGTTTAAAGAAACAAAAAACTGTAGGTAGCCACCACCTTGAACGGTTTTTCGAAATTTAGCAGACATTTTCCTTTATTTAATTTTATATTTATGCGATTACATAACGCTATATTTACTGTTAAATTGCTGTGGATAAGAAAAATCGAGTAAACTGAGTTTTAACCCACTTCTTGGCGACGTGTTTTCTACCGCGCGATAACTACGCCGTGCCTTGCTTACCTTTACTTTTAGCTGTTGCTCTTCTCGGCAACCCTCGGAGCGAAGAAGCGATTTTTTCCCCTGTTTGCGGGAGCTTGCGCATGCTCTGTTCGTTCTTTCTTTTCTAGCTTTCTTATTGGACGAGAAAGGAGAAACTTAAGAATTTTAATTCTGGTGCCTTGAAATTAATTGAATTTCTGGTGTGTTATTAGACCGTTGGATTACGAAGAGAGTTTATCGAGTGTATGTGCATATAAATGAGATTTGCTTTAATTTTTCGCAATATTCATGCTTTTTACATCCCAATTTTTGTAATATTTTAAGATTCTGCGTTAATATATCTATTTTTGCTCCATTTTTATTGTCGCTATCTCCCAAACTCCGTTAAAAACCTAGTTTGTCGGTAAGTGGGTTATTTGTTTTTTTTTAAGTGTGATATTTCAAATTCTTTTAAATTTCTATGTTTTAAAACATGTATTTTTGATTTATTTTTATTATCGCCACTTTCAATTGCGTTCTTTTGCGTGATGTCTCTTGGAGTGAAACTGCGGGAGACAAAACGCAAAAGCGCGCCAATGTGGCGATATTTTGAAAATGCGCCAAGAAGGGGGTCCAAACTCAGTCGCGCCGAAGAATCTTACACTGTGTCAGTTACTTTTCTGTTATAAAAAAAGAAATAAAATTTGGAAGGTAGATTATGAAACAGAAAATGTTTTAATTTTAAAAATACTTTAAATGCATTTTTTTATATACACTCATGTAAAATGCACATTTTGATTTTGCTACTTTTTTGATCACTTAATTGCCACTACTTTATTGAAGAAGAATGAATAATTACAGATAGATTTATTTATAAATTTAGTAATGCTAAAATAACGTCAATTATACTCTTTTTTTAAAAATATGTGGCGATGAGGAAAAAAGAAAAACTTACGGTGTAACCCTACTGATGACTTGTGGGTTTGATTATCAATTTTCTTGAAATAATCTTTAATTGAATATTGCAATTCACTGCCCAGCAAGCACATAGCTTTCGGCATACGATCGGGCCGGAGCCGGCAGATTCGGTTAAGTGTCGGTAGCAGGTTGGCACCTGAAACTTAACAATCTGCTATTTTGACAGCCGGTTACGGTAATCGGCCCAAATTTGGTTGTATATCGGCAAGCGACTTACACCGGCAAGTGACGCTGGACCGATATCTGAGTTCTGATAGTGGACTGATCAGATTTGCCAACATCGGTCCGAATACAGAATATTTAGTCTTAACCGATTCTTTTTCATTTTCTCAATTTTATTCGAGTTTGAGTTTTGATAAGAAATGTATATTTCATGTATTTCATTAAAAATTCTGACAGTGATAAACAGTGATAAAATGTGTCAAAAATAACCTTTATTTATTTATTTAAAATTATTATTTTTGAATTAATTTTTAAAATGACTTACAATTATTTTTTTCACAAAAGAATTTTAAAATTATTTCCTTTCAATTGTTATTCACTATTAGGAAATTAATCATACAAAAACAGAAAAAATCTTTGTATGGTAATTGAATTTATTTTCTATTTATCTACTCATTTTAAAAGCAATAACTTAGTTTCACTTTTTATTTTAATATTAATTACTAGAAAGTGCTTGAAATTATTTTAGAAGGTAAAACATATAAAAGAAATCTACCCATTTTTTTAACATAAAAAAATCAGTTTTTTTTTCCTAAAATATTTTCTCACAAACGAAAAATAAATTACTATTACTATTTTATTTTAAGATTTAAAAATTATTATTGCAACAATTATTCAGAATGAATATTGCTACATAAAAAAAATCTGTATTAAATTATGAAATGTCTTAAATTGAATTCTCATTCTAATTAAAAGAGATTAATTACAGACTAAATTTTTATTTATTAAATTGGTTATTTTATGTTACAAATATATATTTCTTTTTTTATTATTTTATTATTTACTTTATTATTACATTTAATTACGTTATAATTCTCAAAAAGAAAATTGCATTAACAGAAAATCCACTAAAATTCATTTAGTGATAAAGTTCGTAAAACATAAATACTAATTTAAATCATCAAATGGCATAACAAATAGTTTTATTCTACTTAAAAGTTAATTATTACCAATTTATTATTATTTAAAATAAGTTTTTCTACGTTAAAAATATACACTTTAGAAATTAACGCAAAGCATGTAATTATGTTACAGTTTTTAATAAAAAAATTTATTTATTTAACAATACTTGTGAAAAAAAAATATTATTTTTAAATTTTAAATATACTATTTAATGATTCTAAAATTTATAAGAAAAACAATTCGTTTACTTTAATTAATTTGCTAATTCATTAATTTAAATATTAAATTAATTTTAAAAAATCAGGCGCATAAGACAAATACAAGTAAATGAAGACATAAATAAAATAAAAACACTTTAATATTACAATTTTCCAATCTGTCAGTTACGTCAACGACATTTGCCATTCACATAGCACTTCCTGAAAAGCCACACCCTTATTACCACACATAAACCTCCCCTAACCAGGTCTGACTTGTCCAGTTGTTAAGGCGTTCACCTTATGAGCTAGTGGTTGCAAGATCTGTTCCCGCACTGAAGTATGTTCATTGGATCTCAAAACACTTGCTAGAGTGTTTAACAGATGGCGCCACCAGAGAAATTTTTTTGCTTGTGCCGGGATTCAGCTGGTATTCGTGTGGTTAGCTATCGGCATAGTTTTTTGCTGATACCGGACCAGCTGCGTGCCTCATGAATCGGACGGCATTCGCGCGGCGTATCAAAAAAAATACGGAACCGGTAGCGGCAAGTGACATCGGTCCAATACCGCTGGCACTGGCAAGCGGCTATCGTCCGATTGCTTACTGATAGCTCTGCGTTTGCTGGGTGTATATTGATACGCATGTTCCGCAACACACCCAATCATTTATGACGACTCCCAAACACATCTCATGATTAAGTCTCCACAATAGTCACAGAAAAAGACCCGGATGATAATGTAAAGTCTATGGGGGCGTTCTTTTCAAATATGTCTCTCAAATTTTAATATTTTTACATGATTTTTTTGCACAAGATAGCTGATAATGATCTACAATCGGCCTAGTTTTTACTTTTTCAGTTTTGGCTTAAGATTTTTTTTTATTACCTTAAATTTCAAAACTGGTGTAAACCGGTTCTCAAATTGAAACTATTATAATATAAAAAATATATATAAGTAAAATCAAAAAAGTAAAAACTAGGCCGGTTGTAGATCGTCCTCAGCTATCCTATGCAATATATATATATATATATATGTAAATATAATAAAATTTGAGCGAGATATTTGAAAAGAATTCTCCCGTAGACTTTAGATTATCATCCGGGTATTTTTCAGTGACGATTGTGGGGCCTTAAGTACAGTATCAAAATATATTCTTAATGTGGATTATTTTCTCCAATTAGTCCAATATTATGAGGGAGTGACTGTGAGATGAGTGATGAATTTTAACAAAATGTCTTTTTACGTTTTGCCCCAAGTTATGAACATTTTTTTAGAAAACTGTTACTTATAAAACTTTTCATATAACGGCAATTTTAATTAGATTATTGTAATTTTAATTGATACTTATATAAACACATATAATATAAATAGAATAATATACATACAATATTAATACATAATTTTATAAAAATTACAGAGCTCTGTAATTTTGCTTGCGAGATTTTTAAAATTTAAAAGTTTTTCGTATAGTGTTAAGATAAAATTTAAGTGAGCATACAGACTTTTGCACTTTTACATCTGTAGAATCAAAGATTTTTAAAATTATTTATTTACAGTGTTGAAGTAAAAAAAGTAACATGCAAAAGCAAACTCTCTTCAATTTACTCGTTGCTCACCTTAAAATGTAACATGGAGATGAAAACAGGAACTCTATTTTTCCTTTCTCAGTTTCATGAGATTAAAAAAAACCTATCAATGCATTAAACAACTTTACAAAGAAAAGATTACGTGAACATTCCATGAACACAACGAAGAACGAATTCCAAGATGGATGCCGAAAAAAAAGATGCTTTAGCAATTTGTGTTCCAGATTCAATAGATGAGATGTTACATTCCAGTTATTAATCAGTTAATGACATAATTAATATGTCATAAAAATGCTGAGTTTGATTTCAGAATAGCCTTTAAAAAATCAGAGTATTCCTACTCTTTGTTTAAAGAGAGAAGTGCGCAAATATTTGAGTTCGTAAACAGAAATTGCATTATAATTTTCGAAATTTAAATTTTGCTAATTGCAATAAGTAAAACATAAACGATGTTTTTGAACTAAAATTTAACAAATATCAACATATTTTTCCTTATTTTTTTTTGAGCGAATTTTCATTTTATAATTGATGAGCAAGAAATAAAAAAACAACTATTCACATTATAAAACCTTTTATAGGGATGATTAAATTATCTTTACAGCATTATAAAAAGAAATTTTATGCGCTTACATTAGTTATTCTAACTGAAACAACTTTATTTATACAAATGTAAATGCAATAATGTCTGACCAACCAAACGCGTTATTCACTTAAATCTATGTTTTTATAATTCACGCAATGCGATGGATGATATATATTTGATGCAAACTGCATATTTCTCAGTAATACGCTAATACCTTAATGCTTTTTTTATGATTATTGAATGCATTTGTTTAAGACTTCGACGTTTGTTTAATACTGAACATTTCTTGTCTGGATAATTCTATAAAGATTGCAATTGATAGCTTACTTTATGTTGTATTTGTACTGCACGCTTTTAAGTGGTTGGAATAAAAGAAATATAATACAGCATTATTGAAGAAATGATTAAGTGCTAAAACTAAAATATTAATTTAAAAGCATTACGTTGTTTACTGCTTAGCATATAAAAGAAAATGTAGGTGATTTAACTTATAGTTATACTCAATATATAATTTTTAATTGTCATTATTACTGTTATAAATCTAGAATTAAATTGGATTAATAAACTAAAGTAAATTATTAAATTATAGTTTTTATGTTCGTTACAAATGTAATATGTAATATAATTCTGGATATCTATAATATGTGTTATTCGAAACATGTGAGAAAATATCTTTTTTATAGAAATTAACTTTATGAACAGGAAAATATATATTTGGATTATTGAAACAAATTATCTAAAACAAATATTTTCATATTTTTAAGGACTAGGATAATACAATTATTGAAACAAATTATCTAAAACAAATATTTTCATATTTTTAAGGACTAGGATAATACAATATAAGGTATCATGGAGTATTTTTTAGACAAGGGAATCTGGGATAATTAACACACAGAAGTCATACTCTCACAATAATGAGAATCTGGGCATAGCAGTCTTATTTTTAGTTAAATAAACTCTTGTTCCATTCTTTTATTCCAATTAGTGTTTTTAAGTAATAATCCGCCTCCACTATATTGTGTTATTGGTTTCTAAACGCTATAAAAAATAACTATTTAACTTTTTATTCTGCTGATTTCAAATTTAAACTTATCGGGTGCAGCAACACTAGCATAAATGCTAATTTGGTCTTATATGCTTCCGTATCTGGATACGAAGAATTAATTTTATTTAGATGTCCATCAAGGAAAGAGTTGAGTTAAAAACAGGTAGCTTTAAAGGGCACGTGAAACATCGAGACAAGTAAAATAAAGCAGTTTTACGTAATATTTAACATAATGTATTTTATTTTAAAATATAAATAAAATGATTTTTTTACAATAATTATACACACTAAGAGAATCAAGTTTGAATCAATATGAATCTCCAGTTTTCAAAAGCTAATTAAATTTCTATATATCTCTATTAAATTTTTTGGTCAATATGTTTTTCAGTACATTTTCTTAAAAATCTGTTGAATATATCTCCTTAAATTTTGTGAAGGGAGACCCAAACCCCATTTTCGGCCAAACATTATTAAAAGTTCAATTTTTTTTTCTCAGAAAACGATAAAATACATATTTGCGAATATCCATGCAAAATTTCAGAACTCGGGGACACTTGGAACAGGTAGAATATGATCTTTTTAAATTGTACTCACTATAGAGTTTAAATGACTAGCGGCCATTTTAAACATGTTTTCCTGAAAATGACTTTTTTCATATTTTACCTAAGTTCAAAGTACTAACACTCAGTGGTAAAATGATTTAGAAACAAAGTGTTTATGTTCTTAGAATCTTAAAAAAAAATTTGCCCTTTTTAAATTGTACTCACTATAGAGTTTAAATGACTAGCGGCCATTTTAAACATGTTTTCCTGAAAATGACTTTTTTCATATTTTGCCTAAGTTCAAAGTACTAACACTCAGTGGTAAAATGATTTAGAAACAAAGTGTTTATGTTCTTAGAATCTTAAAAAAATTTGCAACAAAAGTAAGGAGAGATATATTTTTTAACTATTTCTGAAAATTTTACATAAATTGGTAAACATGAAAATTACAACGAATTTAAGGAAATTTACCATGCGTATTTATATTTTTTTAGCCGATTAAAATAGAAAATTAAAAATATATCTCCTTAGTTCTTTTCTATATACTATAACACTATTTAAGAAATTTTAGTAATACCAAAATATTGAAAATTGAATGAGGAGTAGTAATTTTAAAAAGTGTATTTTTCGACAAAAAAAATCATAAAAATATACTTTTTAATAAAAAGTGAATTTTTTTGCTAATCATTCCTTACAAGAAGATTCTTAAATAGTACACCAAAATTCATTACTTTAAAATGAATAATAAAAATTTTGGATTTTTTCTTACGGGTCTTCCTTAAGTTGTTATAAAACATACTATTTGGGAATAATAAGAGCACATTTTCATTTTCGCTTAAACTGATCCTAAGTCATGATGTATCCTGTAGGATACATCTCTCTACATATTTTTTTCACATATTTGTATATAACGTTTTACAAAAAAGGGTATTTGGTGTAAATAGAGCTTTAAAGACAGCAGAAATATCCATTTTAAAAATACAAAAGCAATTTGCTTCTTATAGCGTTTTTTAAAAGCTACATACTTTATAAAAAGAGCTTTCAGCAGAATTGTGCGGAATGTACAAAAATTTGAATGTAAATAATTTTACAATAAGTTAAGATGCAGTTTAAGGAGACCACTAATAGTAATAAAATATTAAATATACATTTATTTTATGTTTTTCATTGTCTTTATAATCCAAACAGTAAAATAAAAAATACACATATATATAATTTTTGAGTCCCAATATATCATCAAATTTTATGTACAAAAAAGCTCACAAAAATCTGTCCGGAAATTATTCCATGGGTGTAAAAACTATTCTAAAACATAAAGACATTTCGAAAATGATGTTATTAATTTATTTTTTGTTATTACAAAAATATCTTTCTGTAAATGCTTTTTTATTGTAAAAGTTTTGTTTTTGTCTGAAAATTTCTCCACACTAAAAAAAAAGTAATATGGTGAACATAAGGATAAAAAGCAAAACCGAAAATCGGAAAATCCAAAGTTTAATACCCCACAAAAGTTGTATAAGGTCATCAGCAGTACACCGACACATATTTTCCTAAAACAAGTTTTATAATTACATGCCCTTGAGTCTCCTAATTTTTGCAAAATTTGTCAAAAATGCTCCGTGCAACTTATAAATTGAAATAAACATAAAATTGAAAAATAAAAATGTCATACCGCATACAAGTTGCGTATTGTACGTAATAATATGGCTGCAGATTTTTTCGAAATCACATAATTATTTCGAGGGCAACGATCATTTTAAATTTCGAAAGAATTGTCGCAAACACCATTTTATCCATTGTAATTGTATATTAAGATGTATCACACAAGTATCAAGAATCCAATACAAATAACTTCATACAATTCAAGAAGTATACATTTCAAGAAAGAAAAACAAACATTTAAAATTGTTAAAAAAGTGTCAAAAAATTAAATTTCAATTAAATTAGTTCGTGCTCTTAAAAATAAAGATTTTAATTTTTGAAATGTTTTGGCTTGGTTATGATTTGCGGCCTTGTTTGAGTTTTGTAATTTTAAAATTTGAATTCAATTTAAACAGTTTTATGTAGTTTCATATTAACCCAACAATTTTATAAAGAGAAAGATTTTTAGGATTTTTATGTGCTGACAATTCTCAAATGAATTTATTAATTCAATTACCGTGTTAAAAAATTTAGATGAGATTTAACATTATCCTAAATATTGGTAATCACGTTTGAGGAAATTGGTTCTTACACAATTAGAAACTGCCCAGATCGAGAAATGATAGCGAAATAAAATCCCTTTCTTTCTTTAAATGTTACTTTAAGTGTCGGAAACAAAATTTGTTTCTGCGTTTTCTAACAATTAGGATTTCTTTTCTGAATCATGAAATGATGGAAAAAATGTATCTGAGCACAAGGATGGGATACCCCTAAAAAATCAGCACATATTTCTACAGCAATAGTCAATTGCAGAAATTACGACGAACAGATGTATTCTGAAAAGCAAAATATACATCCAGAAAATGTCAAATAAACAAAGATATAGAATCGATTACATAAAAGATTAAAAAACATAATTTTATCCTAAATGCCGTAAAAATAGAGGTGCCATTTCGCAAATTAATATGTATTTTAATATCATAGCCCTACAAAGGATGCCTTATCGCAGGCTTTTTTATATAAGCGATTGTTAATATTAACCGGCAAACTGCATTTACTTATTCCAATTTTCTAAGTAATATAAGTGTTTGAAAAATATCATCTCGTGTAATCATAAAGAGAGAAATGACCGTTAAATAATAATACGTAAAAGCAAAACTGTAAACCAACAAAAAGAAGCTTAATGAAAAATGAATTTCACCTTCTCACAGAACATGAATTCATTATATTTTTTTCATTTTCATTATCTGCCGGTTTCACTGCAAAAAAAAATGTAATAAATAAGTTAATAAAAGTCAACAGATGTAATGCTGTTTTGAAAATTTAAGATATGATTACTAATATCAAGGCATATATGCCAATAAATAATAAAAAATCTTGTATCATGTTAGATAAAACATCTTTTATTTAGCATTTCAAAATATTGAAAAAGCAAGATTACATTTTTGTCCTTTTGTTCCGTCTTTAATGACTTAACACTAGAACGACCAAGACCGTCATTTTGACGGTTTTCAAATTTCATGATTAAAATTTTGATATAATTTATGAATTGTTCTAGAATTTTATGATACGCCTTTTAATGAAATTTAAGAATAGTTAAATATTCATATTCAATTTTTTCTCACCTATTTTAATTTCCATAATCAGTATGTCCTACATCTATTTATACCAAGACCGTCAAAATGACGGCTTTGACAATTAAGAAACATACCCCGAGGTTGTACGGACTTTCCCATTTTCGACATGGACAAGTCCTTTTCGCCCATGCGCACTTCAGTCCAGGTTTCTATAAAATGTGGGAAATCAATAATTGGTAAGTGTAATCAGGACATAATTCATTATCAGTTGTACTTGAAACGTGATAAAGTTCTTGATGAAAAGTGCAATCTTTGCAAAAAGTAACCTGTAAAAATCAAATGTCGGAAAATTGTATAAACATATTTTTATAATTTTTTTTTATTTATTTTATGTAAATTCTGGACAACAATGAAACGATTTCCAGGAAGAAAAAAAATATTCGAAGAATTCAAAAAACTCACTAATAGATATGAAAATTGTTCAGACGCTAATAATAATTTGGACATATCTTGCGCAAAAAATAAAACAGATTTTTCAGATTCTGAAGAAGCTTAAGATGAAATTGAAGTACGATATATTGAAGAAAGTATAGAAAATGAATATAAAAATGAAGATTCAGGGAGGGAATATGAAAGTCCGATAAAGGTCCACAAATGCAGAAAGTGATTGCGAATATGTTTAGATACTGAATCCGATAGCCAAACAGAAACCAGAAAGAAAGACAGAAAAAGACATTGGTCTTGACAGTACTGAATGGAAATAATGAGAAATGATTGTATTGGTAGACTTCCAACTTACAAATGGCTTTCCCTATTTAAGTAAAGATAAACTTAGAAAATCAGGACTACCTTTGAATGAATTTGTAATTTTGAATCTTGTAAATAAACTATGTAAATTCTGGTAGAAATATAAGAACGGATCATTTTTTTTAAAGTATACAATTCGCGGAGAAGCTACTGGCCAAAAATGTATTTTAGCAACTATGCGAGCCAAGCGAAGAGAAACATGACTCTTATCTCCACAAAGCTCTACAAATCAAATGATGTTGTTCTAACAATTTACAAAAGTAAGTCTCGTAAAAAAGTACTACTTCTTAGCCCAAAACATAAATTGTTTGTAATCGAAAACAAATTCCTGAAACTGTGTCATTTTACGGTGAGACTAAGTTTGAAGTAGAAGTAGTTGACCGAATGGCTCGCAATTATAGCGTAGAAACAGGGTCACGTAAGATGGCCTTTGCAGACATTTTATATTATTTTGGACTTGGCAGCAATCAATCGATATTATATAAAGAGACTTGAGATGAAAATATAACTAGATTTTTTTTTAATTATCCGAAGAACTCTCCAATGTATATAGGTGTTGTAGGAAAGAAGCCTTTCCCGAAAACAAAAACGAAAAGTATTGGATTGTACTCCAGATCATTATGAACGCAAATCTTGTCAAATTTAACTGTACAACAAAAACAGAGCAATTTATACCTGCAATTAATATCACAAATATGTTTATCATAAGTGTTCATCTAAAATAACATGTACTTGTAAAGTATATATCCATAGTTATTTCATACATATCAAATATGCTATACTCTATTTGCAAATAGAAACTGTTTTTTTTTTGTTTTTTTAATAATAATTAATGAATTATTATATTAAATGTCATTTTTGTTAGATTATATTCTTTTATTTACATTAACTAAAAAAAAGCTACAATAAAAGCCATGATCAAAAATCCGTCAATTTTGCGGGTGCGGTAAAACTAGGTATATATGAAACATCGGTAGTTCTAGTGTTAAATGCGTACAAAAATTTTCGTCGTTTCTTTTATTTTATTTAGTCTTGTGGTTGAATCTGATTGACAACAAAAATGACAGTTATATTACATTAATTAATAACAAAGAAAAGAATTGAGATTTTAACGGCTTATTAAATTAGAGAATTGAAAGAAAAATTAGAATATTCAAACATTAATATATAATTATGTAACTTTTGTTGTAAAATTAGATTTACCTAGATATACCTAGAATTAGACCTAGAATTAGGATTTTCCTAGAATTAGAAACACTTTTGTTTTATTAAGGTATGTGTATAAAATATCAATTGTTAAAGTTATGTTAAATTAAAATTATTTTTTAATCTCGTCTTTTATGACTTTTTTCATTGACATTTACGTCTTTGCAAAGTTTTCTATAATGTACGTCAAAAATAAAGAAGAAACTTAACTAATAAGTAAACACAATGGTTTGAGAGAGAAGTTTAAATGTCTTCCATTTTCAAAGAAAGAAAACATTTTTTTTTCATTTACCTAAAAGAGGAAAACTAATTGTATTAGAATTTCTCCAAAAATATTTTATTTAAGAAACACTGTGCTTTGTTTATTCATTGTGTGGAAGTAATTTATCTTTGTGATTATGCGAATACGAAAATTGTGTATTTTTGTAATGTAATAAACCAAGCTAAATGGTCTGTCATTATAAAAGCTAAATCAAATTATTCGTTTCATGTAAAAATCTTTGACTCGGTACTCTTTATATTTTTTTTTCTTCGTTTGATTCTTTTATTATTAAGACATAATATTAAATGGCATTATGAAGGAAAACTTTGTTTTAAACATAAAATGTTATTACTCAACAAAATAAACAATACAAAGAAAATTATGCAAATTTTATAACTAAATCTCTACCAGTTTTAAATGTTTAAACTTTCATACCACTCGTTTACAATTTTGATTTTTATGTTTTTCTTATAAGTGATTAAGAATTAAGAAACAAGTTAATTAAAAATATAATTTAAAATTTTAATATTTTTAACATATTGGCATAGTAAAAAAATTATTAAGAAAAAAGAAAAGAAAAGAAAAGGACTAGGTGTAGAAATTTTGAAATTTGAGAAAAAAATGGAACAACAAACCATGTTTCTATTTTTTTTAATTAGCTAATCATTATGAAATTTCACCGTAATATATCAGTCGTATCTAAAACGACTTTAAGTAAAAAATTATTCATTTTTGTCATTTCACGAAAAATAAAGTGTACCTTCTGATACATTACTAGTAATATACCTAAATATGCTCTGTCAACCGTTGTAAATACATCTAGAAAGTAATTATGAAGTATGTCCGTGTATTATTTAGAAATAAATGCATCATTTTTCAGTATTTTAAGAAAAAGATTAAAAAGTTTAAATTGTTTTTCATATGCGATCAGTGCTGTACGAAATTTCTAGTGTCGAATCACCTAAAATCCTCTGAAAAAATTAATGCGTAAAAACCCTTATGAACCGTAAAACAAAGAAAGTCAAAATCTTACTTTAGGAAAATATAATGTAGTCTCTCAGTGAAATATGCACTAGATTTTTTCGAGCTAACTACGAGTTTGAAAGAAATTTTTGTCTATTACAACTTTAGAAAACAATATATTTTTTAGAGATAGTTTTTGTTGCGTCATAACTTTACATTGATAAACGTTATTAGATACTCGTAAATATTATTAGATATTCTTAATATACAATTCGATAAATCTTTTTAATAACACAAACAACGTTAGATATGAGTAAATTCTGAACCCTAAGTACTACGAATTAAATAGCGATTATACTTAAATACCAATTAATATTAAAATTTTATAATTTTTTTTGTGAAAATTGCATATGAAAAATGTGTACATAATTAGAAAATTACCACAGAATGTTTCCAATCAAAGCTTTAGATAAATTTTGTAAAAAATTAATATTACTTATTATATGGTCACAATCACTATTTGGTAAGGATCGTTTCGAGTTGTATCTTTATGTATAAAAAAACTTAGTTCGTGTTATTCAATTTTTTGGAGTAGAACTTAATGAATATCTAATAATATTTTTAGATAAGTTCTTAATTAAAAAGTTGTGTTTTAAGAAAACCCTGAAATTAATTTATCGATATTCTGTATTTATGATAAAACTAATGAATTTCTGATAATAAAACATTTCACATTACCTGTTAGATTGAATTAGTAAGACATTTCATGACTTATTGAATCAGAAAATTACTAGTCTTAATTTAACAGCAGCCTTAAAATAGATCATCATAAGTTTTTTTACAAGTTGAGGGCGGGGAATGAAGGTCACAGATTTGAATGCATAAAAAATAATTCCATTCTATGTACTGTATAAATAATATTTGTAATCCAGGATTTATTAAAGAACACACTATTGTTTTTTAGAAAATTTAACTTTTTTCATTTTTATTTTTTACGATTTTTTTTTCATTTAATATTATAGAATAGTCATAAAAATAATTTTTTCGTATTAAAACACCTTTTTGTGAAAATGATTAAATTATCGTTATAACATCACAGAAAGTATATTTATATATTTTATGAATCTACATTACTTATTCTAACTGAGATAAATATATTTGTAGAAATTCAAATACAATAACTTCTAACCAAACAAATGCACTATATACTTAAATCCTTGTTTTTATAAGTCACGCAATGCAGTGGATGATATATATTCAATTCTAAATGCATATTTCTTCGTAATACAGTAATGCTTATTCTCTATTAGATTTATGGTCTTTGAACGACTACCGATTTTATTTGTTCATGATTATGACATTTATCTAATACTCAACATTTCTTGCATGGATAATTCAATAAAGTATTATGATTCATAGTTTACATTACTTTGTTTTTATACTGGATAATTTTCAGTGGTTCAAAGTATGAAAATAAATTACAAGTTTATTGAAGAAATGATTAGATATTAGATATTAATTTAAAAACATTACCATGCTTACTGCATCGTATACAGAACATTGTGGAGTACTAACAAATGTAGATACTCCAGTGTTAGTCATTTTCATTCTTAGAAATCTAAAGTTAGCATTTATTAATAAATTGGCTTTCATGTGTACAATTATACTATGTATGTAATTATATTATATTGTACAAAATATAAATACATACATTAGTTTAATAATAGAATGCAGTATAAGCAATACAGAATAATTGTAATAAATCAATTTTAAAAAGTCAATATCCAAATAGGCTGTTCTAAAAATTTACGAACTGTTCGAATATTTTGTAATTTAATTCAAATTTTTGATCAATTTCTTTGAATTATCTTATAAATTCTATCAGGCATGTTGCCATCTAATGTTTGAAAAATATGTGGCTGTAAAGAGAACCAAGACTGCTATACTTGTTGCTTTTATTCCTAAATATTAGAAAATTAAAGATCATAGACTTTCACCAGTCGTGCAGATATTTCTCAGAGTTTTTTAATTGGATTCAAATCTGGTCTGATGACTGGGAAGTTTATAACAGGCTCTAGATTCTGCATAAAGGCATCCCACTGCTGTTCAGTGGGAGGTGTGACACGACGCATCGTCCTGTTAAAATTTCCAAATTTTCCCTCCTACACTGAAAAAAATCAAATATTCAAAACTGAGTACGTCGTTGTACTCAAATATAATTGCTATTTTGTATAAAAAATGAACACATTGCTTTCTCAATTTTGAAACAGCATAGCTTATCAAATTTAAACAAATAATTATTTTATACCCAGTATGGGCTTATCTCATTCATAGTGGCATAAAATATGCTAGTATATTTTAAAATAATTTTAAAGTATACTTGCAAATAATGCTCCTCCCATAAAAATGTTCGATTTGGGTATTTTACTTATAATTTTGCTATTTCTCTTAATTAATAATGAATTAAATGTTTATTGTTCATAATTTTGACCAAGAAAAAAATAACAGCATAATTTCACTTTAATTTGTAAATTCAGGGAGCAGATTATAGTGATTTACATTTGAACACAACCATGGAGTCAAAAATGAGTACATGTGTTTCTCAGTTTTGAGAACTTTTGGATCGGAGCTATTTTGAGTATGTGAAGTACTTAAAATTGAGTTCCCTTTACTTAAATTTGAGAACCCATTTTTTCAGTGTAAGATGTTTCCAGTTAGAAGTAAATTCCTTTTGATGACATATTTATTGCCCTGAGAAGATCGTCGACCGCTAAGAAAAGCAATATGCATTGTTCCATGGGAATACAAAGCTCTTCAGATCGTGTGAAAACTTTTTGTTGTTGTCGATTAACAATTCCGATATTTTCATGGTAAACTATGCTAATAACGTGCTAAGACATCGGGGTCATCTAAATGAAATTTTTATTTTCGTCACAGAAGAAAACATTTTATCATTCATCCGTCTAATGCACGTGTTTTTAAGCGCAAAGCATGCCTGAATTTCTATGGCGTAATTTCTGCATAGGTGTCCGATACATTATGCAAATTATATGAAGTTTCTTTCATTGCAATGAAGGGGAAAGGTAGATATCAATATCGGAAATCCCAAAGCCTTTCGAATTGTACGATCAGCTTCTGCTGTAAAATTCGTTGGGTGTTACCAGCATCCGGTTAGAACCTTCATTTATTTTATGCAGAAATATTCATCTAAAAATATTAAATGCAAATGAGTGCCAAATTATTTCGATTAAAATGATCTTCCTTGTGTGTTCGTTTTACTAATTTGGGTTCTAAAGTGATTAATAAAACGCGTAATTAAACGTTTGTATATCTAAAAAGTTTTCATTTTTTCGATGTTCCTAATGTTTTAGACAGATTTACTTCAAATATGTTAATTCATTTTAATTTTTAAATATCAAATTTAGATCTAACTTTCTTTAAAAAAACTCAGTAGCATTCTTTATTTATTTGTCAAATTAGAATGAAAGTGAATGTTGACAAACAAAATTACGTGAACGTGAATGTGACTAAACAAACAAAGACAGTTGTTTGTTCATTTAATACATTTAAATTTATTTTTTCACAGACAAGGAATTTTATTGTACGCAGCATTTTAACAAATATCCTGATTAAGACAATTTTACTTCAAACTTGTTAAACAATTTCAATTTTGAAAATTTTATATTTAAATTACATCTATTCTATGCAGTGTTAACAGTAATTTATTACATTTATTTTTCAAGAAATATTTGAATAAACATGTCATTGCAAATGAATTTAAATTTACCAACGTGTTTTTCTTTTATAATTTTCGAAGTAAAAGAAAATGTCAAATAAAATGTCAAATTTTAGACTCACTTTCATTTTTAAACAATATTAAAGTAAATAACATTTTCAATGCATGTTTACTTTAATCCTCTCAGTCAATTTTACAAACTGATCTTTTATAGAATTTTATAGAGTGGTTTAAATATTTGTTTCATTCATTCATTTTTTATATGGGTTTTGAAAACCTTGTTTATTATTTCTTTTTCCGGAAACAACTAAATGAAAAATGGCTCATATGCAAAATATGAAGAATATTTTTTCACATAATAAGATGTAAAAACAAAATGTTGTATAATTTCGTTCTTAAAATCATATGAAAAATTATGCTTTCCATAACGAAAATTACAAACATCCATTCTGTAAAATGACGTTACTGATAATATTAAATATTTATGAAAATCTATAGTTTCTTTGTATTTTATAAGTATTAAGTTACTTAAATAGGCTGATTTTTTTATTAAATTATTCTTTATTTTTTTTTGTTTGTTTTTGCGATTTTTTAATTAATATTTACTTTAATTCACATAAGCTTAACAATATTTTTTTTTCTTTTACATGTAAGAAAAAATTATTATTTTTTTATTTTTAACTTCAATAGCCAATTTATAATACGCCCCACTAGCGGCTGAGAAGTTATGTTCTCGAAGTTTGTAGATGGGAAATGCGGGGTTAGAACACAATCTCGCCCGTCGGAATAAAAGTTCGGAGATTTCCGCCGTTTTCTTCAAACCTCGGGAAACCTTGAGTAAATATTATTTAAGTTCCCTTAAGGAGACACCCATGGAGGGCGTCCTTCTAGGCCCTACATTCCTCGTGCAGATAAACGGTCTTCATAGTTAACACCGACGTAAAAATATTTTACTTAAATATCCAACTAATATCCAACTTAAATAAGTACTTGCGTTATACACAAAAGAACTTCTTTTATGAATACAACTTAATTAGTCAACGACAAAAATCTGAAATATTTTTCTAAAGATCTTTCTAATGATATGCCAAAACATAACCTTATTCCATTTGAAATTGCAGTGTTAAAGCTACTGGCAGCCATGGTCATACATTCCCATGACCATGCCATTTCTAATTTTTTAAAGAAGTATGTTCCTTTTATATTACACATATTAAACCTTTTTGTAAAATTCCAAAGTATCTTCTTCTTTATTTTCTTTAAATCATATAACTAAGGGCTTCAAAAGGTAAGAAATTCATTCTGCAAAAAGTATATTTATTAATCCTAATTTGTTGATTTTGAGAGCTATAATAGTATTGCCGTCATCAACATCATTGACAATTGAAATCAAACAGGAGGAAAAGTAAAAATACAATTGTTAAAGGTAAATTTTTGCATAGTATGTTTTTAAAACTATTCTACGGTTTCTGTGGAAATTTCGATGCCAATTTAGTTTTATGTGAAACACCCGTGCAGAAAAGTAAAATATTTGATATAAGGTATATGAGGAAAGGATGGCCACTGTTAAGTTTTGAGGACATTTCATAATTTTTTGGGTCAGGTCTGAGACTACCCTTTTTACTGCTTTATATGACTCTTAAGAACTCTGTTCATCTTTGTAAAATGAAATACATTATTTTTGTCATACAATTTCAAAACTGTAACTTACAGGCCACATTTGAATCATAGTGTTCCAATTTTACCCATATATTAAAATCACTTTTAAAATGAGAAAAAAATAACCATTAAATTTACTTTGCTTTTGTAAGAGTACTACAGTTTTTAATTAAATGTAAGAATTTAATTACAAGGAAAATTTAGAATAGGTATTTTTCAAAACATAAATTTGTAATTGAATTCTATGAAGAAAGTGCCGATCAAATATTAGATACAATATACGATAATTACATAATCGAATGTCCATAATTTTGCCAGACATAAAACCAGCCAACTTTTAGCTGGCAACTGCTTGTGACAGGCATTTGAAGTATGAGTTAATCTGAAAATGTATTCTGAGGTGTATTAAATTAGTATTTGATTTCCTTAGTACATCGTTCCATATTATACGGTGTGTCTGAAGATTATCAGAACAAAGTTTAAGGAGAGGTAGGGAACATCAAAAGGATTCATACTTGCATAGAATCTCCTGGTCGATACCACAAAAATTTAATAGAAATTTTTGTATAAATTAATCAGCATATTACGGAGATTTAAATTGGTTAAATTTGCTATAAACGGTTAAAATTAAATAATGGCTAAAAATAATGGTTATGTTTGCTATTTTTGTGATACAGTGGACGATGTTGGTAGCTATGAAATTATTAGAAATAAGGAATTTTCTACGAAAATATTATGCAAAATTTTTAATTCATATATTATACATATTTTAACTAACATTTTTAAAATTCATATAGATTAATTTTTCTAATTAATTAAAAAAAGGAAAACATTTCATTTCACAAATTATGTAATATGAACTTTAATTGTTAACCATTTACTTGAAGGGTGTTGGGGAATAGTTGAAGGGGATTTGTTAATTTAAGTTTCAATATATTTATATATATTTTTAAATAATAGTTAAAAGTATTTTAATTAAAAAAATTACAAAGCATTGCTATAACCAATTTTGGCTACCTAAAGAAAATGATTTTAAAAAGTATCTGCACATTCTTCATGCAAAATCATAAGAATTTTCTTTTGAATATTTATTTTGTATTTTCGAATTTTCCTTATCATATCAAAAGAAAGATAAGAAGTAAAGATTATGTTTTATCAAACAAAAAACTTTCTTTTTGAAAGCTCAGTTTCTTATTAGTTACGTAATAGCATTAAAGAAAGAATACCCCACTTTAAATATCCTGCTTATCTCCACATCTCAATTAAAGATTAAAAGATCAAAATTAAATGGCATTTCCTTTTTAACTTGTTAAGAATGTATTTTTTCAATGAAAATACCTTAAATTAAATAATACCTTGGTAACGGTGCTATGCATGTTTCGTATAACTTTATTTTAAATCTTTTACAAACTACTAATAATTAAAATGTCAAATATATGTGCAATATCTATACGTTAAATCTACATTTTGCTTTTAGACATCAGAAATGTGGTGATGCATCTTTTATTTAAATGGAGAAAAAATGTTTTTGAAGCTATGTTTGAGTGCGTAAATTTAAAATAAAAAAAACACTGAAACGATTTTGGTTAAATTTTGTTTTCTACTGTTTTGGGTCAAGTAAACGCCAATGGTCTAGGTCACTTATTTTAGAAAATTGGATTAGTGTGTCATTTTCGGTGACTATGGATCAGTGTAAAAATAGTTATATCTAAAAACAATTCCAACGTTTTAGAATAAATTTTGTAATACCATTTTGGGTTACAAAAAAAACCAATGGGATTGATCACATGTTCCAGAAATTTTTTTAGTGGGTCATTTTAGGGTCACTGTCGGTCAAACTAATTTTTTTTTAAATGGCTCTTTCGATTTTGATTACATTTGGCATTCTAGCGTTTTGAATTAATCGACGAGTATTGGGCTAGATCCCTTGATCAACAAAACGAAATTAGTGAAACACTGTTAGCAAGCTTTTTTTCTCAGAAATGTCTGCAATTAATCTAATTTTTGTATCCTACCGTTTTGTATAACCAAAAGACCATTAAGGTAGGTTAAGTCAATTTTATCGGAAAATTACCGCAAACAATTTTCGCTAAATTTTGTAGCCTACATTTATGAATTGTGAAAAGACCATTGGGCTAAATTGCAAAATCACAAAATTTGAATCGTGGGTTATTATGGGTCATGTCAAATAAATTTAATCTTAAAAACGTCTCTAACGGTTTTGAATAAATGGTAAAATCTAGTTATTAAGTCATTTTGGACCACTACGGGGAAGGTCCAAAATAATTTTATATAAAAAATGTTTAAACGAGTTTTATTAATTTTTTTAATTTCACTTTTTTGAAATATGAGAAGACCGTTGTGCTAGTTCATACGGTTGATCAGTGAGTCATTTGGGGGGTCACAAATCTGTAATAATAACGGTTGAAAAAGTAAAATTTAAGTGTGCATTAGACGAAAGCGCTAATTTAGAACAGTTCACGATTTTTATAATATTTACATAAAGTTGGAGTCATTTACAAGCCTTGGGTGAAACAATCGATTATCTACAGATATCAAAATACATTCATGGTGCCAAATTAAAAAAAGGTGTAAAGTTTGCGGCTTTTTGTGAAACTTGGATGACATTTTTAGATAAAGTTGACTTTAAAAATATGAATGAATTTCCCATTAATTTTGAATGGGATCCTGTATAAAAGGTTCAGTCAATCAAAGCTCGTAGAACTTTTTTTTAGGACGCCGTTCGGCACACCATATATTTGCTGAAGAAATGTCACAAGAATGTCGTTTTTTATAGAGATGAACAGAAAGATCATTTTAGCCGATCGTAACTTATTTTTCCCCGTTAGTTATTTTTTATAAAAAAAAATGTACAATGACATAATTTTTTTATTGAAATAAGAACTTAAAGGCATTTTTTTTCTATAAGTTGTTGAAATTATTTCTCTACTATTAGTACTCTTAAAATCAAATTACTAGCGAAAACTATTTGGAAAAATTATGTTGATAACATTACCATATTAACAGATAGAGGGTGAATCCGAAAAAGTTGGCAGAATACAAGATAGAATACAAGCAAATGGTAAAATACAAGCAAATTTCGTCGTAAAATGCATGGTTAAAAAGCAAGTAGTGAGACGTTAAATAGTATTTTTCCACGATTGCAATGAAAAAATTAACACAAGAATGGAAGGATGATACTTCAAAAAAACATTTTATTAATAATAATGTAATAAATGTACATGCTCAAAAAAATTGTTCTTAAAATTTCAAAACACCAATTGCTTTATTATTATTCTTGTTTTTAGATAGATCACTTTCATTTTGGGCACGAAATTTGTATAAAAGTTTTTCCTGTATTTGATAAAGTTTTTATGAAAAAATGAAATTTCTGTTCTAACATCCTAGAATAAATATTGCATCCTAATAATAGAATTATCTTATTTCAAATGAAAAATAATTCATTATATGGAAATATTAGTTTTTTTGATTAATTTCCTCCTTTTAAATACCCACTTCTTATAATCTAGTAATAGTTTATTTTATTACAGGTTGTTACCAGACTTTTTTTAACACAAGTCCAATATGCATTTACATAATAGTTTTAATTTATTAACAAATAGTTGCACAGTTAGATTCTGAAAATAATTGAGTTTTCAAAAGTTTATCCAAAATTTTACTATGAAATCAATTTTAAATCTAAAATAGTGCATATTTTGTTTTGTAACTAATCCATAAGGAAAGAAATAAATTAATTTAAGATTGAATATTTTTGAAAAATCATAAGCTGCTGACAGGATTAAACGGATAGAATGAAGTTCTTTTTTTATTATTATAGCACTTGAAACTTAAATGCTTTGCGTGAAAAATATAAAATTGACTTTGAAATTTTCTGATTAAAGATGAAAATACTTTATCTTAAATTCTATGATGAAACATTGTATCATTTTCCTTTTCACAAGTTAATAGAATACCTCCCAGAGGAAATTATTAGAAAAATGTTTTAACGGAAAACTATTTTTTCTGACAGAATCATATAAGTATAACAAAACAAGGTATTTTTGTTGATAATATTAATAAATATGAGAAAATGAGAGATTTTAAGAGATTATGGAAGATGTTTTGAAAAGTTATTCCATTTATTATCATTAGATATAAAATGTGAATGAAGACTAATATTACGATTATGAAATTATATCCTTTTCGGGTCCGAATTTTTTTCTATTTTGAGAACAAAATTACTTTTACTTTAAAACCATTATAATACATACCCTCATACTAGTCACACAAAAATACCCCGATGATAATGTTAAATCTATGGGGGCGTTCTTTTCAAATATCTCGCTCAAATTTTAATATTTTTACATGATTTTTTTTGTATAGGAAAGTTGAGGACGATTTACAACTGGGCTAGTTTTTAATTTTCAATTTTGGTTTCAGATTTAAAAAATACTTTAACTTTCGAAACAAGTTAGAACCGGTTCTAAAATTTAAACTATCGTAATATAAAAAAAATAGAAGTAAATTCGAAAAAGGAAAAAATAGTGCGGTTGTAAATCATCCTCAGCTATTCTATGCAAAAAAATCATGTAAAAGTATTAAAATTTGAGCGAGATATTTGAAAAGAATACCACCATAGACTTAACATTAACATCCGGGTTATTTTCTGTGACTAGTCGTAACCTGAGAATAATAAGGTTCTATCTGTGTTTTTGAAAAAAAAATGACTTACCGATATAGAAACGTTCTATTTGTATCTACGAAGGCATTTCTATATCAAAATAATGTCATAACATAATCGTATACCATATGTAAATTACAAATAGAACCTTTCTATATCGGTAAGTCAATTTTCTGAAAAATACAGATAGAACCTTATTATTCTCAGGTGACGTAGTGTTGTGTCTTTAGCGTAGCTATCCATATAGACTAAATGAAATTTATTGATTCTCTTATTGTGTGACATCTAAGGAACGTACTTATTTTCTTGTACTACTCATACAATATTTATATGATAATTGGCTGAGGATGAGGCTTTTCAGGCGTACAGAAAATATCGTGTTCGAACACAATTTAAAACATATAGCACATTTGTAATACATTTTGCCTTTCATCACGTATAATTCGTCCAAAAAAGTAACGTATATTTTAAACTAAAAGAGTCAAATATATGTATAAAATAAAGGAATTGCCAAAGGTGTAAAGAGATGCAAGTAAGCTTTTATCATTATTGATATTACTAAAATTTAAATCATATATGAAATAATAATAATTAAGGCATAGCCATTTAGAAATTGTTAAGACAAAATGACTCTCGATGAATAGACATGTGCTATAACTAGTACACCAGAAAAGAAAGGGTTACATTATTATTTGTAAAGGTCACATATTAGGAAAAGAAAATTTTTAATTTTTAATAATACACATTGTATATATTGTCATAAATTCTCCAATCTTGTGTGGGCAATGTATGAAATAATAAAGTTAAAATTTCTCATCAACAGAGGGCAGCATTATGATATGTAAATCCGACTGATATGGAAACTTTTCAGGAAAATTTCATTGGCGTGTTTACCAACATTGCTGTTGACAATTGAATTTGCACAATTAAATCAACAGCCAAATATCATGCGCAACGCTGCTGCTTGGAAATGACCGAAATAGCATGATTTCACAGAAAAGAAGAGATATCTATAATTATGTAAATAGTTATTTTCACTGCAACAATAAACGAATACTTTTCTTATTATTCCAGAATTTGTGAAAATTTACACATTGAAAATAACAAACAAACTAAAGTTAATGCGTGGATTTTGGAAGAAAAACTAACATTATCATAATTATTTTTTACCCATTTATTTATATTTTACAATCTTTTAAAATATACTAAAAGTTAGTGAAGATGTTTAAAAGTTCAAAAAAATCTGCTTAGGGAGTTTATCTAAAAAGCTATTACAAAAATTACTACCCTGTCATATTTTATAAAAATCTCAACAAATTAATTCATATATCAAATGTGTGAAAATAAATGAAATTCGGGTGACTTTAAGATAAACCTAGATGTAAAGGTCCTTCATACATCTACGATTACAGGAGAAATAACCATTACTAAAAATAGAAATTGACACGGAATATAATAACTGAAATATCAGGAATACATTACCGAAGGGCAACAAATCTGATAATTAGATAAAATATTGCTTACATTTAATAATCATGCATAAAAGCAATTAAAATAATCCTCCAATTGGGTTTTTAATATCCTACTTAGAGGTTGATTAGAAAATGCGAACACTTCAAAATATTTCTATCAATCACTTGAAAACAATCATCTATAATATGGATAAGAAAAGTTAAAGAATATACTTAAACTAAATAACAAATATGTAGATCTCACCTTTTAAAAGAAAAATCGTACTCATATAATCAAAATATATAATACATACAACCAACATATATAACATATGCTATGCAGTTATGTGTGCAATATATTTTTAAATTATTTTTTTCAATTAGAATTAAAATATCATAAGATTTAAAATATACAGTTGAATTAAGATATATAATATATATATGTCTAGATACAAATGAAATACACAAATGTGAGTATTTTCTATCATATTCAAAGTAAAAATTAGGAGGGACAGATTAATTTAAATTTTCTTTCGCAACGAAAAAGTCTTTCCCCAGCAAAAAAAAAAGAATATATGAAATTAATTGGATTTTTCTTTTAATTTATGAAAGTTGCACAAGCTTTAGCACGTGCTGTCAACAATTAATGTTGTTTCTTATATTTGTCTCTAGCTACTGTTGTTGAATTTAGGTCGACCTTCTTTCCCCATTCCTATTAAGGTTGTTCTTCAATAAAAAAAGCAAATTTGTGATTAAGGTTTTAATTTAGTTTTATTCGGGTATGAATGAAACGAGCAGGTATTGTGTTCAGAAACTATCGAATCGCTCTCAATTTTCTGTTTTATTTCAACCAAAATAGAGCTTTCTGAACAAGCCGCCAATGCTGGTTTTTGGAACCGCATTTCCCGACAAAAGTAGAAAAAACAATTAATAAAGAAAAATGAAAGTTTGATCACGTGATAAAAATCTCTCAATACTTGATAGGTAATTAAACCATCATAAAATCAAAAACAATGTTCTATTCGAAATCGTTTCCGAAATCAGGCCTACCAGTTTCATGTCTTTCTCATAAAAATAGTTTGTACATGTATCAAAACATATTGCGCTTGTTGATCAGAGCAGTTTATAAGAATCTTGAGTAACATCATCTATTATTAAATTTTCTGATGTGGAAGAAGAGTTCGATGTGGCAGCAAAAAGATACACACCCTAACACACTTGTACATGCAACTTATTTGTTCAGAAAATATTTTCCAGGCGACAGTATTCAGGAAAACAAATGTATATGTTAACATTATTTCTAAATACTCAAAAATCTTATTTCGATAGTAAATAGTAGTAATAATAAATCTGTATACTTAAAAACTCTTAAAGTAGGCTAAATAGAAGGCCTCAAAAATGAAACGATATTAAAGTATGCAGTTATGTCACTAAAAGAGTGCAAAATCAAGAAAGTAACATTCAGAAACAACGCGGCAGAACTATCCTGGAAAGAAATAAAATTTAAAAATTTAATCCCTGAACCTAAAAAGGGAATTAAAAAACTTGTATTTAATATGTTTCTGCATTACATCAGATCCATTGATCCACCAGATCCTCCAGGTTAGTCAAAATAGACACTGAAAAAATTACTCATTTACTTAGATCGGAATTTGGAATCGGAATCATTTACAGAATATACAGTATTGATTTCAATCATAAAGACAAAAAGAAAATTGCATAACGAAACAACAACAACAAAAAGACAGGATAGAAAATCACAAGCAATTAAATGTATATTCACTGCTACAACTGCCAGGTTAAACAGTTTGTCACCAAATATGATAAATTCCAACAATGTCGTGTAATTAGAAGGTTATAATGATATAACTACTTATTGTTATGGGGAGGGGTATAGATTAACTAGTTGACAATTTAGCCCCAAAAATTCGCACCCAATAAAAAATAGGGCTTTCTGAAGACTGCTACATCATAAGATCAAAAAAGCAAAGCTGTTATCAAACATTAATATATATTACAAATGTTTTCTTTGTATAAAATATATTTTGATAAAGAATGAACTTTTTTATGACTCAATTACGTTTTATTACGTATTACAATATAAAATGTTAAAATAAAGTGCATATAAATAAGTATCCTCTTCAATAAAATTCTATCTGTTGCTGACAACAGGATTTTTGGATGCTCATTGATACAGATCTGGTTATTGAAAAAAATTAATAGTCCGTAAATTATTTGTTAGAAAAGTGTTCGACAAACAGGTTTTGAAAGGTACAAAAATGTATTTTTCTAGATATAACTATTAAATCTAATGATTATGTCATTTTGCAAACATTGAATTTCAAAAATTATTAAATTTTATTACGGAATACCATAACGAAACCTTCAAAGCTGTTTTTTATGAAATGTGTTAATTTTTTTTTTAAAGTGAAATTAATTCAACATGAATGATGTCAATGGAAGCACTATTTGGCAATTAATCTCATCTTCCATTTAATGTAAAAGTACTGTTTTCTGAGTATTAATGTAATGAACACAGTCTGCCATTTTTTAAAGGTTTATATTTTTAATTTATTGTGGAAAAGTTAATTTGATGAAAAAATTACGCTTTTTCCTTTTTTTGCCTAAAGATAATTACTTCTCACTTCGAATAATTTTAAATTTTACACCGTTCAATAAAGCGAATGTAATGTAAGCAAATGGAATGTAAGCAAATGGAATGTAAGCAAATGTAAAATGGATGAAAACTGTATTTTTATTTACAGACTTTTTATTATTTTTAATTCAAAAAACTTGATTTCGGAACTGTATATAATTTTTTATCGATTTTTTTCAAATTTTAAGGAAAATCCACGATTTTCACCCACTGTCCTCGAACGGGTCTTCACACTAGTCTTTGTGTATTTATGTACAGAGTTAAAATATATATTAAACGCAAATAAAAGAAAGATCATCTACAATATTAAATATGATTTTTAAAAATATTTAACTTGATTGGATAAAAGTTTAAAAAGATTACTTCCTTTTCATTTTCAGATTTTAAGTTTCTTAACATTGAACGATTGAGAAGGGGGGTGGGGAGGTCAGATACCAATATTTTTATAATTTTGTTGAAGAACATTATATTTTTACATTTCATAATTTTATAAAAGGCAAAACAATACCATTAAAAGATATGAGTGCAGTTATAAAATATTGCACATAATCCCTGTAATTCCATATTTAACTATTTATTTTTCATCGGCAAAATCACTCTAAAATTTACTAAGTAATTGTATAAAAATTCTTATATAGTTTCAACAAGTCACGAAACATGCTTTTGTCACATTGCTCATACTTTGGAACCTAAAGGGTTATGCATGTATGTTTACTTGTAAAATATATATAAATAAACGAATGATTTTGTTTTTTTTTCTCAAGTCTAGAGATGTCTAATATTCTACTATTCATAATGCATTTAGCTGATCATGAAAGCAGATCAGGACCCAAAAGCGGCGGGCAAGGTTGGACTTCAGCTTCCATTTTAAATCTAGATAAAAGGAAATAAACTGTCTAGGAACCAGCAATTCCGGAAAAATACTTATTCTTAATAGAATTTAATCATCTTCCGTAGTCCTATCTTAGACTCTTAGGTATCTATCAGACTTATTCGTTTTTCGAAAAATTTCTAAGCCAACTCTACATATTTACCGATTTTTCACGAAGAAGTGACTAAAATTTTAGTGTGATTACAAGAGTTTCTGCAGCGCGTGGTAACTTATCAAACGGCATAGGCTTCCAGATCCCGCATTGTTAGTTTATTTTTTTAATATATTTAACACTGCTTGAAAATAAACTAATTTTTAACAAAATGAAAGTAATATTTGCAATTTATGACACAGTAAGGAAATTAATTTAAGTCTATAAGCGAAATGTTGGAAGTTGTTTAGTGTTGAAAATTGTTCAGTGTCATGGCAAACAGTGATATTACTCATTTTTTTTGCCTCAGCTCTAAAACTCTTTCTCCTCTAGCAAACGGTCTTTTACTCAATTTCTAACATTTAAGCTAACCAAGAGATAAGCGTTTGGAACGTCGTTCATTTCCCATTTACATATACGTCTGACACTATCATAAAAAATATTGGAATGTATTCTCCTTTATGTTGCTACTTTTGGCTATCTAAATATAAAATTGCTAAACATCCTTTCTTTTCCTTTTTCATTGTTAAAAATTTATTTCGCACCATAATGTCGATAAAAAAATGCATAGAGAGAAAAAAAAACGTTTGTAGAAGATATATTTATTTATTTAATTATTATTTTTATTTATTATTATTATTATTATTATTTCTTTTAGTGAGAACAGCAGTTCCAAGCGATTTATTTGTGCCAACGATATTAACAGCTGGTCATTGTAGTACCAGTTTTATCTTGAAATTGAGTAATGATTTCAATATTTTTTTTTTTTTTTTTTTTTTTAGATTGTACGTGAGAAAAATGAAATAAACATCGTTTGAATGCTCGAACATTTCGACTTGATTCAAGTGCAGATATTTATGATCCAAATATAATTACTAGTAGAAGAAACTATCTATGTTTTTTTTCTTCAAATATTATTATACATATTGTTTTGTATACTTATTAATGCTTCTGGATAAAGAAAATCATCTAAATAAAATAAGTCACGATATTTTTTAAAAGGATGTATTCAAATCAGCTCAATTTATTTCCTTAATAGTTTTTTTTTTCAAAATATAATAAACTAAAATTAGGGACTGAACACAACTTTCTCAAAAACTTTTCTGTAAAAATTCTGTCTTTCAAAATTTAAGGTTATGCCCAACTGAAAAAGCAAAACTAACAAATAAAATTTTGTGGTGTCCCAAGACTTTTAGTAGCGAAGTAAGCAAAATCTTCTTGCCCAAGTGGCACTCGGGCAAAACTCTTAAGGTGTTAATAAATAATTCCGGCAGACAAATAATTAAAAAAAAAAAACTTAAAAGATTCCAATACGACTAATAAAGCAAAAATAAAATAAAAAGTCAAGTGTGAGTATTACTTGCACTCTGTATATTCTGTACAATAAATATATGAATTATTAACTGTACTATATTATTTATTTATTTATTTTTGCTAAAAGAATAATAAATCCTGTAAAAAAAGTATGCAACGAAATGTTGGGTACAGCTGTATATATCAGGAAAAATTACAAGAGATTACAAGAGATTTTACAATAAAATTACAAAGAGATTTTACAATAAAATTACAAAGAGATACGAAGAGAAAAAAATCAGATATTACTAAATACTTTTTAATGTTATTTTAATGGTTTCTGTTTTTTATGGGCTTAATTCTGTACTGATTAAACAAATAGTGCATATTTAATTTTCATTTTCCAATTCATGAAACTAAATTCAACTTATGAAAAATCTTTTGTTTTTAAAATGTAACTATTCTTGTAAAATTCTTGTTCCAAGTTTAAAATTAATATTTTGCTAAGCGCGCTTCAAAATTATGTCCCACATTTGCAGCGCCGCCATTTTCTGTGCAATATTTTTTCAGATATGTTTTAATAACAAAACGGCAGGGAATTTTATTCCATTTATATAAAAAAACATTTAACACCAGAATTTTTTTTAAAACATTTTTTATTTAACGTTTGTCTTCTTCGTATTGTTAAACTTTTTTAAATAATAATAATTTGTATTAAATTTATTATTATATTTGCAGAAACTAACCGATAATTTTGTTTTTTGTATTTTATCTTAATCCCTCCAATACTCGAACTTTATTTTGATAGTGACTATAAAACGAATTAATTGTCACATGTGTATGAGAAATTTGTATTCAGAAACGTTCTTCTTAAAAATGAAAGAATTGTCACATAAATTACAGAATTATAATTAATCTAAGGAATATTTTTATGGAAATTTGCATTAAAAATTTAGTTGATTAAGTAAAATGTCAAGTGATATAAAAGTCTAACGCAGATTAGAATCAGCACGCAAAGCGTGAAAAGTAATTACATTCTCCTCTGCAATAAATTTTAGGTTTCCACATAGAAAAATATTCATAAAAAAGCGTTAATCTTATGCTAAGTTACTTAATATGGAAGTCATAAAACTACTTTTTCTAAAGACTTAAAGCACACAATTTGGAAATTGGGAAAGTTAATGGTAAAGACGCAAATTATAAAAACCGTTTTAAAATGCGATCTTACGAAATAAAATCAAGGGAAAGGCTATTTTTAAAAAGTTTTTATGAAAATTTTAAATGAATAACGTTTAAGTATAGGAAAACCATTTAGCATACAATATGCGTGTCATATTCGTAATGATAACACATTAAATATGTGGAAATATTTTTATATACTTAACGCTTTAATCCTCTAATGCAGGATTTATTATCTTTCCTTAAAAAAAATGATTCCTTATTGCAAGATCATGTACGGAAAGATCACATACTGAAATAATTATAAATCTTATATTTTTCAAGATACTGGATTTTCTTGAATTGTTGCCAAATTGCAACACCATACATTAAAAGCATACAAACAATGTTTGTTGCAAAGATCCTTCATGAAACTTGTTTAATAAACATTTTAAAATGTATTCTTAAAAAAAAAAATTTCAATGACATTTTGCATGTAAGTATTTTTTTGTTAGAAATCCCTCTACGACTAGAAAAATGGAAGCTTTCAAAAGTTTCTTTTGATTTGTAACTGATAAACATACGATGATATTCTTAATGAACTAAATCTGCACATACGGTCAATATGAATTGGTAAAGCATAAAGTTTTTAAGAGGCATCTGTAAAAAACGATAAGGAGATAAATCTTAATTTGTTGCCAAATGGCAATGCTAAGCAAAAAAGAAAACATAAACATCCGTAAATATAAAATAACTATAAGATATTAAATGCCTGCTAACAATCCAATCAAAATATTTTTTTTTTTTAGGAAAATTCTGTTTTACTGAAATATATGGGGAAAAATACATAATTGAAACATTTTAAAATTATGTAAGGATCATAAACTTTCAGTGTTTTTCTATGATTTACAGCGAAAATATTTTTTACTCAGCCGAATAATCTTTTATCTCCTCCAAATATTTTTATGTCTCATCGATAGCCGAAATGCAATATACCTTCCTAGGTGTTTAAACCTGTTTAAAGTTTTTCAAAGTATTCGTGAGAAATGTTTTAAAAATCACGTGCAATTGTACGTCTATGTTGTACACAATAAATGTGTAGGCACAATAGGATGCGTTAGACATCATGAAAAAAATAATAGTATAGTTTAATTAAACTTATAAAAATAAATTATATACAAAATAGGAAACACATTTTAGTGAGGAGATCATTCGTATATAAACATAATATCTCATTCGATAAAAAAAGTAAGAGAAAATTGTTTTATGTCTTCCTAATCATCGTCTAAAGATGAAGAAGATCGAATAAATAAATAAAAAAACGATTTGTAACCCAACCTTCCTTATAATCTCACATAACTAGTCGGAGTCGAAAACTCTACCAATTTATTTGGTAATATAATTTTTTATTATCCTAAAATCTCCTAAAAACAAAGTTTCACTCCTATCTTAGTCCTAAGACTCAAACCTGTGTAAAAAATCCACTTAAATAACTGGCGTAAGTGTAATTTATTTATTTAATTAAATATTAATTATTGACACTCTTATGATAGTGTTTAACAAAAACATTTTATTAATTACTTATAGTACACTTTCCTTCTAAAATATCGAATATGACTATAGTCTTAAAAAGGAACCCGCTCATTTTTTGCACGAGCGATGTTTACGCCGAATAAATAGTATATGAAGTAGGTTTGAAAAATACACCCGTAAATACTGTAAGTGTTTATATAAAAAATGAAGACTCATCTATTTGATTTCGCTATTTTTTTAAATATATTTAAAAATACTTGAAAATCTTTTAGTAGATATTTTAAATTTAATCTTCGATATTATTAATTTGTATTAAAAAAACATAAATTTTATTTTTCTAATTATATTGCAAATGAAATAAAAACTATCTACTTACAATATAATACTACTTACAAGCATTTCGTTGAAAGCAAAACAGCAACAAACATATGAAACTTTTTTCTATTACCTAAAAATGACAATAAAATAAATTCAATAAATTTGTGAAAATAATTTTACTTTATGCAATTAAAAGAAAATTAACTTTTTCACTTTTCTTTTAAATATTAAAAGATTGTTCAAAAGGTTGAGCGATTTACTTAAATCATAACATCAGGAGATCACCCATAAAAGAAACATATTTAACCACAAACATAAGTAAAAATCTACTTATGTATATAAAAAATAAATCTTTGTTCTGGTAGCCTTGATTTCAAATACTTTTTAAATTAAATGGAAATTTAAATAGCGCAATTTAAATTCAAACAAGTCTCTTGAAATACATTTTTTTCTTCGTAGCTGGTTATTCATAGAAGTTTGAATCTAAATTTTGAAAAAAAAGTGTTTACTAAGTAATATGCTTTAAAAAACATTAATTTAAATATTCTTAAGAATGATCTCTTTATTTGTTGCATATACAATTTCAAATTTTTTTTAAAATAAATTGCCTTAAATGTTTTTAAGAACATCTACAATGAAGAAAAAATATCTCAGTTTATTTGTCTAACAAGGGAATTTTACATTTCCATCTTGCTTTTTGAAGAGTTTATCACATTTCATTTTAATTATACAGTTTTATTTTATGTCTGTAGAATTTATTAGAAAAAAATTTGCAGACCTGTTTCTTGAAGTTCATTTTGATATTTTACCGGTATAAATATAACTCTACGTGTCTTTTTTTAATTATTATTTAAATATTTAATAACTTGCATCGTCTAAATCGTTTACTAATTAAATATTTAAAATTTAACTTAAGTTTTTTGTCAATAAGAAATTTAAGAAATCAAATATATTTCTTCAATAATTATTGTACTGAAATTTCGGTAACTAAGATCATATTTATCATAAATAAGGATTAGTAATTGGCCGACATTCAATAGAATCATATCGGAAAAAATGCAGAAAACATGCAGAAAACCTGATGAATAAAAAAGGAAAAATTGACGAGTTGCAAACAAAAGGTGAAGGAAATGCTGCCGTTTGGGGCAAATCCAAGAGTGTAGGGAATATATGTACAAGATTGGGAAGACCGAGGAGCATTATCTGACTAAAAGAATGGACTAAAGGGAAGTGACATACGATCCTGTAAAAACTGAATTTCTCCCTTCACGCACCAAGTATGAATAATGCAAATTTCATATTAATATTTAATATTCAAAATGTTATGTTATTACATCTAGTATTATATTTAACTTAGTGCTACGTTTAATTACTGAATTTTTTAAGAAAGGATTTTTTGAAGTTAGGATAAAATATTGAGTTAAATAATAAAACTGCTTTTTTTTATGAATCTGTAGAAATCGCTGCAAACTATAAAAATATTAAATATCCCATTATGAATTAATGTTAAAGACACTATTCAAAATATTCAAAATTGCACTTCGCGTTCTATACATAGAGCTAATTTCAGCCAGATTTTACTGTTCAACACGCACGGGATTCCCGAGAACAGTGTCGATTATACACATACATACAGGTGCACATATTTCTTTCCTTAATATTATCAATAAAACGACGAAAACTACACCATCAGCATCATTAGTATAATGCAGTTAATTAGAAAATTCTGCTGAAAATGTATGATTACTTCATATGTAATTTCGCTATGCCCGAAGCTCATAAAACTTTTTATCCTAACAAGAGGCGAGGGACATTTCATATATTTCATGCCTAATCTAAAATTTTGCTTCAAGTAATTTCACTATATATGTTAAACACATTTCATTATTTCCAACTGATAAATTTCCAATAAAGTTAACATTTTACTTGATAATACAAAACAGAAAATTGCTCCGGGTTTCAAAGGATATGACAAAGGATATTTAACGACAATTTCATAACGATTGATTTGAGCATATTTTCAAAGAACTTGTTCTTTTTTATGGATTCGGGTAGTAATATATTTCAGTTCATTGAACAATATACTGACGCTTTATAAAAAAGTTTCAGTTTTAGAAAGTTGTGGATTTATTATCCATTCAGTATTAACCGAAGAGGGATGTGATGTGGCTGATAACATATTAATTTTATCTCTGATGATAATATTAATAAGTCACAGAAAATTTATAATTTTGGAAACATAAAAAACGTCTTAATTTAACATTTTGTTAGATGTGAAACTTTTGATGATTAAAAAGTCAACTGAGATATCAGCAGAAACATTACTTACACAAAAGTATCGGTATGAAATCGGTTAAACGTTATCTCGAGAAATGAATTCTTTCTAAACACATCCAATATTCGTATAAACATCAATTATAGAAAATTTAAAATTTTGAGAATAAAACTTGACATTTTAATTTTATCTCAGGGCCATAATGTATTCATTCTATTAAATAATAAACGACGTATTTATAAAAGCAGCATTAATATACAAATGGACTATTTCCTGTCAAGTGTCGGACTGATTTTCTACATATTATTATTATTATTATTATTATTTTAATAAAGCTATTATATTTTGAAGATAAAACAATTTTGTGAATATGAAAATCTAGGCATTTTTTGTTATTTTAAATGAATAATTTTCATTTAAACAACTTCTATAAGTCATTACATATAAGCATTTAATAAGTGCAATGTGCAGAACATGTTATTCCGTTTTAAATCAAATGCCTTTATAGGGTCAGAATACGTATTTCTCGGATTTTAATTGTGACGATTTTTAAAACTATTCAAAAGACATACCATATCATATGTGGGACAGCTTTCCCATATATTACTACTCTTTAACAATGTTATTATTCTCTGAAATTAAAATTACCATGGAAAATTACCAATATGAAAGTCGAGCAAACAATTTGACTGCTTATAAAATTTGGCATACTCATTTTGTTTTCTTGTTCAAAAAACATCTTTTTTTTTTTTTTTTTTTTTTTTTCCTTACACTGACAACAAATTACTTACATGTATACTTATCACCCATTTTTCCTAAAATCATTTTTTCGAATTGTAACAATGCAATGTTTGGAGCAGTAGAGTCATTTTTTGTGGCTTTCGATTCCTTTAAGCACTTTTTAATGGCTGCACGAAACTCTTTATTTTATTCCATGAGAAATGTCTTAAACTTTAACACAATATATCTAAAAATAAATCTGATATTGAAGAACAGAGTACAAGGTAGAGTGTCAAAGGGAGATAACACCCGAAATGACAAGGAAAGTTATATAGATGTCTCGAAAGGAACTCTGTTAAAAATATCGTGAGACAATACCTCTGTTTTTAAAGACTAGGAATTGAGAATGCTACATAAATGCCTAAGGAGCATTCTCAGTAGTCAGAAAACAGATTGTCTTTAAAAACAGAGGTAGTTTTTCACATTATTTTTTAAACTGTACAAACAACCTTCTGGATTGCTACATCTACTTTCTTAAAACCGCAGCTACAAAATAACTCGAATTGAGCCGGAATTCATTCATCTCGTGATTTAAAAGGCAGCTTCTGAAAAAAGAGTTTAAACATCTCGAGTAGCCAGTTATTTGTAAGCAATTTAAATCAAGATGAGTAGTTTAAAAAAAGGAATTTAAATCAAGACGAGTAAAATGTTTAAAAAACAACTCATTCAGGATTCAATAAATTACATCTCTTTTCTGAGAAGCCAAATCCACTGTTTCGTTTTAAGAGTGTGCTTCTCCAATTATAGCAAGGAAATATGGAGCGCGCAATTCGCTAAAAGGAACACTGGTTCAACGTCATATGCAAGAAGAAATATCGGAGACAATGTGTTATAAATGTGTCCTTAGAGGTTATTTATAAATAACCTCCATGTTATGGCATAATTATCATGTTATCGCATATAAAAAATGCGCGGAATGGAATGCAGGTTTAAACAATATATATATTTGCGAAAAAAGAACTTGATACCTTCATTGCTATTATTTATTCAGGAGAAAAAAAATGAGACCAGGTAATTTAGGAACGCTCCCGCATCGGTTTTAGAATACTCTAATATACAACCATTTTTTGTACTTGACTAAATGCACAGGAATAGTAGCTATGCATTTATGTAAACTATATGTTGAAACTATAATTGTTGAAAAATAGGTTGAGCCATTATAATTTTTCAGATAGAACACTGGGATCGTATGTGTTAATTTATACTGTTAATTTGTCTACAGAGAGCACTAATGTATCATACTATTTGGCATTATTACCTTAAAATCCCCTGCACTCTTGGAGTATTTAATATTTTTATATATAAAAAAACTATAAAATTCCAGACATGCTAAGCAAAAAAATGCAAACAATGTTTTTAAATTTTGAAGCAGTAAACTTTAAAAATCGCTCTCTAAATAGATGTTTAAAAAATATCTATCTTTAAGCAAAGTTGCAGCTACAATAAAATGTATAATTTAAATTACATAAAGTTCCGGTAGCTCTGTATTAACTTTCGGCCGTCAAACAGACGTACTTTTGTTATTAGTTATCAGTCTGTAAAGCAGAATAATATATATATATATATATATATATATATATATATATATATATATACCTATAGTGATCATTAAAATCACTGGCTCTCTTTAAAGAGGGAAAATGGAAAATAGCAGAATGCAAAAACAATGACCTTAATATATATTTTTTCCTTCGCAGAACTAAACTCAAACAATAATCATAAAATGAAAATTTCTAGAATATATCAGATTAAATTAATTCAAAATCCTGTATTATTATTTCAGAATTTTAGTGAAAATGTTTTTCAAAAATAGTGGTGTTGAACTGCGTTCGATTTTTTTTTGTGATAAAATTTACTTTTAAAATACTGGGTGAGTATATTATGCCAAACAAAAGTGTTGTAGATGTATATCTTAAATACCTCCTTAGTACAGATATTAGTTGTTTGCAAGTTGATTCAAATTCTTTGTTAATGTAAAGAAAATTGAAATAATGTTTAACTCTCCTAAAATGGAGACCTAAAAAGGAAAATATTTTTTTAATAAGAAAAAAATTATAAATGCATTTTTAATCCCATAATTTTAAAACATTTTTTTAGTCATATATTTTTTACTTTCTGAATTCCTTTTCTGATTTTTTGAATTTTTAATCTTAAAAGCTAGAATTTTTCATGTGTAATTGAGAATAGAGATTCTGTTCTGTATGAAATACATACTTCAAAATTCAAATATAAAATTTTACGTATCTTTTTATCTGTCATGTATGGAAGAAAAAAAGTTCGATATTATAAGAATTAATGCAATCGAAAAAGTGACTCTTCAAATATTTATCATTTCATTTGGTAAAAGTTCACCAATTTATGGTAATCAATTCGTCGTACTTTTATACTTAAAACTGAAACTCATACATTTTGTAGAAAAATGCTTCAATCCTATTTTTTCTATAATCATTCAAAAATATTTAAAATTAATTTTTAATGTTGTATTATTAGAGGTTTTTAATGAAGAATAGCTTAAGACACAGTATTATCAAATATTAAAAATAGTATTTAAAACTACAAATTAAGAAAAACAGTTTTAGAAAATATCTAATAAATAAAAATGGATTTATTTTTTTATGTATATAGTATAGAAAGAAAAAATATACAACTGTTTACTTAATTATTTTATTAGGTAAATACTTATTTTCTTCTACCAGTTGAAAGCACGCGTTACTTGTACATGAATGGAATAATATATATATATTATATTATTCCATTCAGTATATATATATATATATATATACTGAAGAATATAAATAATAATAAAGACATACAAAATAAAATATTATTTTTATCAATGAACATATTTTTTTATGCTCATTTAAAGACTGAAATTAAACCACTTGAAATAACAGAAAAAAATGACGGTTTATAGGATTTTGAAATCTGCTTATTCATTTATAATAACATCACTTTTAAGGGTTTAACATTAATTATCTCATAGCTTCTGAAATGTGATTAATCATAAAAATACTCCCATTATTTAAAAAGTAATGACTTTAAACACTAATAGATATAGACACACATATAGATAGACGTGATAAAAAATAATAAATGAAATAATTTAAAAATATAATTTAAAATTCTACTTTCTTGGGAAATTAATATAATTTTCATACAAAAAAAATTCTTCTTAAACGGCTGTCTAACTAACTTTGATTAAAAATACTTTCAGTATTGAATCTTAATATAATAAAAATTAAAGATCAATGATGAAAAGTTTTTAAAACCAAAATGCTTATTTTTGTTTAGATTTTTTTAACTTATTATTAATTTTATACTTTTTTCAACAAACAATGAAAAATATTGTCTTATCTTTTAGCCATTAAAAGAGTTTTTTTTTCCTATTAAATCAAATATAAAATAATGAAAAGTTTTTGGAATCCCACAAAGAAGATATATCTCCAGTGAATTAAACTTTCGTAAATAATAAAGGTTTTGTTTTTTTAGTACAATAGGTTCAAGTGAGATTTATCTTAATTAAATTTGATCTTGCGTTCATAATAGGCTAGTTCCATGGGTTTTGTAGTGTAAGTCACATTACCTTATAATTACTATGCTTGTTTGCCACCGTTATTTTCGAAAAGTCTGCTTGGATTTATTCAATTAATGAGAATGTGCCGATAAAATGAATCACATTTTTTCGTACTAAAATACTGGTAGCCAAAAATCGTAGCCTGTGACTTACACTACAAGTACTCATGGAAATAGCCAATAGTAAATTGAGTAACTGAGATTTAAAGGGACTGGGATTCTGGAATATCCATTATTTTCAACACGATTCAAACTAGGTATTGTTTATAAAAATTATCCACTCAGAAACTAAGGTATTCTTTTAACATTATGAAAATAATATATTTGCTGATATAACTTTACAAGAATTTCTTAATCTGGTCGTTACTGAATTTAAAATGACACTTTAAATACTCATTCATTCGTTTTAAACAAACGAAATAAATTTACAGGTAACAGAAAAAAGGGACACATTACCTTTGTAACCATGTCTTCAATTTTTAATAATTTAGTAATACATGTGAAGACACAATACTTAATACTAAAAATTAAATAAAATTAATTAAAAACACTCTTGTAAAGCAGCCTATTTTACTATTTTTAAATTATTTTTTTAAGTCCCTACAAGTTTTTTAAATATGAATATTTTTGCTTCGATTTTTTTCCACATACATTAGAATGTACTCCATAAAACTATGCTTAATTTTTTAGATGTGTTGGATTGTACATTTAATATGTTTTTTTCTCTTGTGTACATTAAAAAAATCAATAAACTCTCAATTTAAATATTTTTTTTAAAAATAACCTTTAACTTGAATGTTAACCATACGCAGGATCTCGCTCAGTGTCTACCTGAGAATACATGTAAGCCCGGACAGATACTGTCACAGATCCTCCGTAAAGGTTAAATCCATGCATAGAAATATTCAATAAACCATGGCGAAGAAGTAAAAAAAATAAAACTTCTATCTGACTTAGCAAAAAAGCCTTAGTATTTTTCGAACAACCAAGGTCTAAAAATATGAACCTGGAGAAAAGTTAGCTTAAAATTTTCATTTGTATGGGTAATTGCGCTAGATATATTAACAGCATTTAAAATATTTCACGATACAACGATGCGTCAAAATATTCCCAATTAAAGAATCTTTCAGTTAATATTAAAAAAGGAAAATCAATTTTTTTCACCATTTTCAAGATACTGTGTCCTCTTAAATTCAGGGAAATCGGTATCATTTTTGGTGGTCTCCTTATCAATTAGACGGACTTACTAAATTCTATAATTAGGTGTCTTTTTTTCCAATATCAAAAGAAGACATTGCGTTAAAGTACTTCGGAAATGTTGAAATTTTATATTATTCCTAATATATATATATTTAATTTGGCATTTTAAGCATCTGGTAAAAATGACTTCGTTAAATGGATATGCCTGTAATTTTTCTTCAATAAAAAATAATATTAAATAACTGTATACTTTGAAATATTTTGGAACATAATCTAAAATTAATTACTTTCTGATTTTCAGTTTTTTATATTATTTATTTATTTATATATATTTTTATAAAATTTACATATATTGAATGCATGCATTATTAAAAACACCTAATTAAAAATTTATTAAAAATTCCTAATAAATCAGCAATTTTTGAGATAAATGCTTGCATAACCATATTTTGTTCATATGGAAATTAATGGAAACACTCCAATATAATAGTTAAGTATCTATAACAGATCAACTATAATTTAACATTATCTGCAAAAGCTATCGAAGAAAATTATAATTTACTACATACCCTTAACTGCGTGCTACATCTTAAAACTTACATAATGTCCTAAAATTAACTGACTGATTTTAGAATTCAATAACTTTGCAGAGAGATATTAAAAACTCTTGCAGGAAAGTTAGTATGGGTGTAGATTCCAAGAGCTTTTTTTTACTGCTATTATCGATTTTAATTTAAAATAAGAATGACAGATGTCGCTCCAAGAAACAACCGCTAAATTGGAGCCAAATTTTTTATCTCTCTGTTCTCTTCCTATTGTTGGAATCTAAATATTTGGAATGATTCTCAGTCACTACAGTTATTCATTTTTTGGATTACAATTGACTTTGCACATTATCACCGATCGAAATATTGCGCAATTCTATTCGTTTTTGTGATTTGATCACATTTTCAACACAAGAATATAACTGTGTTAAAAACATTATTAAAATATCCGCATTACTCTTAAAGTAAATGAAAAAAGCCTGGACTCTGATGTTCCTTCAGCTTTCCCATCAGCTGCAACGATTCGTACAACTAATTCTTCAGAAGTCTCCGGTGTTATCCCGGTATTTTTGCAGCACTAAGAATAAAAAACATGTTTTCTCTCCCTGTGTCCTTTCGTTCATATGCTTTGTGCCGTCCCTCCTGCGCCAGGAGAGTGTTTCCGACCATGGGTTGGTATGTAAATCTGGATCCTTGTGATGACCTCTAACTCTCCTTAAAGTTTGTCCCATTACTTCTGGGACACCCTGTATATGAAGACATACATTTGAATTCTGCAGAGCCTAATTTAAAGGAGCCTGCTTTGATCGTCGATACAATCCTATGTTTACTGTGGAATCAATTTTAAAGATTTTCTGAATTATTTCTTTCGTTTTTTTTCAACTTGTCTGCAATAATTTTTCTTTAATTTTTATAAACGATATTTATTTTGGAAAACAAACACGAAACAATTAAATATTACCCAGATTATATTAAATATATCCAGATCAGCCTTGAAATCTCATTTTAAAACTGTGATTTTCAATTCTGTTCTGTGATTTTCAAGTTTCATTTTTCATTACTATTTAAAAATAAATAAATAAATAAATTCAATTAAAAACTAAATTAAACTGACGAAAATTAATTAAAATAGAATTGATAGTGTTAAATTTTAAAGTGAAGCACAAAATATATAGAAAAAAATGACAGATATATTGTGACATTTCCTGCACGTTAAATGTTTTGATTTTTTTCTTGATAATGTCGATTTTATGTTAAAAGTTTTATCCTTTGTAGTAAATTGTATGAAGATTTAAAAATTAGAGGCAAATCAAATAAGAAGTGGGCTGCATGTGTGGGCGTTGTACATGAATTTCCATTTCATTAATGATGGATATGATTTGATGTATTTTTATGAATTTTTTTTTTCTCCTACATAGAGAGACTCGATTGATTTTGTGCTTTATGCAATATGAATTTTTTTCAAAATTTCTCTTGTATAGAATTTTGAGTAGATCATTAGAACTAGAACAGAAAATCTATTCAACTCAAAAATAATATTGGAAATATTGAGAGGGAGAAACAGAATAAAATTTTCTATTAAAATATAATTTTATAAATAAATTCGGGGAAATTTTTAGAACTAATATTTGAAGAAAGATAATTTCATTACTGAAAATTTATAACATGATTTCTCTTTTAAATAATTTTTTCTTGTTAAATTATTGAATCATCTTGAAATATTTTCTTATATAAATAAGAAATCATAAAATCAAAATCACACGCTAAGATTAATTGTGTTTTTTAGAACGTGTTTTTAGAAAATGAACGTATTTTATATTTCTAAAAGACAGTAGACAAGCAAATCGATAAAACAGCAAAATATTATAGCAGAAATTAACATAATTTGATTTTAGTAATAGGTTTTATTTATATTTGCAAACAAATCCCAGTCCGTTTATTATTATTAAGATATTTGTTCATTAATAATGTAATTTTAACATAAATTAGAGGAAACCAATTTTTTTACGTTTTCGATTGATACAAAATCATTTCAGAAATACCAAAGAAAAATTAAAAGAAAATAATTCATAATCCTTAAATGGAATTTTTGGTGGCTATTAATAAAAAAGTGCACACACTACAGATTATAAAACCAACACGCTGAGCGATTGCAAAAAAAAAGTTAATAGTTTATTAAAGCGAAATATTATTTCAAAATACGTAAGTTCTAGTTCACCAGGAAGGGAGGCCTACACTGTAAAAAAAAAAAAAAATCAAGAGGTTACTAAAAATTTATTAGTAAATTTGTATTCCACAGAATTTTTTAGTAACCATTACAAACTTTTTTTTGCAAGCGAAACAAGCATTTCTTTTGCAAACTGAACAAAAGAATTTTTTTTTATAACTAACATAAAAATTTTTAGTATGAGCCACCAAGCAAATTTTAGTAATAGCTCCAAAATTATTTTTAATAACCATTACGTGGGCTCGAAGGGCAGGAGCTTCCTTCAAGCTGCATCCAGACTTCTGGAGCGGAAGATTTTAACTCCAAAACACAGCACCAAACATTGCTACTGCTCCGTCAGGATATTCATAATCCCTTTATTAACGAGTACTCACACTGCATACATTCGGAGTGTATTTGGCAGTGGCCAGTATCGAACCCGGGATCTTTTAGCCTGGCGTCCGTTACTATAACCACTATGCTATCAAGGCCTCAACAAGTGAGTTTTAGTAATAGCTATTAAAAATATAAAATTATTAACTATTCGTTGCTAACTTTTTTCTAGTGATTCTTACAGAATTTCTTGTAACCGACTAAGATTACTAAAAATGTTTTAGTAATTACAAGGATCACTTAAGTTTTTTTAGTAGATCGACACTTTTTTTTACAGTGTACTAAATGGCTTGAGCACGGCAAGTCCTGCTTGGCTAAATATATTTACTAAGTTCTCGTTTATTGACTGATTTAATAAATTTTTTAAAATATTAATTACAAGTAGCACCTTAGTTGAACTTGTATTAAACAGTGCAAGTTATGAATTATATATGAAAACGGAAATAATTTTAACTGAAACCCTAGTTAATACAACATTGCACATTCGATAATTCCATATAAATTTTTACAACACACGATTACATTTTTGCAATCCAACACTTTCTATTCTACTTCCAAGTATAAAATATAAAACTGATGCCACGAAAAGAGATGATACACGGTTCAGCCATAAAACACATGTTTTTTTTTTGCTGTTTTTTCCCAATTGTTAAAAAATAGGCTTATAAAAACAGTGGAAATATTTACAATATCTATACTAATAAAAGAACAAATCACTTTGTCTGCTTATATGTCTGTCTGTGTTTATAGGTGCTATGACTAGCGAAATCTAGAGCACGAACGAGGCTCAAATGCTTTGAGATTCTAACCCAAAATGTCAAATGATGCTCTTTACATTCAGAATTTTAAAACTCATTTAATTATCAAAGCTTGAGCGAACAACCGACACCTGAAAGTGAAGATTTCAGGTAATTTGTCGAAAGATAACGGTATTTGGCGGCAGGTAAAAGCAGACGTGAGAGAAAGTTTCCAGTGAATGGAGATGAATTTTTCAGCAACTGCAGAATTTAAGCAAGTCCTGTATTTTTTTAAAGGATTTTTTAAAGCTAAAGAGAATCTTTTAAAGTATTATATTTACAGATTAAATATTCATACAGCATTGCGTCAAAGTTTTCGTTGATTTCAGAAATGTAATTTTTTTTTATAATTAATATGAGCAATTCTTTGAAAACGTCGTTTTAATTCCGGCAGCCTTTGACATAGTTAAAACAAAGATTCTAAAGGAGCGAATTAAGCAGATAGTAACACTTGATAAATATTTATGAAAAATGACGCAGCCTGAAATACTCTATTTTCGAATATTAATTTTTGTAAAAAACTTCAAATTTTGTTTGATCTGTTTCAGACTTTAGGATAGCTTATAATGTGTGATAAAGTTCTATAAAAAAATGCCGCGTCAAATATCAAACAATTAGTTATTATTTACCGCGTCAATTTTTTTTAAAGAAAAATTTCTGTAAAAATCATTATTTGTTACGTTAAATAGCCACCTCTCAACAGGCGAATTTGTTAAAATTAGAAAATGTAATAAGGTGATCTGCTTGAAAGTGAGAGAAAGCTTAGAACACATGATAAAAAATTACACTAAAAATTTCCTGGCCTGACACCACTAGTTTCGAAAAGTGATTTTTGCAAAAATCTTAAATTCTTGTTTGAAAACGCCTACACCTCGACTGATGTATTTACGAATAGGATGTTTAAAGTAGTATTGTTTAAATAAAGTTTTGTTAAGGATATAATATTCTACCTCGCAGTGCGTTCGCAGCATAGCTGCTACACGATGCCACAGGAAGCGCGGACTTGGTTCAACGATGGTTCGGTTTACAATTTGTGTATAAATTAGAGATTCGTTTAAAAGAAGTGACCCAATAGTACATGCACAGCACGCCTGCTATACGTGCCGCAAACAGCGGAGACCAGGTTAGAGTTTCGTTCGGTTCCACGTTTAATACGAATTCAAGAACCCAGATGTAAGGATTCGACAGTGCATGTGCTGCACGCTTGCTACATGGTTTCGTAGGCAGCGGGTACCCGGTTAGAGTTTCTCTCGGTTCTACATTTCGTGAGAATTACAGTACAGATTTCAGGTTCATTTAGGGGGACGGTGGACGTTAAAAATTTATTTTATTCATTTTTATCATTGCAATATGAAATTTTGTGCATATATACATTTCACAAAAAGCATATAGAATACCTTCAAAAAATTTCCAATCTTATTAAAATTTGTAATAATTTTTACAAAAATTTAAATTTTTAAACGAAATTTTTAAATGCTCCTCGTATTTTAATTTTTGAAATATTTTCTTGCTTTTGCATTTTTATCACTTAATACTATATTATAAACAAATTTGTGTAAGATTTTTTAAATCTCTTGAATAGTTAATATTTTACAGATTATTTTTCTAAATTCCTTATCGATTTTTATCAAAATTTTGCTTCTTAATAAGTAAAAAATAAAATTTGACTATCTTAATGAAGACGAATTTTTAAAAGCTTACACAATTTCTTTTTAAATAATATCAGGATACTTCCTTATCAATTTATAAATATTGATAAAAAATTAAGACGCAAGGTGCAATTCAAAAATCCAAAAACGCTGAAAAATTAGTTTTGATAAAAACAGATTTAAAAGTATATAAATACATCTATCTTTATTATTTACTCCTTAAAACCTTCATAAATGATATTTTAATAAGAAAAAACTGTTTAGGTACTATTATACCCCAGATATAATACTTTTTCCTGACGATTTTGCTATAGATGATTTTGCTCAAAAAAAGGTCCACTGTCCCCTTAAGAACATTAATATGGGTCCGGGCAACGCCGGGCGTGGCAGCTAAAATATTCCACTACTAAAGAGCTAGGAGTAGGTATAATATTAGATTTTTATGTATTGTGAGGTATTTCTGATAGATTTGTTTCTAAGATAAAATTGGCTGATTTAGGAAGTATTTACATAATAACTATTGTTTATGAATATTTTAAATTCATAATACGAGAAGCAGTAAAGCAGAATTCTTTTACAATTCCACACAGGATTCTAATTAATTATGCAAAATTTCTTAGGGGAAAAACTGAAAGGGTGATTATCGTAAGAGATCGTGCTTAAAATAGACAAGATATAACGATTATTGACCTAGCAATATGGTTACAAATATTAACAACAGCAAATATTTAACATTGACCGTGCATGACGGCAGAGCGACTATGTACAAAATGGCAATTTTAATGCATTTTTATTCTAAATCGATAATATCAAGAGCTTGGAATAATACTGAAAGAGAAAAAAAAGATTACTTTTGGTCACAAAAATTCAAGACTGGCTGGTTTTTTGAATGATAGATTGGTATGTTCTATTAGTCTCTTAAATTTAGTTATTTATTGAGTTTATTCTTACATATGGGAACAATGCAAACAATATGAACTTAAAAAATTGTAATTAATGCGACAACATAATTTCTACAATTGCCTTCAGTAGTCGATAAAATATCAGAATTTTTCACTGTCGCCCTGTATAGGGTCTATAGATTTGTATGCAAATTACATAGCATGATAAAAGTTATTTCAATACGTATATGTAGAATAACTGAAAATTCTCCATCAGAAACTTCCATGTATAAATGTAAATGTAGTTTTGATCGTCTGTGCAAACCTGTATATAATCTACAAAAATTTTAAACACCTAGTAATATGCAAAAAATAGCGTTCCACAAATGAAAGCGAATTTGCAGAAGTTATTGTTCCTAGGCAGACCTGTTACTAAATCCTTTTATGTGTCCCTGTCAATGACCGACAATATATATATGTTACGGTCAAAACCTGGACACTGGCCAATTCCAGAACTGGCCGGCCAATACCCGAACTGGCCAAGCTTCCTGACCAAAATCCGAAATACTTAAAATGAATAGTGTATTTCGGGTTTTGGCCGGCCAATTCGCGAACTGGCCAGAAAGCCTTGGCTAACATCCGAACCGAGGATTTAATGATAGAATTTAGATATGGGGCCGTCATGAAACTTCTCTTAGATACTGTTTCTTATTTAGAGAAGAAAGTTGTTTCGCGACGGCACCGGTAGGTGGCACTGACATACACACGTCACAGGAAAGTATATTTCCATGCTATTTTGATATGATTGTTAATAAAAAATAAAGAAAATCTTATTTCAGCAATGGGGTTCCACAACCAGTAATCTATTTATTTTATCTTTCATGCAAGCTTGCATATGATCTATAAACTTGTTTTCAAGTAAATTTTAAAAGCTTATCACAGCTGAAAACGCTTTTTGTGAGCCCCCTGAATTCTTGTCAATTTGTAGTGAGATTTCAAAGGTGGTGGTTTATTCATTTTCGTGTAAACTAATTTTTCATTTTCTTTAATTCATTTATAAATCATTTCCCTTGACACAGAAAGTCCTGACTCATTTTTAATGTGACTAGCAATCCTTATTTTTGTTTATGTCATTTTATGGATCTTTCTATCAATTCTTTTTTTGGTCATACGAAGCTCTCCAGATCTATGTTTTGCCTTGAAAGAGTCACCCTTAAACAATACTTGATATACAGACTTTTTTGCACGATTTAAATTAGCTGAAATTTCTGCAATAGTCTTCCCATTCGATTTCAGGTTCCATATTTCAATTATTTCATCTGACTGATAATTTCTAGCTCGCAGCATCTTCACAAACTGATGCTATTGAGAGAAAAATTTAGATACATCATGCATGTGACATGTTAAGTTTGAATTTGCCTTTTCTGTGAACAGTTGCCAAAAATCAAGAAAGTGTCTAAATTTTTACAATATGCTAATTTCACTTTTTTAAATTAAATTAAATATTATCTTATATTAATGCTATTATTTTCATCCAATGTATTTGAAATATATTTAAAAATAGGTATAGCCTTTTGTAAAACCCATGAGTTTGTATTTTTTAATTAAAGGTTAAATATCAAAATGTCTAAACTTTTGCTGAGCATTGTAGATAAAAGTAAATATCCATCAATTTTCCATCAAATCTATAAAAATAAATTTAATAAAATATGTGCGAAATTTATGTATGCAACTGAAGGATTAATATAAAAAAATCTATTTTAAACCCTTTGATTTTACTTTTGTATTAATGGTATTTTTTTCAAATGAGGATACATAGAATAAACATTCTTTTTCATTTCAAACTATAAATACAATGAAGTATAAAAACTTTTAAAATTTCTGGAGATTGTATAATTGAGAAAACATATACACTTCATATATTTTTGGTGCCTTCTGTAGTTTTAATCCATCAGTCATTGATAAATTTCGTAAAAGAAATTCAATATCGCAACCAGACGTTGTATGTCACAATAAAACGGAACATCACTCATTTTACGTTTTGAAATGAAAATTTGTGTGCCTTTCTTTTCAAATGATGAATGTATCCGGAAAAAGATTATTCCTTAGATATACAAAAGCTTTTTATGTTCCATATAAAACTAAATACCAAATAATTTTAGAAAAAAAAAATGAAAACCGTACTATGTATTTTATCTGAAATAACTCTCTTCGATTTTTCTCTAAAATGGATATTTATGTTTAAAAATGTAGTACATATTGGCATTAAATAATTCAGATATATTTTCTTTGATAAAATACTTTAAAGAAAATTAATGTACTGTGAAAAAAAAACATGATTTTAAAAGGTTAAGCGCCATGCCATTTGACTGCGAGATAAGATTCCGCCATTATGCGTTGATTATTCAGAATGTAGATAATGATTCAATTTCCACACAACAACTTTTCTAGAATTTAAACAAAAACTCAATCCTTTTAAACAACTATTTGTTAAAGGCATTTGCTATAAATCGGTGGAAAAATTATTATCAATAAATTTTCCACTAGTTTTAAATTAATTAAAAAACTTTCATGCTTTTAAAGCTTCTTAATTTATTAATGTAACTTATGTATTTAAGCAATAACTAGTTATGACCTCTTTTTTAAGCTTGTTTCATGCATATAACTTAATTCTGATTTATTATTAACGAAACAAATATCTGCATCTTTCTCCTCAATAATTTATACCTAAAAGGCGTAAAGCATTATCAAATAGCTTCTGATATATTTTAGATTTTTTCAAACGCGATTTCCAAATAGTTATCTCTGTTGCAGATTTCCTTAACAGGTTGAACTAATACGTGACATCAAAAATATATTTTAAAAAATCGTGGCGAATGCATAAAAAATATTGGACGCTGCGACTCCTGAAAATATTAAAAAGGAAAAATGAATTATTTTAATGTTTTATTTTACATTTACCGTCTTCATTGAACTAATATGCATATATATTCCCTTAATAGAAATAAAAGAAACTTATAACTTTTTATATTAGACAGTTATTCAACAACAAAAAATATCTAATTATGGAATTTTAATTTTATTAAAAATTATTATTATTATTTATTTTATTTTCTTAATTTTATTCATCTAACAGAATGGGATAAAATGATGGAAATGAATTACATTTGAGAGAACCTTTTTCAACTTGCAATATACAATTATAAATATAATATATTTGTAATACAAAATGTTCATTTTAGGTATATTTATGATTAATTATAATTATTTTTTTGTGTTTATTTAATCTCATTTATGAAATTAAATAATAATAAATTAAATAATAATAAAATATATCTATATTTTATTTCCATGAATTTTTTTAACTCGTATGAAAGTTAAGGATTTTTTTTAAACCTAGATAAAATAATATTTGAGATGAGGAAAAAAATACCGTATTTAGTCGTGTATACCGCGCACCCCTACTTTACAAGAAGAAATGGTAATTTTTTAAAATCTCCTATATAACACGCACCATAAATTTGATATGAAAATTAATGATTGACTAAGCGAATTTTTGTTAAGAAATTCGATAAAAATGTTACATCAGGCCAAAACAAGGCAAAAATACATTATTAGACTTCGGGTAGGATTGAGTGACGGCAGTGAGAATTGCTAATTAGCGTTTATATAATGACAATGTATAAAAAAGTGAAAGGAATAAAATAAAGATTCAGTAACACAGTCGAATCTCTCTATAACGAAACTCCATACATCGAATTTCTCTATATAACGAATTTTTAGTAGGAACGGTCTCCTTTCCGCATGATTACATTAAAAACAGTCTCTATATAGCGAAATATCAATCTCTATATAACGAATTTTTTCATAAATTGGCCTTAATTTATTCAGTTTTAAAAAAGCTTCGAAATCATATGGAAACAATTTTCCATCACTTATTTTTGATTTATCGTTCAGTGCTGAGTTTTTTTGTAAATTAATTTTCTCCTTGTTCTTTAAATCCAACGAATTCATCCCACCTCCCACACACCTTTCCACATCCTTCTCAAAACAGAGTCAATTGCATTGCTACACATATAAGAAAGGACTTAATGAGAGGCACATAAGAGAGACCTTCAAATGGAGGGAAATGTTAGCTACAATTTTTCATTCCTTGCTAAATTTTGAGCATTTGTTTGAGAGCATAACAATTTAAAAATCAAAACAACAAAAAATAACAGATATCTTCGTCTGAAATTAATGCAAGTCTTCCTTATTTGATTTTCATTAAGCTTTCAAATAAATGTCTGTTCTCTTTTTTGAAACAGCTTAAATAATTAAGAAATAAAATGTTAGGTTAATATTTACTTTTAAACATTTTAAATTCATAATTAAAAAGATCAAAAATAATATTCAAAATTTCTACATTAAATGCGATTTTTAGCATCATTCTCTATACATTGAATTTCTCTATAAAACGAATTTCGGAACGATAAATTTCGTTATATAGAGACTCCACTGTACTTCAATTAAATAAGATTTTCCGAGCAATTATCTGTTCTTTGAATACATTTCTTGATTCATATGCATATCGTGTGATTACATCCACCAGTAAAAAATTATTCCGTGTATAACGCGTACCTAGAAGTTTTTACCTATTTTTTGAAAAAAAAAGTGTGCCTTATACACGAGTAAATACGGTATCCATTAAAATGAAAAATGTAAAAATGAACACTTTATACTTTTTACATAATCGTTCGAAGAGATATTATGCATGCATATTGACTTATATGAAATAAAATTTATTTTTTATACAGTTATTCAATATTGTAAATATATAATCAACAATAATGTAACTAATGGGATAAATGTATTTAAATTATATATAACTCAGCGAAATTATTTCAACATCGGCTTACATCATAAAAGTACAATGCAACGTTTCTTATTTTAAAAACAAAAATGAATAGATTGTTTACTTCTCCATTTAAAATTAACATTCTAATTATTTAAATTTCACTTTCAAGTCTTAAAAAATATATTTTTAACTATTATCTAAAAAGATAAAATCATTAATTTAATGTTTCACTGATTAAGATATATTAAAATAAATGATAATAATAATGTGTTTTCATACTTTAGTTTTTAGATTTTACCTTCTAACAATCTTAGCGATATACTTCAAATAATAATCCTCAAAAAAATTTTAAATTACGAAATATAATAACCTTTCATTTATGAGCAATACCTATAAATTATTGGAATGTTAATTCCTATGAGAATATTTCGATTGCTCCAATTGTATTAGTTTTCTATATCTGCTTTAAATTCTTTTTTTATCACCAAAGCATTAAAATGAAAAATATGTTCTTTAGTGCCTTCTTTAAAACAACATTTCCTTCAACTATATGTGTAACCTAAAGTGTTCAATTTCATTGCATCTTAGTTTTGCCCAAAACTTTTTCTTTTGCATTAAAATCACATAATATTTCCTTGAAAATGATTATCAATGATTTTCTTGCAGAAATTTTGTTATTTAATGCAGACTTACAAACATTGAAATAACTTTATTGTTCTACGAATTTTAGAAGATTCTATTTGTTATCCGCCGACTATTGATAGTTTTACATACTTCCTTAAAATCCTATATCATATTAATTTCCCTTTAACAACGAACGTTTTACAAATGCAGACATTTATATTCAGTGTTTATTTATAATTCAGTCAATACAAACTTTTAATATTATTGCCTTAAATGGATTCTTCACATTAATTACAACATTAATCATGCGATATTTAATATATTAGTGTAATATAATCAACATGTATAACAGTCTTTTCTGAATCGAGAAAATAAATAATTCATATCAATACTTAAAAAAAAAATAATAATGTTACACACCGTGCTGATTATCCGTCATCTTTAAACACGAGACATGGGTGAGTTATCTTTCAAACTGTAAAACTGTCCACACCTAATTATAAGCCTTTTTTTAAAGAATGGAATATGCATTTTAAACTAAATGTAACAATTACTAATATTTTAATATTTTTATGTAATTTTATAAGTAAGATTTATTACTTTTGAAAAAATTAAACAATTCATAGAAACGAAATTATTTTTAAAATAATTTCATAAGTTCATGTACAAAGAAAATATACTTTTTTATATTGCACAATAAAATATAACTAAAAACTCTTTAAAAAATAAGCTATTATTATCCTCTGGATTAACGTTCAATAACGCAATTATAATTTAGCTTATTCTTCAATAAATTGTATATGATATCTTTTCTAAAAAGTATAATTAAAAATTCAGTTCAGACTAAATAAAATGTCAAATTTTATAACGTAGATTACAATTCGCACGCAAAGTGCAAGAAGTAATTATATGCTATGCAATAAATCTTCGTTTTTCAACTGCAAAAATTTATTTTGAAAACTGCTACTCTTAAACGGAAGCAATTAATATTCAGGTCACAAAAATCTTTTCGGAAATATTATTAATATAAAATTTTGAAGCTCGAAAAATAATTGAAAGAAAGTGCAAATTTAAAAGCTTTTCTTTTATATAAAAAACCTTATATGCAGAAAAGGTTGAAGGACTATTATTCAAATATTTTATGTTTTTACACAGCATTTTAGCCAGTTTTGTTTATGATTTTCTTTTGTTTAATTTTTTTAAAGAATGAAACTTTCACTCTCCAGTCACGTAAAGTAAATTTATTTTTATAGTTTTAGCAGTTTGTTCTTTATAGGTTCTTTTTTCTAAAATTAATTTTTGTAGACTTTTTTATGTTGAAATATTTAAATTTATTTCAAAATTTCAATCTTTGTATTTAAAACACAATTTTATTCGTAACGTGTACTCATGTTGATAAAACCAAACGTTTTTCAAAAAGGAAATTAATTGAATACTTCTTTCTGATTAAGAAGGTTTCCTATTATAAAAAATTTGCAAACTTTTAAAGAAAAAAACACTTCTTCTAATAATGACTATATATTATTATACATTTTTCCACTGAAGCTAAAATTTACTGATTGGATTTAAATTATTAGCTACGCATAAGTTTGTAAAACCTAATTAGACAAGATTCTTTCCAAAAGCTTTCAGCAGAGACAGAGAGGAAATTCTGTTTTTTCAAATAGAGATTTCATAGGAAATTGTCGGTCAACAATGTACTTAGTAGATGTTAAAAAAATGATGATTTTGCACACATTATCACACAAAGTGTATCACATAAGGTTTGTAAAGTGCTTTCAGAAATATCATAAAAAAAACAAATTGCATCTTCAGCCGTTGTTGAAGTATCTTGCTTGAAGTTAAAGTACAAATGTTAAAAGATGTCAAGACTCTTAAAACTTCAAAATTTTTTTAATTTATTTTATTTAGATGCTAAACAGCTATCTGTACTGAAAATTTTCATATAATTATTTCATTGAATTTCCTAATCGAGCAGAAGTTTTGTCATTTAGAGTTATATCCACTCAATAGCTCAAGTGACGGCGTATCCGTTTTACACCAAATGACGTTTTTGGGCATAATGAGCAACAAATTCCAAAAATTTCTGAATATTTTTTTCGTAAAATTTTCATAACCCATGAAGCTAAAATTTATTCATAGGATGTAAATTATTAACTATGCATAAATTTAGAAAAACTAATTAGACAAGATTCTTTCCAAAAGCTTTCAGCAGAGAAAGAGAGAAGAAATTGTGTTGTTTCAAATGCAGATTCCATAGGAAATTGTTGGTCAACAATGTATTTAGTAGATAATAAAAAAATGCTGAATTTAAATCATTATCACATAAAGTGCATCACATAAAGTTTATAAAATGCTGTCAGAAATATCATAAAGTAAACAAATTGCTTCTTCAGCTGTTGTTGAAGTATCCTGCTTGAAGTTAAAGTACCCCAAGAATATGTTAAACGATTTCAAGTCTCTTAACACTTCGAAACTTTTGAAATTTATTTTAATTAGATGCTAAACAACTATGTTTATTGAACATTTTCATTTAATTATTTCCTTTAAATTCCTATTCGAGCAGAAGTTATGTCCTTTAGAGTTATATCCACTCAATAGCTCAAGCGGCGGCGTATCCGTTTTACACCAAATAACGTTTTTGGGCATAATGAGCAATAAATTCTAAAAATTTTTGAATATTTTTTGAAAAATTTTCAAAACTCATATTTTATGTCAGTCTACATATACTGAAACTATAATTTAACTTTTATTGTTAAAAAAACGTTTTATATTTTATTATACTATTGATATTTTTATAATTTTGTTTTAACCAAATACAATATAATATTAAAACTATAAAAATGCTTTAAATACAAATTTGTTTAAGTTCAGGATAATTATTGTAATCTATGGTATACTTTAAAAATTCTTGTCCAATTTGGAACAAAATTTTCAGGTTCAATATCTGCCACTGAATGATGATGAAATCTCAAACGAATACTTGGAGCTGCTGTTGAAGATAGTTCAATAGCTGGAACAAGGTTAAAATAGGAAGCTAAAAATGTTGGTGCGAGATTTCACCATCTTATGGATGTGGCTACTGAGTAAAATAATTTCGTTCAAACTGCAACAAAATCTTTAACAGTGTATGATTTGACACAAAAAATATCTCTTGTTGCGAAATATATTTTGTAATGCTGCGCGTAAACTGTTATACCAATTTTTTGCTGGACAAATGTTTCACAAGTTGAATCTCTTCGTAATACTAATTCTGGATTTCTCTTTTAAATTCATGAAAAGAAATAACATATTTATATCTGTCACCCTAATATAAATATTACCTTAATTTTTAAATCTTGTATATTTTAGGTATTAAGTGTTGAAAATGGACTTTTATTTTCATTCTTACTTATTTTGAGAGTCTTGAGACCACTTAAGTAAGAAATAAAATAAAATGATAAGATGACATGTTTAAAAATTACGTAGATTTTAATCCTTGTCTTGTTGATGTTCACCAACTGTGAAACTTTCATCATTTAGTAGTTGAACCATATTTGACTCAGCTTTACCTTTTTCCTGTGAAATCACAAACAAAACTATCAACGCCACTAAGCCATGCTCACGGGTGCAGTTGCGACAGAATGTCCAGGTTGAATTTCAGATGTTCATATGTTTAATGTTCAATTGTTGATCTACAACACAATGTTTACTTGAATTTCGGATGCTTGGAGGAGAAATTGCTAGGATTAAAAAAAAATATACTAATTCACAATCTCGAAAAATATAACAAAGGAGATTTTCACCATATAAACTCGAAAACCCATATATTTTGAAGATTTCAAGAAGCATTTATAAAAATAAAATGCTCCCCTGTCATCCTTGCGATGCAAGTCGTAAAGGTTTCAAAATAGTTGCAGCTGCATTAAAACATATTTACGTGGTGTAGGAATTTGCTGTCTTGTTTTTGTTGATTATCCATGCATCCATCTCTTTAGATCCCTTAATATCGAGATTTATCTTTGATACAATCTCGTATTGAAAGTTACATTGATCGGTGTTTAGGATGTCGGATAGTGGACACGTTTGCTGTTCAATAATTTTTTGACGTTTATTTAAATTCTTCGGTCACAGGTTTCCAAAACTCTTCCGGAAAAAAAATCTCTTTTTGTTATGATTTGAGTCACATTTTGGCTTTTTATTCTATGTGCCACATTTTGGCTTTTTATTCTATGTGCTTGTTTGAAATTCTTGATGAAGTATGAGCTTGCTGTGAATCCTTGAATTCTAAAATCGAATGTCTGACAATGGCCCACATTCTTTATTCCATTTCACGAGTGGTGGTTTTTAACTTTGTGCTATTATAATAAAATTGCCACTAAACGATCTTGGAAATTTTGCTCTAAAATTCCTACCTTTTCTTACGTATTGTGCTCATAGTTGATTCATTTTGTGGTATTTTACATGCAAATTTAGACGTTACTGTTATACGTATACAGTTAATTGAATTGAGAAAATGAGGGCCTCAACTTGAGGTCCTTATTTATCACTAAATTACTTGTCAGTTCCTTTTCTTTGATGCTGCTTCCAAATTCCATGTAGAACGACAGAATTTTTTTTACGACCACGTTCTTCTCTGTCTTTAATAATCTCTGACTAATAACCTTCCCTTCAGTCGTTGACTATTTTCTCGGATTCCCAAAATATTCTAGCAATTACAAATTAAGGAATTTTTCAAACTTCGTTTTGTCGACGACAGCATTATAGCTTTGAAGACTCACCGACAACAACTTCGGAACTGGACTCGACTTCTCATGCGACAGGCTTGCGTGCCAAGCCTTACAACCAGCGCCCCAAGAACGCGAGCCATAGATACTGCTGAAATTTAATGGTTCTACATATCGGTATCTGTTACCACATGACTTCACCATGCTTTCTTTTCATCCCGTAGGATCGGGTGAGGAGTTTCATCTCTGATGTTTTTAAAACTCCCTCCCCCCGAATGCTGCGCAAAAATGCAAAATTCTAATATTGTTTTCTCGGAACTTTTTAAAAAAGTTACAAAGGATGATTTTTTAAACCCGATATCAAAAACGTATTTTCATATATGAAAATAATCAATCAGTGTATTAGTCGTTACTTGATGGTTAAAAATAGTGTTATACCCGAAGAGTTACATTAATGTGAATGATGCTGCTATTGCAAAGAAACCTGCAGTTTAATGAACAGATATATCAAAGCACGGGGGTAAGAAGGTTAAAGCTTACTTTGTGTCAGTGCAATCCAATTAGTTTTATATGATTGTGAAATTTGGTTATTCTATACTATTTCTTACTAGATGGAACATGGAACCTTGATCAAACTCACGCTTTCAACCACAGGTTAAGGTAAGAGAACTGTATTGTAAACTGAATTTTATACCACACTGAGTGTCTTTCCTGCTTTGTTAACGACCTGGAAAAATAAAATTAATAAATGAAAAAGAAATGAATAAAAATAAAAATAAAATAAAATACATCGGTCTATAACTCTTTACCAGTTGCATTCGGACGGGTGATTGCGTATCTTTACTTGATCCCAGTGGTAAGAGCTTTAAAAAATATTTACAAAAAATCATCAAATATTTTTGAACAAAAATTTAAAAAAAAACTATTTATTTATTTTAGGAAAAGCTAAATGAAGTTGCCCAAAACAGTTATTAATTTATCAACGGCAAAAAATTTAACTTACAAATTTATGTTGAATTTTTATAGCAATACAAAGGACATATTTCGCTTTAATAAAATGTGAATAGACATTGAAAATGCTTACTTTTTACTCAAAAGAACTTGAACTGCTGTAATGTACTGTTGAACTGTACAAGCAAACACTTTGAAACTTGCTATTTAAAATGTATGTGGTACACAATTTAGCAATAAAATGTTGAAGAATTTTTTTTGGTTTCATTTATTATAAATAGGAAAATGTTATTTAAATTATCTTTTCATTTGAATCAATTTATAACTATATGAAACATTTTTTCAGAGCTTATTTTAATGATTTTATGAATCTATTGACAGTAAAAATATGAAATACCAAAGAGTATTTCTAAAATAATAATGCCATTAAATTTATTTTTCTGTTTGGTATACACTCTTTTTAAATAAGAACAAAGTATGAATTATCTTACTTTGATTAATTTTTTGCAAAATAACTGAAATTTATATATGTGTATCTATATTACATACACATACACACGCATATATATACATATAACTGGGAAGTTATTGCAGTAATACACTTTAAACTGGATGTTCTTTTGAAACTTATTAATAAATATTTGCTTAGTTTATTAATTAAATATATTAAGATAATAAGTCAAGATAACAAGTTGAAACTAGTGTTAATCAATCGAAGTGAAAAAACGTCTTTTAAAACACTATAAAATAAACTAAAATGCGAGAGGCCTTTCGAAAGAACTCATAGTTTCTTCTTCAAAGAAGGCGTGCGTCTACTACGAATATAGCGACATGACGAAGTCGAAATGCCTTGTGCATTTTACTTTATTTTATTGTGATTTAAAGAAGTTTTCTCATATTAAATCTATAAATATAATTTAATAATTAATGTAAATAATTAACTTAATTATATCTTTTAACTATTTGGACAATATCAAAAATATTATTTCTAAATGTACAAAATGCATATAATAATTATCGATTTTATTAATTCTTTCAAGTTATATTACTAAATTGAGTTTAGGTAAGTATTGTCACACTAAATTAAATTAATTTCAGCTTTTTACATTTAAGTATCTAAACATTATTACATTAGTTAACAATTAATTATCATTTTATTATTTACTTATTAAGTAATTACGATGTGATATTATTATATGGTGGTATTAATTATAGGAATCATTATAATGATTCATCCATTTTAAATTTTCATATTTTTATATATGGTTAACAATTACTTATTATTTTTAATAATGTTTGTCAGTAAATAAATAATTTAAATTTAATTTATATATCTACTGAGAGTATATGCTTAAGGAATCTTCCAATGAATATATAATGCTTCTACTTAATTAATAATTATAACTGTCTATTTTTTACTTCATAATTTCAGGTGTAAATATATTTTCTGGTATGTTTTTGTCTTTTCAATCCATTTTAATAATCTTATTACAATTTATTTTTAATTTTTTCAAAATTTTATTTTACTTTCATGTTGTGGGTAGTTTTAAATTCGTATTATTTTGCTTTTTTATGTCTAATACGAAGATGAAACCACATATTTGTAGTTTCAAAGTATTTGTGGGCATATAATTTCTATGTGAAAGGAGATGCGTAGAAAAGAAGAGGATTTTTTGTTACTTACGTTTAAATTAACAACGCATTAGTTATAATTACCGGAAGTAATTGTAAAAATGGTATGAGGTTGCTAGCAACGCAAATTGCTATAAAGTGCGAAATAATAGAAGCTCCAAAAGGATGTTTCCTCCTACTCAAGTTTTCTGCAGACTATATTCCTTTCACGTGGTCCAAGTATTTCTTTTTATATAAAGAGTTACTCCCTTTTAGTGCGAATTAATACATTGAATTGGAAATAAGGTGTATTTATATCGTTTCATTGTCGCATTTTACACTGTGATTTCCTTTTTTTGTTAAATGTAAGTTTTTCTACATTGTTTTAAAAATGGTTTTAATGTCCATTTACTATAATACACAGGTAAAATGGACTAAAAGTACAAGCTCCATCGTTAGTTTATTTATTTTTTACAACATGGATTAAGAACTCAAAATTAAAAAGTACGATTTATATATATTTTTGGAAAATGCTTAGTTAATTTTATGTCCAATCTGAGCATTAAATATTATTTCACAGATTAGTAATGAGGTCTTATATCTTATATTTTTAATGTATGGAATCAAAAGCTATAATATATTTTCATTTACATTTCATTAATTCTGTATCTTACTTAGTATGATTCAATGGGACAGAAAATTTTACTGATAATGTTTGACTGCTTGATGCATATTTGAGATAACCCACCGGGCTTTACACATATTATACATAGCAATTAAATAAATACGGACTTAGCATGATTTTTAAACCCTATCTTTTCTAAACTTCAGTGAATCGTGAAATATACATTTTCGCTTCAAGTCATTTCATGACATACATCTGAAATGTTCCATTTCTTAAGTAACAACTAAAACTTTTCAATCTTTGTTAGTACATTAACCTATAGTCACCAAATCTAAAATCGCTTCGAGGCTTAAAGGATATGATATCGTCAAAACAGTACTTGTGTTAAAATTTAAAATGTTTTATAAAATTATGGAAATGATAGTAGATTGACGAATAAATGTAATCGTGTTTTTATAGCTCTTGGCAATAAACTCTTTCCATTCCTTTAGTTTTAAAAGTACAATTTCAGAAACATATTCACAGAGCAGAAAATAAGAATTTAAATTGAAAGTAGTAATGTAAGAGCTTAAAACATGTATTACCGTAGAACATAAGATATCTGAATTCCTGGATAGATTAGTAATGAAGCAATAATAATGTATCAAAAAAATACAACTACACTGATATATTACACGAAATCATCTTTAAAAAATATGCTATTCGGATATGTTTTTGAAGATATCGTGAATCATACATGTATTCCTTGAAAAATCACTTATGTATCTATTTTAATATTATTATGAAAGTGTTAAAATTATTAAGAAAGGCACACGTACTTTCCGAAGTAAGTGCTGCTGTGGGTATTTTAATATTATTAAGAAAATATTAAAATTATTAAGAAAGACACAACACAGATAACAACTAAAATTTCTCATAAATAATGCAATTAAACAAAAAGAAAGAAAGAGAAAAAAAAAAACACAAATATTATCGAAACAGTTTTTTTCCTGATACTAGAATACTTTTATAACCGCAACTGCAAATGAGGGTTTTGAAATGTTGATATATTTTTCAGCTTAAATGTGAACAAAGTAGCAAATTTCAACCGCAAAATCAATTATAAATGTTTTTTATATATATGCATGAATTAAATATGGATGCATGAATTATTGTTATTATTAACTTTAATTCCTTATAGGGTAACAGCCCCAGTAATTGGCACTGTAAGAATTTGTTTTTAGACTTACTTCAATTTTCACAAAGAAATAATATATTTATTGGAAATATTTTTAAATCAAAGAATGCATATATGTGCATCTATTTTGCCCTCTAAAAGCTAAAAAAATGAAAAAGTATTTTTATAAAAATATATTTATAAAAAGTTTCTGAAATCACCAGTAATTGGCACCTAGAGCACCAAAGTATGACACCTTGTGATCCAGTAATTGGCACAAGTTTATATTTAAAAAAAACTTGTTCAACCGCTTTAATTGAATTTACTGTAGATGAAGATGCCATATTTCAGGTTTTTGAGAGTAAGAAATCAGCATATTAGTCTGAAATGTGAACACTTTAAAACAAGACAATATATACTTATATTAATACCCAGTAATTGTCATGCTGTCCCCAGTAATTGTCATATGAAGATTTAATGGACTCCAATTACTGATAATATTTCATATTTTCAAATAAAAACAAATGATAAACACAATTAGTCTATAACTTTAAAAGTACTTCCAAAATAAGTGGTTTAATCTCAAATTCCTTGCGAATTCCTTGTAATTGGAATAGGTGCCAATTACTTGGAACTAGCAAAATTGAAGCATCATTAATTGGCATCTATCATTAATTCAGAAATCCAAATATTTGTGTCAAAAATACTTCTACACAATCAAAGTAACCCTTTTTAACTAAACAAAACTGTTGTCAATTAAAATTTAAAATATATTATAAATCATATAATAATGAATTGAAAAGCATCCTTCCTTAAACCAAAGAAGAAGCATTTGCAACAAAAATGGCTAATTTCATACAAGCCATAATTTTTTCTCTTTCCTAGGCACTATTGTCATATAGTAGCATAAATCAAAGTTATAATCTTTAACGTAAATGAGCATATAACTGGTATATGGTCTTGCATTCTTAAAAGACTGGACATAAATCTTATTTTAGGATATGTTGTAGGATGTGCCAATCACTGGTGCATGCCAATTACTGGGGATGTTACCCTATTAGCTTCCTGTATCTTCTTAGTCCTAGCAACAATTAAAGGTACAAATATCTTCTAGACCATAAAAGAATAAATAGGTACTCATATTATCGCTTTCAACCGACTTTTAAAAATAAGAATACTCAATGATAACAATATTTTTTTTCGTTTTCTTTCGTTTATCAAACACCAACAACAAAAGTATATTACACTTTAACTGACGTATAGTTACTTTCTATAAGCCCCCCTCCCCTAAATAACATGAACAAGAATTACTCTGATTAGCATTAATTATCTACTGGAATTTTCACTGGACACTCTTCCTAAGTGTTATTTATTTTGTATAGATAATTGGCCGTCATAAATAACAACCAAATTGATCGACGACCATGAAAAGGATCTCTAAAACAATAATTTCGGTTCCACTTTCTCAAACTAACATGAGGAAAATTTCTGAATGCACCCAGAACTCCGCAACATCTATTGATGCCCCTCAGTGACGCGTAGGATATCTCTTTTAACAACAATTCTAAACTTCGGCAAAACCTTAACTAGACACTGTAATTTGTTTGCGTTTGGAACTAACGGGTTATCGCTAACAGGGATAGCCGTAGGTCCAAACATGCCAGAAAAAATAGAAATACGCCCACTTTCGCGATTTCATGCCACGAGGAACTCGATTAAGTGTACGGGAGCGGCACTATGATCTACAGACTTGGTTTTCTTATCTGAGCAGTTCCTCTTGTACAATAAAATAAAATCAAACAATGCAAATTGCAGCTAGGGACGACATGGTTAAAGTTGCGACACAGCTGCTTGCATTTTATTTTTGTTTTCTTCAGACCATACGTTTTTGACATTATTCAAGTAATTCTTTTTTTATGTAAAGAGTTTCGTTTATTGTGCAAATTAGTTCTCTGAATTAGAAATATGACTCATTTACGTTTTTTCATTGACGAATTTTCCACTGCAGTTGCTTTATTTTTGTTAATTCTGTGCTAATGTAAATTGTGTTCAAAGTGCTTTGATGATTGTTCCTTTAATAATAAAGTATAATATCATAAAACATCTCGTTAGTTTAACACAAATCATATATGACTTTCCAACACGGATAAAGAACTCAAAGATAAACAATAGCATGTATAATTTCTGGGAACATGCTTAACTAGTTTTATATCCAATCTAGGCTAATATTATTTCACAGATTAGCAGTGAAATCTAAAGTCTTATATTTTTAATGCATGGAATCAAAAGCTACAATAAGTTTTCATTTATACTTGAATAATTCTATATCTTACTTAGTGTAATTCAGTCATACATAAAATTCTACTTATAATATTTGACTGGTTGATGCGTGATTGAAATATCCTGCCGGGCTTTTAAAATTTTATATTCAGCAATTACATTAATGCTGACTTAGCAGGATTCTTAAACCCTCTCTACTATAGAATTCAGTGAATTGTAAATGCACATTTTTGCTTCAAGTCATTTTATCACATACATCTGGAACTATCCATTTTACCAGTCATAATTTAAAATTTTCCATCATTGTTAGTATATTAACCTAAAATTTCCAAATCGAAAATTGCTTCGAGACACAATAACTATAATATCCTCAAAACAGTGTTTGTGTTCGAATTCAAAATGTTTCATGAAATTGTAGATTACATAGAAGATTGGTATAGAAATTAATCTGTTCGTCTCATTGTAATTTCCTGGCGATAAATGGTCTCAATTTATTTAATTTTTTTTAATGCAATTTCACAAACATATGCACGATACTTAAAATAATAATTTACATTTTAGTAAATTATATTTACTTTAATATGAATATATTTATATTAAGACAATTACTTATATATATATATATTAAGACAATTAATTTATCAAAATTACTCAAATGTTTAATTTATTTCGCTTTTTGAATATAAAAATGAGAATATCATTCCATATTCGAATAAGCTCATAAAAAGTTCGTAAAACGAATGATCATTTTTTAAGAAAACGACCTATTATATTTTTTAATTAATATAAATATAATTTAACTACCTAATATAATTTACCTAATATTTGAACTAATCGAATTTTCTATCCCAAAATTAAAATTTGCTAAAATTATTATTTTAAATACGCCTTCCTCTTATGCTGTATTCAAAACAGTCACTATTTCGTTGTCTTTCTATTCTAACAAGGAAAAATCTTTTCAGGAATTTATAATTTACTTTTAAATTAAAAAATACATTTTTTATTGTTTACATTTGTTTCATTTATATAATTTACATATTATAGATAAAGAGGGAAATCTTGTATCTTTGGAACATTTAAATTACACACTTGTGTCTGTCTGAATAAATAAAATATAGGAAAAGCGTATATAATTTCTAAATATAATTATAATTTATATATATATTAATTATAATTTGTAAATATAAAAGTAACGGAGACATATAAATATTTGCTATAGATTTTCTGATTTTTCTCACAAAAGCTTTGCAGTTAAATGTTCAAAGTTGAAAAAAAATGCCCAAAGTAAAATAAAAAGTAATACAAATTGTATATTATTTAGTAAAGAATATATTTAAAAAAAATTAGCATTTATGTATTTTGAAAGAATATGTGACATAAAGATATCATTTCATCATGCAAACATTTGTTCAAATGAATTATAATTTTATGTTTATCGCTAAAAATGTTTCATACATAAGACTAATGTTAATAAACAATAATATTCACAAATACTAATGATCTATAGCCAATATATTCAGGTTCAGTAATTTTCTTTTTTTAATTGTTATTATGTAGAAGAAAAATCTATATTTTGTCATCATACAAGTACTTTTGAATTGAATTAATAATTTAAAAACACAATTTTATACAGGGTGAGTTACAAATATCGAAACAATAGGCTATCTTCTTAAATATTGCCCCTAAACCCATGCATCCAATTGCAAAAAATCATAAAAATATAAAAATTCTGATAAGATAAGTTGCAACTCCATGGGTCTATTTCAAAAATTAAGAAAATTAAATTTTTATACGTCCCCCGTAGGATAAAAATTCCAATCAGGAAAACTTTCCTTATCCAGTCATGAATTAAACACAAAAAATTGCATCTTCATATCTTTAAAACTCGCAGACTTATAGTCGTTTAAATAATACATCAGGTTTTAAGGGATTAGACATAAATTGAAGTGTGCGGAATTAAAGAAACAAAGCTACTTTAACAGCTCTAGGAAACATGTAATAAATCTATCTTTTGAGTTAGAGTTTCGATTATTTTTTCTTTTTTGTGATGGTTAGCCGTATAAGTTTCTAAGAAAATCACATCCTAAATTTCTTATAGAATTTATAAAAAATTCAAATGATTAGTACTAATTTAAATGGAATAGTTTAAAATCGTTATAACTAGAAACATTATTTATCGGATTTCAATTTGTTTACATTTCATTAAAGATGAAAACCTAATTTTAGTTTTCTTCCAGGGTTTTTTTTTTCAATATTAATTTTAAAACTATTAAAAATATTTATTTAAAAAATGATATAATTAAAAAAAATCATATTTTCAAAACTAAATATTTATTTTTTCAAATTTACCGAACAAAACTAATGTGAAATAATAAAAAATGATATATTTAATGTTTTTGCACTTTTTTTCTTCAACACTTCTAGACTTTTAATGATTGAAAGACAATAAATTATGAGGGAAAAAAATTTCATGCAGAAAAACGAATTTAAACTTTTAAATAAAATTTGGCTCCTAATAAAATGTTTAAAGATTTAAAAAAAAATTGAAAGGGTAAAGTAACTCCTTTCTGCAGCCCAAACTTCAGATCGAGATTAACTTTTCTCATTTCCATCTCCTTTCTGTACTGTTTAAATGTGCGTCAGGTGTTTAACCCCCTGACCACCGAAAGGGCAAAATTGTAAAGTATTTTTCTCTGTAATTTATTTTAATTGTTAATAAAGGAGGGATTTTCTATCATGGCATATTATTTTTTGTTACGTATATCCTTATAAAACTTGAAAGTATCAATCATAAAGTAATTTCTTAAAACTGGATTATATTTGTAGAATTATATTAATTTAAATAAAGCTTCAGTTGCAGTGAAACCTGCAGCCTAGTAAACGGATATATCTGGTCGCGGCAATGGTAAGGTTAAAACAAGACCTAAGATGCAGATTAATTTTATTTTATAAATTTAGCTCTCACAAATTCAGGCTTTTTATCGTCCTGGAAAGGTTGTTAAAAATCTGTATTCTGGGAAAAGTCCGGGCCACGACCGAGACGTTACTTTTTTGTGAAGTCTCGTTTGGCCGGGCTTAACGTATTTTTCATACCAGAGAGGACTGCTTCCTTCTTCCTAGGTGTGCACTTGAAGAAATTTTCAATCCCAGTCTTGCACAATCCATATTAGAATTACTGTCTCTGACTGACCTAATACATGCATAAAATAAATAAAATTTGGCTGAATAAAAATTTTTACGAAAAAACAGATAGATTCTGAAATCTATTTTGTTAAAAAAAAAAACCTTATTTTTTAAGAATAACAAATTCAAAGACAATTTAAATACAACAAATCCAGTGAAAAAAATCTGTCTGTGACGGAATCCTATCTTAAACAGCAAATTTGTTGATCCATGCAAAATAAATATAATGATGCATGAAAGAAAAAAAAAACTCCATTTAGGTACATCCTAAGTAGGGCATTTGTCTATAACGTATTTTTTCTTTCCTATGTGATTCCGTCTTAAAAGGTTAAACTGTATAACTTTTTTCAAAGTCTCCAACGCATCGAATATGTATTAACGATATTAAAATATAAGTGAAATATTAACATATAAATAGAGATTCATTGATAAAATAAATATTTCACAGCCTTTATTTATAATAAAAAGTATAAATATGAAAAACGAAAAGCTGTAATAAGTATTTTTGGTCAGAACTCCTCCATACGAAACAATTTTTTACCACACCGAACTAAAAATCTATGTAGAAATTCACGGCTGAATTGGGGTATGATTTAAACTTTTAAACCGGTCTGGTTTATGATTTTAACATTTTTCTAGACCGAGCCGAACATTTTCCCCTATGGGTCGATTTGGGACCGGACCTTGGTATTTCGACCCATGCAGTCTCCAGTACAGACTTCCAACACATTTTGAAAAAAAATTTAGCGTTAAATCAATACGCTGCTTTTTTATGTCCAAATAAGAGGCACTGTCTTAAATTGACATTTAATATCGGACAATTTGCGGACAATCCCTCACTTGATTTCAAAATGAGTCGCAAACTCGTCATTTACAGGTCTGGTTAAGTGGTATAAGTCACGAATTTCGGAGAATTTTGGATTTTAATATCTTTGTGAGGTTTTTAGATATGGAAATGATTTTTTTTTCAGTTTAGGAATGGATAAGGAATAATTTCCTAATTGGGAATTTTTCCGCAACGGGGGCCATATAAAAATTTAATTTTCGTATTTTGTCAAATAGACCCACCACGGAGTTGCGACTTATCGAAAATTTTACATTTTTTATGATTTTTTTTTGCAATTGGAAGTATGGTTCTAGGGGCAATATTTAAGGCGATAGCCTATTGTTTCGACTATATTATTTATAACTCACCCTGTATATGTAGTTTTTTACGTGTATTATGCATCGCCAAAATTAAAGTAAAATTTATTTAGAAAACACACATACACAGAGAAATTTTTTTTTGAAAATTACAAAACAAAACATCAGTGTTTTAAATTAAAAAGACAAATCATTATATAAAGACGTAACAAAAGTTGTAATAAATGGTATCAGGGTCTTGAAGCTCTCAATCGACCGCTTTAATTAGTAGATTAATTTTTGTCCGCAGGCAATGCATTTAAATCACCGTACATATTTAAGGAATGCTGATAATTATGCCTATTTTTATGATCCAAGCACAGTTTGTGTGTTGGGCATTAAAGCGAAAGTTCATCACTATATCATTATTACGTTTTTCACTATAACGATTTACGAAAACTTTGAACTTATTTGTCGTTTTTCATGTTCCAAAATAAATTTTTCTCTTTGTACTTTGATTTCCTCAGAATTTGACCTTACATTCAGTTACCTATGTACTATGTACAACTGAGTGGCATGTTTCAGGCACTCACGTGAATACTTAGTTTCACAGTGATCCATTTTCTAAGGACTAAACAAAGAGGAAATGAAATCCATGACACGAAAGTCTATGATTTTTAAAAATTGTTTTTTCTCGAGATTTGAAATACATTTCATTACACAGATAGTGTTTATTTATTTGAGTAGCTTTAACTTTGTAGATACCAAAATTTGTTTAGGTATGCATTAATTTAATTTTTAGGGAATTTCTAATTAGATAGAAAGAAGAAATTTTAGTATTTCTTTAGGAACATTTTCTGAAAAAAAGTTAGTAACTTTTTCTATTATCAGAACTGTAAGACCATTGTTTATTTATAAATTTTATTTAATTATAGATGCGCAAAAACTGACTAACAATAACAGAGGGTTTCTCTTGGATATAAGAGGATTTACACTTTCAGGTTAACTATCTCACATTTCCCCCAATGAAATGCAGAACCATTATTTAGAATTACAAACCCGTAAAATGTTTATGTCTAAGAGCACTTTTGCGGATCAGTGAAAGTTATTTGTCAGTTCTGTTGTTCCAAAACATTTCTGAGCGGAACACCCTCCTGATGGGAAATTTACAAGTTGCTGCCGTAAAGGAAGAGTTAAAATTGAAAAGATTTTAAAAGCTTAGGGAAATATTTTGTCGTACCCTAATTTTTTTTTGGAACTTGCTTATGGATCAGAGCAATCCTGATTACAGTTTCACGAAAATATTTACTCATACATTTACTCTCTATGGCCACTTAGCATTAGTTATATACCGATAGAAATCAAGTACCTCTTTAGTAAGTCAGGGGTAGCTTTCAAGTGTCTAAGAATTAGGAGCACTTAGATACCGATGATTTGGAAGTTCACGAGAACTCTAATGTCAGAATGCTTATTAACAATAAAATACATGATCCCTTGATATGAAGTTATGGCCTACATCTACAATTATTTCTGTGAATAATGCGTTTTATTTGAAGAGCAATGACTGTAATTTCCGGCGTATAATCCGCGGATTATAAAAAATAAAATTTATCATTTTAGATCGTTGTAAATATTTGACTTCAAATACAAATTAAAATTTCTGGGTCCAAAAAGAATTGTTTGATCCGCGGATTATACACAGCAAATTACGGTTTAAGTTATATATGGATTGCAAGTTAGTCATACTTAAAATAAGGCATGCTTCATAACACTAAAACAACATAAAAAATTCACGATTTCTTTTTGATAAAATTCCATAACGTAATTAAGTTTCATCAAAAACAAATGTAAGTCATACGTGTTTAATTCCTGCTCTTATAATTTTAAATAAACAGAATTTTTCAACAAAATAGGTTAAAATGCCGATTTTTTTTGCGATTTCATTAACTATTAGTTGCTTTAACGTTCCTAACGAGGTATCACAAATTTTTAATAAGTTTCAAAGCTTTATGTGAAAGCCCAATTAATATTACTCACATCGAGTATTTTTAATTTCTTCTATCTTCAAAAGAAGAAAGTATTGTTATCGATTTTTTTTTACTTAGGGTTGGCGGATTTGCATGTTTTAGGTGTCAAAGAGGCCGTAAAATATTATTTTATAAAATATCTATTTGTTCGTGTGTGCATCCATATGTCGCCATTGTACACTCGAAAAGTGTATGAAGTTATGCATACAGTTGAAACAAGTTATTTGCGTAAGTGTTTGGCTATGGATAACAAGTCTTCCCATGAATTTAAAAATTATCAGGCGGAAGGGCGCGCTGTAAAAGCGATTTCCATACAATTTTCATTATTGTACCATATAAAAGTGTATAAATTTATGTACAGAGTTGAGCCAATTTCTGTCTGGGGGTTTTTTGGCTATCATCAGCAGATATTCCTTGAATTTGAAAATATTACGTGGGAAAGGAGCATTGTGATAGCACTTTTTGCGTTAATTTTTTGGTTCTTGGCCGTGCAGAGATGGGAATTCGCGGCCTGCTAAGCGAGCTATTTGCAAAAAGCTGATAATAAGAGGATAAGGGAAAACTACTGATTTTAATAAAGATCAAGATACACATTAACTTGTTTTTACTCCGATTGATTGACTAAAGCAGAAATTTAAGATGAAAATTACATTTGGTATAGCGTTGAAATAATAATATTAAAGTACTAATAAGTGTAACCACTTTTTGAAGTATTAAAATTTAGGTATGAGATAGAATAAAGTTTTGGGATTGGCACATACAACTAGTTTATGCTGTTAATGTGTAATCTTATTAATTATAGTAGCTTTTCTAATTCAAAATGATTTTCAACCGTTTTATGTACTGCAAATCTAGAAGTAATTTGAATGTTTATTTTCGCTCATTAATCATTTTTAAAAATTTCTTATTGATCATTTAATGATTATCATTTTTTGAGCTCAAATGATTATATAACGTTATAGACTAAAGTTCATGTCGTACTTGTTCAGTCTATAAACAATATCAATACAAACGGAAAACAATAAAAGTTTCATTAACTATAACCAATAATCTATATCAAATATCGATTGCTAAAATTTTTTAAAAATCTGATTGGACATTTTAAATAATTTTGTAAGTAAAAATATCCAATCCATCGACAAATGCATATACATTTTTCGCATCATTTGTAATAACCATAACTGATATTTTTATTATTATTTATTTAGGAAAGTATGGTATTGTTATTGACATTTCTTTTACGTTTATATGACATTTTTTTGCAGTAGTCTTATCAATACAATGTTTAATATAAATGTAAACTTTGCAAACAGTTAAATATTTAAATTTATTTTCATGAAGAAAATAAATTTTACTTTTGAAAATATTTATTTGATACATCTACTGCCTTACCAGATATCTTCATTACTTTCGTCGAAGATAAAAATTGTTCCATATCTATACATGTTTGAAACACAAACTTATAAAATGTAAAGAAATTCAAACGTTTCTTAACATAAAAAATATAATGAAAAAAAAAACATGTGCAGTAACTTCTTCAGAGAATATAATTCTGAAAATCATTTCTGAAAAACTATTCTTATAATAATAAATCTTAGATACCAATATATATTAGATATTTAAAAACAAAAATTTTAAAAAAATGTTTGGCTGATTATCGCAGCTTTTCCGAATAGTTTGAATAATACATTAGTCTGTTTTATTTACCAGACTATAGTTTTCTGGTATGCCATCAATTCTCAGTTAAGCATTATTTTTTTCAAAAAGCATATATTACAAAGAAATACGAAAAATTAACAACATCAAAATTAATATTTTCTTGCTACTATTGCATGTACGTTATGGGAACAGATCCACGGTCGCCTGTCGCCATATGGCAACTTTTTTTATGACTAATTTTTAGCGTCTAAGTCGCTGTCTTCGTATTCTCGCATTCATTCGACAAAAATCGCATTTTGTCACAATAAACGTGACAAAATCGCATTTTTTCGAAATCATTTGACGAAAATCGCATTTTTCAATCATTTTTTAACAAAATTTAGGGTTTTTTATATTTTTATTTCATTTGTTTATTTATTTTACAAAATTCGTATGCTTTTGGACGCGATTTGATGAATGTTGCATTTTTTCGTTATCCTTTGACGAAATTTGGAGTGTTTTTTTGAGTTTCTTTTATAAAATTAGCGTTTCTTCGGAAATATTTTGACAAACTTCGCATTGATTCTCGATAATTTGACATAATTAGCGTTTTTTTTATGTGATCCTTAGATTACATATGTATATATGTATATTATATCCCTATCTTGCTCAAATTTATCATCTGACTATACATAGCTTAAGATTTTTACTATAGTTAATTTATATACGGATTATCAAAAAATGATGTGATTAAATGACATGTACACATTTCGTATAATTAATCTGTGTTTCTGTTGTACAGATATATATATATAGATATATTATTTTTCATTTTGAATTCTTGAATTATTTGCCCATAAACACTATTGCTTTTATGCCTTTCTTTCAGAATGTGGCGACTGAATTATTTGGGTTCAGGACCTACTGGCTCCTTAAAATCTTTAGTAATCTGCATCTACAATGAATATATTAAATTCAGCAGTAAAACAAGAGACGTGATAGCATGAAATACAATATTCTGGTTTAATAATTAATCACATCAGTTTAATAATTAACTAATCACTCTTAAAACGAAAGTGTGGATTTGGCTTCTCAGGAAATAGCTGTAACTTATAAGATCGTAAATAAGTTGTTTTTTACTCGTTTTATTCATCTTGATTTAAATCGCTTGAAAACAACTCGTTTACTCAAGTTATTTCAACTCTTTACGCGAAGCTAACTTTCAAATTGTGAGATGAGTTGATTTCGGCTCGACTTGAGTTATTTTGTGGCTGAGATTTTAAAAGAATGCACATTTAGAAATATTCTAAAACTTTTGAAAAAGTCAGACGCAGAAATAGAAACAGTTTTTAAAACGACTTCATCAGATTTAAAAAATATTTTTTTTAGATTTCTATGGATAAAAAGAACAGCTTAGCTATCATTTTTAAATCATGAATCATGTAGAGATAATTGCATATTTTTGAATATGATTATATATAACATTCTTATAGATAGATATTTGTGTTCTTTTACAGTGCAGGAAGTTTAACTTTCATTTTCAGGTGTGAGCGACATTCTTTTAATTTTATAGACTTCTGGCCAAATATCATTTAATGTATTCCGCTCTATCAAAATATTTTATGATTATTTTTAATTAATGTTGAAGGAATATTATATCGTGAATTTACAAGCATAAATAAACCTCGATTTACTATGTTAGTTAAAGTTAATTTTGATGCAGTAAAATTAATAAAAGTTTTGTTTTCCTTTTGTTATCATGTAACTCTGAATTTATCAGCAAATCTATAAAATAATATTTTGTGTATGTAATACCTTTGTACGCAGTTTGTTTGTGTAAATACAGAATACATACTGATAAAGATAAAAATATTTTTATAAAAGAAATCTTATTATTAATATTTAAAAAAATAACATTTTAAATACAATTTTATGACACATCCGATTTTCCGATAGTTACGGCTGCCTATGCACGAATATTATATATTTGATAGACACTAGAAGTATGCAAACGTTGAGCATGCAAGATTCGATAAATTTAGTATTCTGTCCCCAGTGCAAAAGAAATTCAATAAAGAATAAAAATTCCTTCTCTTACAAACGACCATCATTTCTACACCTTTGGTTAATTGCGTGTACTGTTCTATCATTGGTTGGCAACCGTAATTTTTAGTTTTGTAATTGGTGAATGAACTTATCAGTTAAATCAGCTTCTCTTCTATATAATTGAGAAAGTTTCTCTTATTCTTTGCACATTTCATTGATAAGTCCTCTCTTTCCTGAACGCTTATATTATTTTGTAAATTTTGCGTATGATCTAGTAAATATTCTTTTCTTTCAATTTTTTATCGCATGTTAACTTTCACTCATAAACTACTATTCATTTATTTTATTAAATGAAACTGTATTTATGTACTTAAAAAAATGCATGAAACCCTACGTCTAGGTTCTCTGTTTCAGTTTTTCACCCAAGAATTGCACTTAGTACACTAAAAGCTAGCAAAACTAGTCGTCCCAAAGTTTTCATATTCTGCCGTTTTTAAAGTTGTTTTTCTATGATATACTGCGACAAATATCATAATAATCCTTAGTAATTAAAATTCTGATAACTTTAATAAATTGAATAAAGTTAAAATATTAGTTAATTTCTTTAAATTTAGGTCTACGACATTTCTTCATTTTACATTTCCTAACCGATTTCAATTAAAAATTCTGAAATTAAAATATTTATAAAAAATAATATATGTATATTATGTATATATAAAAAATCTATGATGAGTTTCTTTTCTTAATTTTAAACAGTAATGCAAAATGACACGCATGTAACAATTTCAGATGAATCTAAACACGTATATATTTTTTTATCTTTATAAATATGAATATCGTAACAAAAAATCTTACTCGTCTATAATTACTTTTGAATACAGTCTATTTGGATTTATTGTATTTATTGTATGCATGCCTATAAGATAACTTTAAGAAGTTGAATGAAAGCATTATTTAAGGGTGTATGGGTGGTTTAACATTTAACTTATTGGATATTTTGTAAAATATTTTGTTTCATTGAAATGTGACAAAGTTTCTTAAGTTTTGCCTTCTTAAAAACACAACTGTATATTCTATTTTAAAATAAACATGAAATAAACTATTTCTGCTTGCTTTTAGTTTAATTTAAATATTACGTTTCAATACAGTTATGATCGATAAGATTTATGGAAAATGTCTGAAAAATACAATATGCCGAAATATGCCATCAGCTGAAATTTCCAATACTATTGTCAATCGAAATCGCTTCATCATTCATTTTAACTGGCTTTTGTGAAATATAAAAGACATGTGACGTAGTGCAAAAATTGATTTTTATTTTCTTTTTTAAAATGAAGTTTGTTACTTATAAAGTAAACTTTTAGAATAAAAAATAAGGTTGGACGCATTATAAGTTTTCGAGCTGCAATCTTTAAAATAATTTATAAAACTCTTCAGTTCAATTATGATCGATAAGATTTATGCAAAAATTTCTGAAGAATGAAATAAAATTTACTATACGTCGAAAGATGCAATCAGCTTAAGTTTTCAATACTATTGTCGATCCAAATTGCTTCCTTATTCTTTTTTGTAACAGCTTTTGCGATAAATAAGAGGTACGTTACACAGCAAAAAAATAGCTTTATAAGGTAACCTGGGGTAATAACACCACATTAAGGTTCTACCAATTTTCACGGCTCAGTTTTAGATTGTATTTTTCAAACAAATATATGATTTGATACAGCAAATCATTGACTATCTATATAAAAAAATAATTTAACAGATATGTATTCATAAAATGTAATGGCGTGATTTCTTGACCAATGCAAACAAAACTATGAAATAAGATGGAATAATTGCATGTAGATTGCTCAGTTCTAAAAATACAAACCCTACAAACTTAGAAATTGACAAATTGCATTCTAAGCTTTAAAAATGTTCAATTTTTTGTGAAAGTGTAAGAAAAATAAAGATGTGGTGTGTGTGGGGGGGGGAGGAGGAGGCAAAAGAATATTAGACCGTGAGCTTCTTTTTGCTTAAAAAGGACCGCTTAAATAGAATTATTAGAAACATTGCACAGTTTTAACTCTGTTTGAATCAGTATTTAGGATGTAGCTCGGCCACTGTAGGGAATCAACCAGGGTATTAATGCCAAGGATTGGCGTTATTACCCCGTTTTAGTTATTGTGCTGTACATTTTAAATTACAAATTATCTCGAGAAGATATCAGAAATCTTCAACAACATTTTGAAAGTCCATGAAATGTACTATAAATTTATGTAATTAACAAAGTATTTCCGGATTAAAAAAAAGTAGTCTTCACATCACAAAACGTATCTCGCAAATTTTAGATCAAGCGTTAATTTTAGTTGCTTGTAAAAACAATACGACCTAAAAATGAAACAAATTAACTTGAAGCTGTTTTTTGCGATTTATATGACTCAAAACCCTTCTACGCACAGGACATAGGTGTCATTTAACAGATTATTTCATAATTATGCATAATATTAGCACTTGGCGTTATTACCCAGCCTAGCGTTGTTACACCAGACCACCTTAGTTTGGCAAAAAGTAGGATTATTTTTATTTATTTTTTATGAAATTTAGCTCACTTCATAATGTCAACTAATAAGATAAAAAACAGCAAGACCATTCCACCTTCTTCAGCTGAAATTATTGAAATTATACATCACATAATATAACATCTCTATTCATTTATGATCGATAATAAATATCAATGTAAATAGATACTAAATATGGTTAAATACATGTAATGGATTGCTCATATACAAATTTAAACTTCCATTTCAAATCCTTTTTATATCGGTTACCGCCATAATTATTTTCAATGATTTAATTTTAAGTTTCCATAAATTACACTGATGTATATTGGATTTTTTTTTAAATTCAAAATATTATTTTTTTAAACTTCAAGTTATTTCTTAAAATGAAACAGAAATGTTAATGAACGATTTCATTTACTTAAGCATTTACTTATTTCCTTTACTTATTTTTATCATGTATCTTTTGCATTTTTTATTAAATGATTCTGTTAGAAAATTCCTTTTTGAGTTGTTCTTTCTTCAACATAAAAAGTATGTTGATATTTCAATTAAATGAAAAATGTGTGAATGTTTAATATCCTAAACGGAAAAACAACCTTTCTATTCAAGTACTTAATACACTTTTGAAGAGGAAAGTAAATATTAAAATGAAAATTTCCAGATTAGATTTCTCCTTAAAAGGATTTTATAACTATGTTTTCTGTCAATATTATTTGCAAACAGTCTTTCTTTATAAAAGTCATAAAATACCGTCTCCAGAAACTGGGGTATTTTATGATGTATATATATTTATAAATATGGTAGTAAGTTTATTTTAAAGAATTATCAGAAAAAAATACATTTTAAGTTAAAAAAAAAAATAGATAATTTCATTAGTGAACATAATCTAAGAAAAAAATGCAGTTATAATCATTAATTTAATTAAACAAAAACTAAATATTTTTTTTACTAATTTCTTTATTTTAATGTTACAATAAAAATTATACCGGGGAATTTTTTTTTCAAATCAAAAGCAGCAAAATAAGGGAAAATATAAATATAAATTTAAAATGGAAAACCTGTGGCTAAATTATGTTGATAAATTAATGTAAAATATCAATAAAATTAATTTTGTTAGTATCCATACTAATTAATTTTCAGATTGAAAACTCATTTCTAAAGATATTTGCAGTTATAACATGTAGTTACATTGTACATTTAAGAAAATAATAAATTGTAAAACTTATTTAACTATTTGGAAGACCTACTATACTATACAAAGGTCATTTTTTCCGATTTCAATGAAAATAGACGGAAATTCATTCTTCCATAATAGAAGAGATTATGCGAACAAACACCAAAGATGTATTATTATAATTATTCAGAAGTTAATTAAATGAATTCTAGTAATGCTTACGATTTATATTTATAAAAAGGAAACAATGTTATATTAGAATAAGTAGCACACAGAAAAAATTAAAAAATGAACATCTTTTGAATAAAAAGGAACCTGTTAATAAAAAGAATTTGATATAATTAATTCAGGTAACAGAAAATAAAATAATAAAATTTGAAATTCAATTAAAAATATATTAGTAATGGAAAACATTTTTCCACCGTTTCACTCACAAGTAAAATTTTCATTTATATGGTTACTTATGCTGATTTTAAAATATTAATTATTTATATAAACGACAGTGTTAATACATTTAGTATTCGCAGTCATTATTTAGTCAAGGTGAGTCACTATGAGGTGAGTCAAATTTGAGCTATATTAAAGGATAGTGAGTTTAGAGTATTATTAATAGATTTCCAAAGCAATTAAGAATTAGCCTTCAAAACTATGCGCAATACAGTAGATGTCTTAATTGGCGCACCAATGGTGGGTGTTCCTTAAAAAGTTATCATTAAATCACCTTAAATCATTATACATAATTAGATCAAAAAAGATTTAAAAAGGAAGCATTTTAATTTTTTTTCACTATATCTCTATTAATAAAAGAAAGTTTCGCTCTGTCTGTGTGGGTGTCTGCGATGATTAGCAAAATTTACGACGCATGCGAAGATGAGTTATTCTTTTTCTTTGAAGATAACCGAAGGCTTTTCTTAATGCACCGGAGTCTCAGAATTTTATTTTTTTTTTATAATTAGTTGAATTATTATTAAACAACCGCAACTCACTCTCATTAAAAACAGATCCATGTTTTTGATAGACGAGAAAAATATGGCGCATGCGCTAAAATCCTATTTATGCATTGGTTGAAAATGTAGAAAAAAAAAGAAAATCTAGGGGATCATTTTGCCTAATTTATTAACTAATCAAACCGTCCTAATAGCCTAGTAAAGTTAAAAACGGAAGACATTCTCAAAGATCGAACTTTTACAACTCAAATATAGTAATCAATTAAAAATATTTTGCAGTTAACTCTTAAAAAAATAAAAAATAAAAATAAAAACCGGTCATTATTTCGAAAAACGTTTTTCTCCTTTTTTGGGACGTAACCCCATGATACAATTTTAAAGGTGTCAAAAAACTGACAATATTTTATAAAGCTGAAATATTTTTCTCTTTAATGGTGCAATCAGTTTTTAAAAATATGAATTCTCAATAATGTGATCAATACAGCGAGCAACTCAGGTTCTCACCACAACGAGATTATATTTTTTTTCACTAAAAGTTACTAAAAATTCGTCTTTTAAAACAATACTTTTAGAGCATCTCAGTAGACCAGATTTACATAACCTACAAAAATTTTGAAACTCTCTGAGATAAATTTGTATGATAAAAAGGTAAAATGTTTGAAAATTTTGACAAAATCCATAAAACGTTCATTTTTTAGTTTTAGCTTTGCCCCCCTCCCCCTCCCACCATCTACCACAGATCCAACTCAGAGGTTTTGACAAATCAAAATATTTTCCTAAAAGCTGAAACCTTCTTATGGATGGTGCACGCAGTTTGAAAATATGAGATTTTATAACTTTCAAATACACATGTGAACGTAAGAACGTAGGTTTGAGATGGCGATATAAGTAAGTGGCCGCATTTTAACCGCATTCAATAATTTATTTTTATTTAAAAATATAAAATTAGATGAAATTAAATCTTAGAATATAAAATCATACAAATTTGAGGTTAATTTAAGCGTCTATCATCACGAGTTCTGGCGACGCCGGACAAGTCAGCTAGCTAAAAATAATGCTACTTAAATCAACAGTTGAAGAATGTAGGAAAACTTTGCATTTAAACATAATTAAACATAATAGCGTTAACGTAAGAAAACGGGATGTAAAAAAACACATTTTCTTCCAAGAGACCTTCTCTTCCATTAAGTTTGGAAATCACTGTACACAACTTATGCCCTTGACATAGACATAGAACGATGCACCAGTTTATTATAGATTATCATTGTGCGCGCGGCAGCGCGCAACAATAATATGATTGAGCGATGATGCACACGGATTTTTCAATTTTTCTTTTTGCAATAACGAACTAAATACTTATCCAATTTTGATGATTTTTTTTTAAATGTTCGTCTGACCAAGAAGCACAACATAGCACAATTTTTTTTTTTTTTTTTTTTTTTTTTTATGGCATACTGTAGGTGTACTGTAGAGTATTCTGAAAATCGGACAAAAATTTTGTGTCACAGCACTTTTCTCGAAAACTACTAAAGATAAAAACTTTTTTTTTTTAAACAAAAGACAAACTTTTTATCCTGAGGTAGTCATCGAGAAAACGTTATTTCGCTGGGCGGTTTTTCTGAAATTGCGTATTTTCCAAACTTGGTCATAAATGGGTATATCTAACGTTCTATTGCAGATAGAATGTTGCGGTAAAGTTTATTTTAAAGATTTTGCGATGCTAATTAATCCTGCAAAAATTCATAGCTTTACGTTAAACAGTTTTTTTACAAGATGAAATAAAAGAATAGCAGTCATCAATCTAAGGTACTTGTGATCATCGGAGAGAAAAACCAGTTACACCATTCGATTAAGCATAAAAAAATACAGAATGCTTTTTTTTCTCTTATTTTTAACTTAATTTTTTAACGAATTATGAATTTTTTTGAAATTTTTGACATGCTGATTTTTGTCATTTTTTAATGAATCATTTACTGAATAATTATGCACGGTGTCTAGCCCTGGTGGCTGTCAAATTTGATTTTTAATTTTAAATTAGGCAATTTTTGCACCATGCCAAATTTATATTTTATCCATTTTTTTTCATTTATTTATATTTTGTTTTTAGCATAATGGCATCAATGGCAAAAATACCTGGCATACCCCTCAAATATTGGGGCCCTGTACTTTAACAAAGTGTATTTATTATAAGTATATACCGTATTTATCTGATTTTTTTTTTTTTTTTTTTTTTTTTTTTTTTTGAAAATTACCGTAGAATTTTGGTATAGAAAAACCTGTTTAAATTTTTTTTTTTTAATTTGTAACACCAGAGTATTAGAGTATGTAGCATTTTTTAATTTCAATACAAATAACATTTTTTTTTCTATATATAAAATACAAAACAAGTTGTGCAGTATCCCTATGGAATATGGAAAAATAGAAGGACTAGTGAAAAATGCTCCAAGGAGCAGTGCAAAAGCAGAATATGATTTTAATTGAGCATTAAAAAGTAATGGACAAGTGCTTCTGTTAATCACTGAGCATGAGGAAGGATAAGGGATCCCTTCTTGGCTACAACTCAGCTCAGTGAGCTGTAGCCAAGAAGGGATCCCTTATCCTTCCTCATGCTCAGTAATTAACAGAAGCACTTGTCCATTACTTTTTAATGCTCAATTAAGATCATATTCTGCTTTTGCACTGCTCCTTGGAGCATTTTTCACTAGTAAAATATGCGTTATATAGTTGTTTGGTAAGTTTTATGTTGTTTTTTTTGGCAATTGTTGTTTTTTTTTTTGCAATGATCGACTAAGAAACTACTTAGAAGTAATTTATTAATTTATAAGTAAGTTCTAATACTATAAAAATATTTTATTGTCATCAGAAATAGACATATGTCCATTTTTATTCGACAAACTATCAAAACTTAAGGCAAATATGTCCAAATGCCATGTATGTACGGTATTATGTATCTACACCTATAAGTAATTGTGATAACTCTTAATAAAAACATCCGATGATCTTAAAATTTAGGTATATAGGTTCATTCTGGTAAGGCACATTCTATATTAGTTTTAAGGGTCGTATAATTAAGTATAATGGAGGAGTACGGGGGACATCCACCCCTTTAGTTTATGTAAATCGGTTTTGAAAAATTATCCAATACCCTTGTTTTTTATTTTATTTTATTTTTTAACCATTTTATTCTGATATGGTGTTTTCCTTATTAGATATCTAAGTACTTTGGTTAAATATAAAGGGAGGATAAACGGGATCTACTCTCAGTAATTAAGTTAAATGGGGCTCGAACGCAGAATCGTCCGATTTCCTTCTATTTTGTTGTATCATATTAAACAAGACGTTATCCTGTTTAGATTCGGAAGTTCATAGGTTGATTTAAACAGGTTAAATGAGGAACTAATCCCTTCCCTCTTTTATGAACATTATTCCATGAAATTAGAGTATAATATATAATTAGTGTGTATAGGCTGTGAGCTCATTACCATCAGTTCAGTGGATATTTATTACATTTTTTTCTAACATCAATGGAAGACTTAATCGAATTCTTTTTCGAATTCTGGTTTTCAGAGGATTCTCTCTGTCCGTGTGTCCATCTGTCTGTCTTTCGCCATTGTACCATCGAAAATATGTGAAGTTATGCATACAATTGATCTAATTTTTATGTATGTTTTTTCTGTGGTAGGCAGATTCCTCTTCAATTTAGAACTATTCCACAGGATTGAGACGCTAAAATAGCAAATTTGTGATATTTTCATTAATGCATCATCTAAAAAAATGTGAAATTATGCAAAGTGTGCCACATTTTCGTATATGTTTTTGGTTATAGCAATTCGGTCTTATCCGAATTTGAAACACAAATATTCCCGATGAGGGCGCTTTTGTAATATTTTCATTATTGTAACAACGAAAAGTGTATAATGTTATGCATAGAATTAAAGCAAATTTTTGCGTACGTTTCTGGTTATGACCAGCCGGTGCACTTTAAATTTCAAAATATTCTATGTAAAAGGCGCGTTTTGATAGCGTTTTTTTTTTGTATTTTTTTAAAATTATTATTCGTAGTTTTATTCTTCATTGGTGACACGTGCATCAATTGAATTCTCATAATGCTAAGCTAGCTATATGTAAACAATTGACAACAACAGAATCAGAAAAACTATTGATTTTACTAAATATCGTCGTGTAAATTAACTTCGTTTTACTCTGATTAATAGACTGAATCAGAAATTTAAGTTGAAAATCAAGGGTAATATAATATCTAATTATGATAAAGCAGAGTAACGACACCGGTGCGAACTGATCTATTCAATCATATATCTTCGCATTTAAACTTTTGTCAAAAATGCTCTCGAATACGCAATCAGCTGGAGGAAATGTAACTTCTTCTTTTGGGAAAATCCCATGCAAGTAGATTTTATTACACATATTTTTATTTGTTCGGAATGATCATTTTTTGCACAATTTCACATTTTATGTGGAATTTTATTCGAATTATATGACAAATAAAAATTTATACTTATTTAAATATATAATGGTTTCAATCGCATTTCAAAAAAATAAAATAAAATAAAATAAAATAAAATAAAATAAAATAAAATAAAATAAAATAAAATAAAATAAAAATAAAATAAAATAAATAAAAATAAAAAATAGGTTTTTTAATATTAGTAAAGGGATATTAAAGAGACAATTTCCTGTACCGATAGCTGCTTCGGCAGCTCTGTA